>CM077244.1:33509494-33889494 GCA_039654775.1 Spinibarbus caldwelli
CTTCCCTTTCCCTAACTGTGTGTGTGTGTGTTGAGCTTCTGTTGACCGTATCAGATGAGCTTTATGTTTGTGTGTTCATCAGTGTTTATATGTGAATGAAAGACATTATAAAATGTGCTCATCATTTAAAGCATCTGCACCTCTTCATAAAACTTGGTCTGAACTGCAAGATTCATATGGATTACTTTCACAAAGTCTTTTTGAAGCGTGCAAATTTTGGTTGTGTGCTTTCAGTGGATGGACAGAAATGATGAGAATATTACCTTCATTTGTGTTGAAGATGAATGAAAGTCGTATGTGTTTGGAGTGTTGAGTGTGAGTAAATGAGGACAGGATTTTCATGTCTGGCAGTCTGTGCTGCTGACCAGTGTCCGATTGGCAGAGTTTGTGAGGAGTTTTTCTGTGGTTCCAGCGTGTGTTGTGACACGTGTGTGTGTTTGATGGTATAGTGTCTGCACACATGAGGCTCTAGTGGAGCTCTAGAGCAATCTGGAGGTTAGTGGGTCACTCATGGAGGAGCTGTCAGCTGTGCTGACTCTACACTTCTGACCAACACAGCTGCTCACTCTACACTTCTGACAATAAACATAAATATTTACTGATCACAGTTTAAGACCTTATAGTTGTCCTTGGATCTAATGTGAGAGAGAGTGAGACAGAAAACACACTCATTCTCCAGCAGCTGCAGAGCTTGGTTTGTAGATTGTGAGGAAATTGGGCACTGATGATCTGTTCAGGTGTGACTGATTTCCTGGCTCTGTTCTGCCACACTAGCATGCTGTTTTCATTAACTGATGCTGAGACGTGCTGAGAGCCGGCCATCAGAACCGCTAGCAGTGTGTGTGTGTGTGTGTGTGTGTCATGGCCATTGGTGAGGAAGGGCAAAAGAAGTTTGCTTATCTTAAAGGGATAGTTCACCCAAAAAATGAAAATTCTGTCATTAATTACTCACCCTCATGTCGTTCCAAACCCATAAGACCTTCGTTCATCTTCGGAACACAAATTAAGATATTTTTGATGAATTCCGAGAGCTCTCTGACCCTCCCATTGACAGCAAGGATCCTAACACAATCAAGGCTCAGAAACATAGCAAGGACATCTTTAAAATAATCCATGTGACATAAGAGGTTCAACCGTAATTTTACGAAGGTACAAGAATACTTTTTGTGCACAAAGAAAACAAAAATAACGACTTTATTCAACAATTCATCTCCTCCACATCACCCTATAGTGCCATTTTGGAGAGTGTCACATACGTAAACAACATATGCAACATATATACGCGGATACATTGTTTACACTTTGATCTACATGTGAACTATCCCTTTAAAAAAAAATAATGGCCCCAAACTTAGCGAATTAAAAGCTTGTTAGATTTTTTTATGCAAGGCAGCATAGAGTCTTCAGTAAAATAAGTGCACTGTAGCATACTTTTAAAAAGATTTCTTATTGCAGAAAAACTTTAAAAGAATATACATAAGTACAAACTACATGTAGTGTTATAGGGTGCTTAATTGCATGTTAAGTGCAATAAAAATGTACTTTGAGTTTATATTAAATGGAATTAGCTGAGTTTTAGAGTGCTTTCTGACACACTTCAGTAGAACTTAAGTACATCTTTATGCGTAATTTCCTAATTACTTCTATTATTACATAAACCATGCTGAAATATGGTTCAAATGTACTGCCAAATACTGAGAAAAATTTCTACTGAGAACACACACTAAGATTTGAAGTACACTACAGTACACATTCAATAAACTGAAGTGCACTTGTTTTTCTCAGGGGTAGCTGTATTGAGCATGTGTTGAACTGGCACACGCGTGTAGGTGAGTTGAAAGTGCACCCATGTAAGCGATTTACATGTGTGGAAGAGTACGTCTAATTTATGTAGCGTGTGCTGTGTGCATGCATGATGTCTGTGCACATGTGTGATTTACTGCAGTGAATGCATGCGTGGAGTGTGTATGAGTCGGTTCATGTGTGTTTACAGCTGAAGAATGCAGCATGTCTAAAAGAGTGTGAAAGGCCTGCAGCTGATACTGTGTGTGTGTGTGTGTGTGTGTGTGTCATAAACAGAAGGAATTACATGAGTAAGAAGTGCAGTGTGAGCTGTAATGTCTGTTAACGACTGCCTCCCTTGTGCTCTTCCTCTTCAATTAGGGCAGTTTGAGACAGAAGCCCGTTAAAACGGACACTAAACATCTCCACATGTGCACTCAGCCTGTGGAAACACTGCAGCTCAGTGTTTCTGCATTTTTAAACAAACATTTCAGCCAGTTTTATTTCACATTCTGAAGTATATAAAGCCAAATGAGTGGATTGTGGTTTTGTGAGATAACTGAGAGAGCTGAATGGCCATCAGCAGTCTAATCATGTCCTGATTAAAAACCGCAAATGAGCAGCTCATTCTGCTATTAAACCCAGGAGGCCTCTAATCACACGTGTGGGAAACACGTTAATGGAAAGTCGTATACTTTATCATCATCATTATCGGCGGTGAAGTGTTTCAATGATGTCATTGTGAGCGTTGTTTCGTGAGTGGATTCTGTGGAGCTGATAATCTGAAACTCTGTGTGTGTGTTTGTGCTCTCATCTTTACTGTCATCACGTGAGTGAATGAAGCACCATTGCTCTCACATCTGACTGTTTTAAAAGGTCTGGCCCTTCTGACTTCTTCCACCGAAATATGGTCTCCTTTCTCTGTTAGCAATGTCCTTCCAGATGCACTCAAACCGTCCGTCAGCTATCATGTCCTCCTAATGGTGATGGCAGCACATGTAACCATGGCAGGACTGGACAAAACACTCATGTTTTTCTTCTCCCTTCCATTTCTGTAAAAAAAAAAAAAATTAGCAGTCACACTTTATTTCAACAGTCCACTTTAGACATTCTGTTAATTCAGATCTGCTGACACTTTATTTTGGTCCCTCAACACACATTCTACTGACTATGTAACTTTTCAATTACGTCAGCTAACTCTCATTAAAGTATTAGTGGACTGCTCATCAAAGAAAACTTCAGAATGACCATGGCACTCTTGTAGATTAAAAAGCCTTTTTTATCAGATGGCTACATCCAAGAAATCTAAAAACTCTCCGAAGCGTTTCGGCACATGCCTTCCTCAGGGAGAGCAAACAACAAACTTAGCTTATTAGTGGACTGCTGTTAGGTTATGATTAGTAGAATAATTTGACATGTCCATTAGTTGCAAAATTGCTTATAATCAGTGTAATGTCTAAAGTGCCCTAGTAAAAAAAAAAAAAAAAAAGTTATATATGTCAAATGCATTTATTTCATACTAAAGTTCAAATCTATTAATATATTTGCTTATCACTTGAAGTTTACTGATATAAAAATTATACTTTATTTGGAGTACTACTTGCGCATAGTGCACATTTCTTAATATTAAGCCTAAATGTGTTTTGATGTCACTATTGATGAGGATTGTATGATCTTTGAATAATATCAATCTTTAAATGCGAGATATTTAAAGTGTACCTGAAGCGGTCACAGTGCACACAGCGGGGATGAACGAGGAGACGAAGGTAAACTCAAAATATACAGTCTTTAATAAAATCCAAACAAGACAAGGCAGGGCTGACACACAGAAACACTGGGAGTAACGAGTAGACCAGACAAAACTGAACAGAACAGGCAGGAACTAAATACACATAATAATTAACACACACACCTGAAATAAATGACAAACAATCAACTAGACGAGGACAGGAACAGGAAGGACCAAATAAGGGCATGGAGGGGGAAACACACAACACCAGACAGACAAGACTGTGACAGAGGCATACTTGCAATAGTTTCAGTTTAGCACAATCAAATATACTTCGGTATATCTTTAGTTGGACTTCAGCACTACTTCACTACAATTAAAGTGCATTAAGTACAAAATTAGTTCCAATTTAGCAGATTTTTAAGAATACCAGTTAAATATACTAAAAGTACAATTGCATGGTATTTTATCAAGTGCATACATATAAAAATGTATTTGTAGTATACTTAGCATGAAATAAATATATTTCAAATACATTTTAGTGTTTTTATTTTTCACTAGGGTGGACTATTGAAATAAAGTTTAACACAAGTAGCTTAGGTAGTTTTTCTGAAAATAACATGAGAAGAGTTTGTCTGTGCTAAGGTCAGATTCAGATGCCGTTTCTCAGTATGTCTTCTAATGCAAACTTGCATTCTTGTTAAACATCTTCATCAACTGTTGAAGTTGAATTCCAGTACTCAAGTCCAGAGGACACATGAAAAGCTCCCAGATGTGTTCTTGATATTGAGAATACGCTGAATGTAGACTCATCCCATTCGAAATCCCAGAAGTCATTGCGAGTGAATGACGTACAGAATCCTGTAAGCTTTAAACTTATTCTCTCTGATTCCCGCTGCCCGCTCAATAATATGTGACGGCTCGTGAAAGTAAACATTTGTTGTTTTATGGCATACGTTTTTTAAATGTTAAAGACCTTAAGAAAACCTGCATGCTTTTTATTGGCATATTAAAATTAATCTTAACCTTGACAAAGCATATGTTAACATTAAACATACATACTTATTTACACAAATACTAATAAAATAAAACAAAAAGTCAATAAATAAATAAATAAAAAGATAATGTATGTTCTATGTCCTTGCATCCTCCAGAGTTGATTCTTCAAAGTTGCCTGGTAAGACCAGCCTCCACAAGAACACAAGTCTGCACTTTGCTCTCTTATAATTAAGAAACAGCCGGAGAGTAGTTAGTGTGTTCCTGTGCACTTGATAAGGTGATCTGAACACTTCCAAGGAGTGTTTGCTAGTGACATCTGGCTCAGCAACACAAAGTGCTTGCATCTTCACTGCTGCAGGTCGCTTCTGTCTCGTCTTCTTAGCTCGGAGCATCATTACCTCAAGTCACATCAGGAAAATACTTCATCTGAGAGCCTTTGGGCTGCTGCAAACGCTGCTGTCAGAAACTAAACATCACATCCACAGATTCTGACTTTAGTCACCGTGATTTTTGTGTGATGGAAAAGAGAGACAGAAAGACAGGGGAAATGTGTGAGCGAAGCCCAATAAACACTCAGAGGTCACACAGACAGAGCAAAACAACCTGAGTGTATGACAGAAGACCAGTACAGGACCAACGGAGACCAATACTGAAGAAAAAACAACTGCAAGTGGAACTGCATGTTCCCCATATGATTTATGATCACTTTGGTGTTTGGTAGAAATAGATTGTGGGTGTCATCCTTGCTGGAAACAATCAGGGATTTCCAGACTGGTTCATGCTGGAACTGGTCTGGCTGATAGAGCAGCTCTTTCTGTACAAACCGGTGCAACCATCAGATGCAGCGTACTGATGAAGCGATGGGTTTCGCTCTTATGCCAGTGTTGTGTAACCATCAGTGTCTGGTTGTGTAGGGAAACCCATCCTGAGCAGCCAAACGTTACGCTCTCCTCTGATGCTCATTAATGTGGACTGGAGAACACATTACGGGTTAGACCCTGGCCTGCTCTCAAACACTGATCCGTGAGCAGGCCTTTTTACCCAAGCCTTGATCTCTGCCCCACCACAGATGGAAAACTGATCCCAGATCTGACATACTCGCTGGGCCGATGAAAACAGGACCTGAGTGGTTTGTCCAGATCATAACTCTGAGTCCCGGGGAGAGAGCTGATCTTTCCTCACCTCTTCAGAGCAGGAGAGCTGAACTTCAGTCGGATGAGCTGCTGCAAAGCGTTATCCAGCACGGCTCCGTGTCTCACCCTGTGACCTCCGAGTGCTCGGCCTGCTGCAGTCCAGTCCCTGTGCTGTGCTCAGATGGCCTGAGAAACTCTTCAGCTAAATCCTTAGCCTCATATGAGATGCATACAGACCAAAACACGTTTTCAGACCACTACAAGCTGGCTCTCATATGGTCATCGCATTACTACAAATAGAGAAGTTACAGGTCAAAGGGCAAAAGGGTAAGAAGTAATAGAGGTCAAATAAGCCTCTGAGGAATTCCGGTGCATACTGAAACACAGGAACATTTCCCACCGTCTCCTCTGAATAAATGAGTATGCATGATGTGATGCTCAGCTGATCTAGTTTGAGTGCTACTGAATGGACAGTTCAGCACCTGTCTTCACCACTACTTACAGTAGTTTATATTTCATTTATATTTCCATTTATGTGCCAGCTTTAAAGTTTGTATGTGTTTGAATAATAAGATACATCTACTCCTATAAAGCAGAGCTTTGAAATGGTACTGTATATCAAATAAATGTAGACAGGGCCAGAAACGGACATTTTGCCAAACCTGCCAATGGCTGCTGACTTCAGTAAATTTACCAGCCATAAATATTTTACACTATTTTACATTGGCGCATTTACAGTGTACTTATTCAAGAAAGCACCCGGTAACATAAGGTACCTACATGGGTTATTACCTAGTTATTACCCAGTTATTGTGATTGCTATAAGAAGTACATAGTATGTACTTGTATGCAGAACAGGACTGCGAAATAAAGTGATACCAATATTTTAACTGGCCATGAAACTATGTGCAAAAACAAAACAAAAACAAAAAAACAAAAATACAGAACAAATTTGGGAAAATACATCTGTTTGGTCTTCTTCTTCTTCTTCTTCTTCTTCTTCTTCTTATTCTTATTATTTAATTAAATTACACAAATTAAACAAATCATTAAAGAAAAAAATACTATAATGCTTATAATGTTTAACTATAAAGTATTTCATAATTCTTAATTTATATAATAATTATTAGTAGTTGTAGTAGTAGTATAACAACAGTACAAATACAATTTTAATATTTGTTATTTTAGTTTTTTTTTTTTTTTTTTTTTTTTTTTTTTTTTTTGCTTTCAAACGTTAAACCATAGAGCTTTTGTTTTGGTGTCAAACCGAAGCGGAATTTCTCTTTTGTTTCAAACATTTATAAAACAATTGGAATTACAGAATTTTAAAGATATTTGGCACATGTTGCATATACATATATATGCTGCTGACCAAAACATATTCAAGTTACGGTTATATAACAAATATGAGCTTAAAGTGCACACTCCAAGCTTTAATTTGAGGGTATTCTGATCAAAATCGGAGGAACGTTTAAGGAATTACAGCTCTTTAATATGTACCTCCCACTTTTTTCAAGGGAACATAAGTAATTGGACAGTGGACTCAAATGTCATTTCATGGACAGATGTGGGCTATTCCTTCGTTATTTCTACATCAGTTAAGCAGGTAAAAGGTCTGGAGTTGAATCTAAGTGTTCCATTTGCATTTGGAAGCTGTTGCTGTGAACCACATCATGCGGTCAAAGCATCTCTCCATACAAGTGAAACAGACAATTGTTAGGCTTCAAAAACAAAAATCCATCAGAGAGATGGCAGGAACATTCGGAGCGGACAAATCAACAGTTTGGTACATTCTGAGAAAAAAAGACTGCACTGGTGAGCTCAGAAACATAAAAAGGCCTGGACATCCACGGAGGACAACAGTGGTGATGATCAGAGAATCCTCTCCATGGTAAAGAAAAGCCCTTTCACAACATCCAGCCAAGAGAAGAACACTCTCCAGGAGACAGATGTGTCTACAATCAAGAGAAGACTTCACCAGAGCAAATACAGAGGCTTCACCACAAGCTGCAAACAAGGGCAGATTAGACTTTGCCAAAAAAAAAAAAAAACATCTAAAACAGCCAGAGCACTTCTGGAAAAGCATTCTTTGGACGCTGAAATTAAAATCAACCTGCACCAGAATGACGGGAAGAAAAAAGTCTGGAGAAGGCTTGGAGCAGCTCATGATCAAAGCACACAGCATCATCTGTGAAGCACTGCTCGTGATGCATGAGCTGCATGGCTTCAGTGGCTCTGGGTTACTGGTGTTTAGTGATGATGAGATAGAAGCAGCCGGATCAATTCTGAAGTGTATAGAGATATACTCTCTGCCTAGATTCACTCAAATGCAGCAAAGTTGATTGAGCGGCGCTTCATAGTACAAATGGACAATGACCCAAAACATACAGCAAAAGCAACCCAGGAGTTTTTGAAGGTAAAAAAGTGGAATATTCTGCAATGGCCAAATCAAATCAACTGATCTCAACCTGATTGAGCTGCATTTCACTCACTGAAGACAAAACTAAAGGCAGAAAGAGCCACAAACAAACAACTGAAGTCAGCTGCAGTAAAGGCCTGGCAAAGCATCACAAAGGAGAAACCCAGTCTCCGGTGATGTCCATGAGCTCCAGACTTAAGGCAGTCATTGCCTGCAAAGGATTTCCAATAAATATTAAAAATGAACATTTTCTTTATGATTATATTTATTTGTCCAATTACATTTGGGGGGTTGTAAAAATGGTTGTAATTCCTAAGCATTTTATTTCTTTTGTTCAACCCCTTGAATTAAAGCTTAAAACCTGCACTTCAATTTCATCTTGATTGTTTAATTTTAATTCTATTCTGGTGGCATACAGAGCCGGAATTATGAAAATTGTGTCAGTGTCCAAATATATATGGACTTTACTGTATATATGAAATGTTAATAATAAATTAATAATATAATAATATATTAATAACAATTCATTGATAATAAAATAATAACATTCTATTGTCACACTGTGTGGTTGTGAAGTATTATCGGATCATGTTGACTGTTAATGTGCTGATCTACAGTCTCTTGTTTTCCCTGTGAGGTCAGATCAGAGTTACAGTAAAAAGGCCTGTAGAGGTAGTTTTGAAGCATCATTTGTTTGCAGACGACACTTGCTTTGAAACACTGTATCTCATCTAAAGCAGTGACATTGAGATATTGTCCATACTGTGTGCCTCGTCAAAGCTTCGAGGACTCACTCGACCCCTGACTGTGAGCTCTGCCCCCTTGGTTACTGTCGCTAGGTCTGACAAGCAACAGTGTGTTTACAGAGCGTCTCATGAGACTGAAATGGAGATTTCTGTGAACTCTATGATTTTTGGTGGACTGTGATCCAGAAGTGAGGCAAATTCTGTACAGTCAACAGGGAAAACCGTTATTTTATAGGGATTATAACTGCAACAAAGTTCTGTCCTGCATATTCTAATACAACAAACTCCTTCCTTACTGTCACCTCTTCAGTGAGCTGAATCAGTGTGTTTGTGAATCATTAGCATTCATTTACCCTTGTGCCTTTGTAGGGCAGTAGAGCTGAGGTACAGTGTGAATGGAGGACGTGTGAGATAGTTTCAGTCCTCAGACAGAAGCGCAGAGGAACACACTCACCTGGAAGCGGTTAACCTGACAGCTGTGTTTCGCTGGGACGGACCGGGCTCGGTGTGCAGTCATGTGTCCCCTATAAAAGGGTTTCCCTCCAGGGCCAGATGTTGACCAGTGATGGATTTTACAGCTGCTGTCAAATATGCATTGCTAATCTGAGACAGGCAGACACCCGCATCAGAGAGAGGTTAAACACACAGCACAGAGCAAAACATAACTGTGCCATTCAATCATCGAGTGTAACCACAGCCGTGCTGCTAGAGATCCAGTAGAGGAATCAGTCATGTTCTGACAAATACATTGCACCCTGTCTTTCTGCTGGATTCTCATTATTTGCCTCATAGATAAAAAAGAAAATAGATTTGATCACAGTAATTGTTGTGGCATTTGTGTGCGCAGTAACCTAGCAAGGCTTTTTTTGCAATATACTAAATAGCCGCATAGTCATAGTCCTTACAAAACACAACATCCCAAATACAGTTAATCACAAATGAGCTTTTTACCAAAACAACACACAACCGACCACATCTATTCTCTCCACACTCTAATGAACAAAAATCTAAAGGGCAAACGGAAAAATATTTAAATGCTTTGTTGATCTTTTTAATCATGATGGTTTACTATACAAATTATTACAATTTGGCATTGGTGGAAAAACACCACATAACTAATGCCTATTGCCTATTTTATAAAGAACAATCCCTTCCGTATGTTCAATCTAAATATCACAATAATAAGTGTCAATACAAAAAGGAAAAATGCACTAATTGAACAGTTCAAGAGTGTTGCTTGTTGCATATTAGGCCAGCGTCTGATATGGGCTAGATTTAAAACGTCACATGAACCCCATAATAATAAACCTAAAACGGCCTGATTGACTTGTGATGTGAATGAATGCAATCTCTGATACTGTGAGAAATCTCAGAATAAGGTCAGTTCTCTCTCAGAAAGATGGAGATCTCAGGACACTCTGCTGGAGAAAAGGAAGAAACTGCCTTGAACAACACACTCTGTTTGACTCGGACTCTCATTGCTTCATGTACAGAAGTTCCCATGAAACCATTTCTGAAATCAGATTAACACACTGTGCTTACCTTTAATAATTTCATTATTTATAATATTTATTGAATTATCGTCTAGAATACTTGATTCTGACTGACCCGTGGGAAAATAAATGGGTAGTTTAATATTTAATATAATGATGCTAAACTGTGTTTGTTGTCCCAGAATCGTAAAATCGTGCCACTCAAATCAATGCCATCCATGTATTTTTGGTAATACAAAAGTTATGAACTTGATAGCATATACAGTCAGCTTCTGATTTCTTTATCACTCCACCAGGGTTTATTTTGCAATAAAGTCACATTATCCACTTCCATATTTAACTTTACCTCCATACAAAGAGCCCAAAGAATGATAAACGTCACACTTGTGAGGTCTGTGTGTCTGTGGAGGTCCATTCTCTCACTCCCTCTGTCAGCGTAGCTGGGATTTTTCTGGCTGTGTGTTATTTTCCTGAATGGTCAGCTTTGACGCATTTCTCAGACACAATGGTGGCCTTTTAGGTTCTGAATATTTGTCTGTGCTCATATCTGACTGTACAGCAGCATTTCCAGACACACTGAAGAGAGGGAATATCCCCTCAGCCCATACCAGCAGGGTTTATTCTCAGAAAATCATATCTGTTTTCCTGCGACTTGGTTCCAATATAGCGCTGTCAGTCTACTGAGTCACATTATATGATTAACTTTTTAGTTTCAAATTAACAATTGTTTTTTTTTTCATTTGGATTTTCAGCTAATTTGCATGTTCTGACTCATTGTAGAAGCTGTTGCTTTTGCTGAAATTAAAGATCAGACTTAGGAAGCCTGTATATATGATTAATATTTACATGCAACTAACCCTAAACCAACCCCTAATCCTAACCCTAGCCCCATAATAAGACCCATTGTCAGGTGTAAGGTTTCACTCACACCAAAAAGTTGACAAAAAAATCCAAAAATCCCCCCCGAAAATGATGGCAATACTCACAGAGATGTTAAGTGAAAAGTGATGATTTATTTACAGTGCTCGAGAGGTGAAACAGTCCCAGTAGAAAAATAAACAAAGCTATATACAAAGTAACAAAGAAAACACTGTACAAGTCAAGTCGTCAAGTCACCTTTATTTATATAGCGCTTTTAACAATACAGATTGTGTCAAAGCACTTAACAGTATCAAATTGGAGGACAGAGTGTCAGTAATGTATAATAATAAGATTAAAAACTCAATTTTCAGTTAAAGGCATTTCATTATTGAATTCAGAGATGTCATTGTCTAACTCAGTTTAGTTTAAATAGTATATACAGGTGCATCTCAATAAATTAGAATGTCGTGGAAAAGTTCATTTATTTCAGTAATTCAACTCAAATTGTGAAACTCGTGTATCAAATAAATTCAATGCACACCGACTGAAGTAGTTTAAGTCTTTGGTTGATTTAATTGTGATGAGTTTGGCTCACATTTAACAAAAACCCACCAATTCACTATCTCAACAAATTAGAATATGGTGACATGCCAATCAGCTAATCAACTCAAAACACCTGCAAAGGTTTCCTGAGCCTTCAAAATGGTCTCTCAGTTTGGTTCACTAGGCCACACAATCATGGGGAAGACCGCTGATTTGACAGTTGTCCAGAAGACAATCACTGACACCCTTCACAAGAAGGGTAAGCCACAAACATTCATTGCCAAAGAAGCTGGCTGTTCACAGAGTGCTGTATCCAAGCATGTTAACAGAAAGTTGAGTGGAAGGAAAAAGTGTGGAAGAAAAAGATGCACAACCAACCGAGAGAACCGCAGCCTTATGAGGATTGTCAAGCAAAATCGATTCAAGAATTTGGGTGATCTTCGCAAGGAATGGACTGAGGCTGGGGTCAAGGCATCAAGAGCCACCACACACAGACGTGTCAAGGAATTTGGCTACAGTTGTCGTATTCCTCTTGTTAAGCCACTCCTGAACCACAGACAACGTCAGAGCCTGGGCTACCTGGGCTAAGGAGAAGAAGAACTGGACTGTTGCCCAGTGGTCCAAAGTCCTCTTTTCAGATGAGAGCAAGTTTTGTATTTCATTTGGAAACCAAGGTCCTAGAGTCTGGAGGAAGGGTGGAGAAGCTCATAGCCCAAGTTGCTTGAAGTCCAGTGTTAAGTTTCCACAGTCTGTGATGATTTGGGGTGATCTGCTGATGTTGGTCCATTGTGTTTTTTGAAAACTAAAGTCACTGCACCCGTTTACCAAGAAATTTTGGAGCACTTCATGCTTCCTTCTGCTGACCAGCTTTTTAAAGATGCTGATTTCATTTTCCAGCAGGATTTGGCACCTGCCCACACTGCCGAAAGCACCAAAAGTTGGTTAAATGACCATGGTGTTGGTGTGCTTGACTGGCCAGCAAACTCACCAGACCTGAACCTCATAGAGAATCTATGGGGTATTGTCAAGAGGAAAATGAGAAACAAGAGACCAGAAAATGCAGATGAGCTGAAGGCCACTGTCAAAGAAACCTGGGCTTCCATACCACCTCAGCAGTGCCACAAACTGATCACCTCCATGCCACGCCGAATTGAGGCAGTAATTAAAGCAAAAGGAGCCCCTACCAAGTATTGAGAACATATACAGTGAATGAACATACTTTCCAGAAGGCCAACAATTCACTAAAATTTTTTTTTTTTTATTGGTCTTACGAAGTATTCTAATTTGTTGAGATAGTGAATTGGTGGGTTTTTGTTAAATGTGAGCCAAAATCATCACAATTAAAAGAACCAAAGACTTAAACTACTTCAGTCTGTGTGCATTGAATTTATTTAATACACGAGTTTCACAATTTGAGTTGAGTTACTGAAATAAATGAACTTTTCCACGACATTCTAATTTACATTAAATGTATAAATGTATTTATATTTTTATATTGTTGCAATTAACAACAATAGTATTATGTAGTTAGGTATTTTATTATATTATAGTTATTTTGTTTAATTTTAAGTTTTATTGTATTTAAGTCGAGGCCTTCACTGGGGATATGTCCCCGGGGCTCATCCAGGTGTCCGGCCTCCGCCGACGGTCAGGGTCGCAGACATCATCTCCCGGCGCCGATCCACCATCTGATCCGGACACGGACTGAGAAACAGAATAAGAAAGAAACAGACAAATATTAGCGTAGATGCCATTCTTCTTACGATGTAACGAGTACATCATGTGTTATGAAGAGTGTTCCCGGTTCCGGTTGATCTAATTAATGCAGCCTAACAATCCTTTAACGGATTTGAATAATAGAAGTGTATTAGTGTGTTATGTGTAAGCCAGGTTAAAGAAATGTGTCTTTAATCTAGATTTAAACTGACACAGTGTGTCTGCCTCCCGAACAGTGTTAGGTAGATTGTTCCAGAGTTTGGGCGCTAAATAGGAAAAGGATCTGCCGCCCGCAGTCGATTTTGATATTCTAGGTATTATCAAATGGCCAGAGTTTTGAGAACGCAGCGGACGTGGAGGACTATAATGTGATAAGAGCTCGCTCAAGTACTGAGGAGCTAAGCCATTCAGGGCTTTATAAGTAATTAACAAGATTTTAAAATCTATCCAATGTTTGATAGGGAGCCATGAAGAAATATAGAGCTGAGTATCATCAGCATAACAGTGAAAGCTAGCACCATGTCTCCTGATAATATCTCCCAAGGGTAATATGTAAAGCGTGAAAAGTAACGGCCCAAAAAGTACAAAAGAACAAAACAAACAGATAAATATATATACACGCAAACTTTGTTGTAGAGAATTGCTCATGGCACCACTGTTGCACGGTCGCTCGCCAGGTAAACTGACAAATGCATACTGGTTTGGGACTCTCTTTTATAGCTCAAACCCTGCCCCCTCGGATTAAACCAGACTGACCAAATAAAGAGGTAAGTATAAAAGGGTATGTATGTACAAATTTACAATAACACATGAATATACATACAAATATAACATCCACTCCATGTTTACATGTTTTCACACTTTAAAATAAATTAATATACACAAAAATAACAGAAATAAACAGATTACAACAACAACAACCTATTTCCCCTTTAAGACAAACAATGGATGAGTCGGTTTCTGGTTGCTTCACGCCAGCGCAACATAACTCTGGGACTATATAGCCAAGCCGCTGGGTGGCACTCGGGTTGGTCGGCCGATGGTAGGAAAGCAATGTGAAAGACCGACTACACAGACACAAACAAACACTGAACACAGGTAAGTATTGGGAGTCATGTGATGTGCTCATGAACCTAGTCGCACCTGAGTAGAGCTCCATACGTTTGGCCCCTTTTTGCTGATTTTTTTCATTTTATTTTAAGTTTTATTCATTAATTATACTTTCCCTGATGGCACACAATAGGAAACAGCAGGAATTGTCTCTGTCGGCTTCTCCGATTAAGAAGAAATCCAAGCCACCGACCACGAGCGATATGGTGTAGAAGATGGTGAACACTGTTACACACTTTGAGGACATTCTAAGAACTGAGTTGACGGTGATGCGGAATGAGTTCGCTTCTCACATTTCAGTTGTTCAGTCGCTATGCTCTAAATTGGATCTTCTTATAGGGGAGATGAGAGAACAAAAGAAAGTTGTCGCAGATCACGATAGGCGAGTAGCCGCGCTCGAGCAACACGTTGTGGACTTACAGGATCGCAATAGTCGCAGCAATCTGCGTCTGGTTGGATTGCTTGAAGGTTCCAAAAAGGATGACCCTATGGGCTTTTTGAAAGATCACTACCGACGTGGCTTCTGTCTCTGGCGGGCAAAGAGATTGAAGTGGAGCGAGCACATCGCGTGTACACAAGGCTCTCCTCAGATTGCGCTAAACCATGGGTTTTCATCTTTAAACTGTTGCGGTACACGGACAGGGAGCTCATTTTGCGGGACGCCAGACTTCACGCCCCGGTGAAAACATCCGACGAACCAACGCTGTCTTTCTTTCCAGATTTTTCTCCAGTCACCACAAAAAGAAGAAGTGCATTTGTGCCAATTAGGAAGGAAATGAGAGCAGCTGGCATCCAGAATTTTCTTCTTTATCCTGCAACGCTGAAGGTCATTCTCAGTCAAGGTGAACCTAAAATGCTATACTCCCCAGAAGAAGCAAGAGTTTTTCTCAGATCCCATTCATCCACCAACTCTCAGTGACATTTGCTGTCTAATTGGAGAAGAGACGCTCTAAATGGTTAGGTGACTGTGTCTTTCACTGTTCACTTTAATGTTCACTCCTTAATTCATAGTTACTAGAAGCTTTCATTGTGCATACAGTATCGCTGACTGATTATGATGTTATTTTATTTAGGTTTTAGTTGTGTTCCTTCTCTCTCTCTTTTTTATTTTTATTTATTTATTTATTTATTTTAATAGAGATACTACCTAGTCAATATGTGACTATGGGGCCAATGTTGGTGCTTCAGTAATGTGCAGGTTTTTGTTGACGCCACGGATCATATTAAGGGGTGCTGGCAGATCAAGGTTTGTTCTTGGTTTGATCTGCCATAGTTCATGGGAATGTGTTTATGTTTTTTTGAATAGTGACGGGAAGGGTGGGGGTGGGGGGTGGTTTAATGGTAGACAACTGGTTTTATTTTCAAACTTGTATTTTGTCTTATTATGCAGTAATTCTGTTCGATACCTACTGACCTTAATATTCTGAGTTGTAATATGAATGGCCTAAATGGCCCTCACAAACATACAGGTTTTCTGGATTTTTTGCAAAGAAGAAAGATTTATATAGTGTTAGTTCAAAAATCCCATTTGAAAGAGGAGGATATACACAGGTGTAATAATACGTTTTATGAAGTGGTATCTCACTCATCTTCGGATACTAAAACCAAGGATGTCCTAATATTGGTGCGGAGGACTTTAAATATTACTATTTTAGATAAAGGTTGTGATACAGACTGTAGAATAACACATATAAAAACAATAGTGAAAATAGAAATATTGAATTTCTTTCAGTTTATGCCCCTTGTACTCCTGACCCTACTTTTTTTTCTGTTGTGTCAACCTATCTTTTGAAATTTTCGGATTTTGAAATTGTATTGGGTGCAGATACGAATTCTGTAATGTTGCATATCCTAGATAGATCTGGACCAAAGGAATCACTCTCTCAAGCTTTTTGTTCTGACAAGCTTTGTCAATGTGTAACCTCATTCTCACTGGTGGATAGTTGGCGTTTATTAAATCCTTCTGCTAAGTCTTTCACTTTCTTTTCTGCTACTCATAAATCCTATTCGCGAATTGACTATATTTTCATTTCTACTTCTTTATCTTCAGCTGTTTGTGATGCCGATATCTGTTCCTTATCTTTGTCGGATCATGATGGAAATTTGTGCACATTATCTTTGATCCCTCGGCCATCTCGTGCCACTAGATGACGATTTAACCTTAAATTGTTACAGGATGAAAACTTTTGCAGTCAATTCAGAAATAAATTTGCTGAGTTTAAAGGGGTCCTATTATGCTCTTTTACAAAGTCTTGATTTTGTTTTGTGGGTGTACTAGAACAGTGGTTCTCAACCACATTCCTGGAGGACCCCCATCACTGCACATGTTGCATGTCTCCTTAATCAAACACACCTGATTCAGGTCACCTGCTCATTAGTAGAGACTCACAGACTTGAAATGGGTGTGTCAGACAAAGGAGACATGCAAAATGTGCAGTGTTGGGGGTCCTCCAGGAATATGGTTGAGAATCACTGTACTAGAACATGCTCACATGCTTGGTGGTTCGAAATTCGCATTATTTTTCACATAATTTACATTATTACAATACCTTCCTCCCCAGCCTGACACAAACGACTCGATTAGTTCCGGGTTTGATGAAGGCCCGCCTTCCGAAAAACAAAATGTGTTGTGATTGGTTAGCTGTCTCAATGCGTTGTGATTGGTGAACAGCTTAGACGGTGTTTCAGTACTGCCCCGCCCCTTGCCAAAACAGCAAATTCATCAATATTGCCATATCAATTCAGACCCTGAGAATATTGAAAAAGAGGATCGCGCAGAACCTGTGCAGGCACGGATATTGCAAGACATATTAAAGTGGTAACGATATTGTTGTTTTGGCTGAATCACATTTAGATTTAGAGCACCGGGTTTAGATTTTGAAATGTGCATTCAAATTTCCGGAGGCAGGATTTATTTTAATGATATTCTAATGGACCAATTTGTGATGTCACAAATACAGGAAAACAACTTTGTAGTCCAAACGAGCCGTTCGTTGTAGTTCTTGAAAAGGGATTTTTTTAAAAACGAAATATCTCCCTTTGGAGTGGACTTTGAGATTTGTAACTTTGTAGATCTTTTTTATGCCCAAACATACACACTACACACTGACTAAAATTCAAAAAGTTAAAATGCATAATAGGACCCCTTTAATGAAATTAACCAAGGTTCAGTGGATGATCTGCGAACACTTTGGAATGCAGTTAATGGATTTATAAGGAATAACTCAATTTCACATGCCTCTTTCCTTCAGAAAAACTGACACAAAAAGATAGATGAACTGGAATCACAGCTCCAGAATCTGACTAGAGATAATCAGCGTTGTTTCTCAGACAATACACAGTAAAATCATGGAGCTTAGGTCCGAACTCAATTCATTACTGAGATCCAGGGCAGAATTCCTGATTCAAAGATCCAGGCAGAATTACTATTTTCAAGGGAGCAGACTTAGCCACCTTTTAGCTCTAAGATTACACAACAGTGAAAAGTTTGCTAATATTTCAGCAGTGAAATCCCAATCTGGGCTCATTATGACAGACCTAAAAGACATTAATATCGCCTTCCACTCTTTTTACTGTAACCTCTATACTTCTTCTGCTGATGGTGACCCTGACTCTTTTGTATCTTTTCTGTCCAATCTTGATTTACCTAGGCTGTCAGAGTCGGATTCAGAATACCTGGCTGAACTGATCACTCTTCAGGAGCTGGAGTCAGTAATCCGATCTATGAACAAGGGGAAATCCACAGGCATAGACGGTATTCCAAATGAATTGTATACTACTTTTTGGTCGGATTTAGGCCCCCTCATGTTAAGTATGATACATTTTTCAGTTACTCAAGGCTCATTTCACTCATCTATTAATATAGCTGTTATTTCTCTCTTGTTAAAAAAAGATAAAGATCCGACTTACTGTTCTAGTTACCAGCCACTTTCTTTGATAGGGACTGATGTTAAATTATATGCTAAAGTACTATCTCATCGTCTAGAGAAATTTATGAACAGGCTAGTTCATCGTGACCAAACAGGATTCATTAAATCTCACTCAGCTTCAGATAACTTACGCAGGTTATATCATATTATTAATTCAAGGAATAGTTCGTCCTCCCCTTGCGCAGTATTATCTCTAGACGCGATGAAAGCTTTCGACCAGCTAGAATGGAACTATTTATGGGTGGTTCTACAGCATCTGGGTCTAGGATCAAGTTTCATAAATATGATAAAAGTTCTATACGCCAATCCAGCAGCCACTGTTCTCACAGGTGCTGTTCACTGTAACCCATTCTTTATACATCGAGGTACTCGTCAGGGTTGCCCGCTTTCTCCTGTGTAAATCTGGGTTTGGTCCCGTTGTAACCCACCTCCTCTCCATATGGAGGGATGTTGAAAGATGTTCACAACTAGTTACAATATGGCATAGGCATTCGCCTATTTTCCACAATAATAATCTTTTGTCAGGCAGTACTGCATTTCATTGTCCGCAATGGACTCATAATAAAGTAAACACTCTGGGAGATATCTATGATAATAGTGGTTTAAAATCCTTCCAGAATCTCAAAACTCAATATAATCTGCCAGGCATCTCCTTTTTTATGTATTTGTGCATTAGATCGGCCCTGCGGCGTATGGGGTGCCTTGGAACTCTCAACTGCCTGTTCACCCTTTACACAAACTAATCCTTCCTTCTGAGGAATCTCCCTCCTCTGCTTCAGTCATCTAGCTCTTCTGGAGCATTCATACAAACCTTTATCTATTACAACTGTTTGGGCTAAGGGTCTTAATGAGGATGTGCATGTTTTATTTTCGGATCAGGTATGGGGTATGTTTAAATTGTCTTCTAAAAACCCTAATCACCAAATAATTCATTGGAAATTGCTGCATAGGGTTTACTTGACTCCAATGAGACGTTTTTACATGAATCTGTCATCTTCTCCTAAGTGTAATCTCTGTTCGCAAGGATCTTTAGGCACGTTTTTGCATTTTTTTGGGGAGTGCCCTTCTCTCTCACCTTTTTGGACTCAGCTCTCACAGGACCTTTCATATTTGTTGGGTACTGAGATATGTTTGACTCTGCGCCATTTTTTCATTAAAGATTTTTGGGACTTCACCTTGTCCGTCCAACAAAGATGTTTACTGTTAGCTGCTCTCACAACAGCAAAAAAATTGCTAGTCAACCGTTGGAATCCTCCTCACACAATGGACAGATGAACCTGGACTGTGTATTTGTTGGACATCGTCTCGATGGAACTCTCGACTTCTTGTATACATGGATCTAATGTGAAAACTGTAAATTTATGGCATTCAGATTTTAATGTTGTATTATCTTTTCTAAAATCTTTGTAAAAATTATTTTATATTTATTTATCTATTAATATTAATTAATTTATTTTTATTATTATTATTTATTTTATTTTATTTATTTATTTAATTTTTTTTGTTTAAGTCTACCAGGGGTGGGATGTGTTGGGATGGGTTCTAAATTTGCACAGCTGCTTTTTGTTTTATACTACTGTTCCCAGAAGAAAATTCAATAAACAGTTGTTTAAAAAAAAAAAAAAAAAAAAAAAAAAAAAAAAAAAAACGGTAAGTATTTACAACACGAAACAAAACCAAAAGAAAATGAAGGACAACTTCAAAATATATATGTGTGTGTGTGGTTATGTGCAGCATGGATCACTGTCAGGGATGGAGATGGAGTGGATATGTTTGTGTGTATGTGAAACCAGTATGCTAATGGTGTGCGTGTGCACCCACATCACCTCAGCAGGGGATTACAGAGGAGGAGCGAGGTAAGATGCGGTGTGTATGTGCTGCGCTAACCGACAGGGACAGGTCACTTTGTCACACTCTTCATAAATATTATGTAGTACTTGAATATTTAATTACACTGTAATAACATCACTTTTAAAAAAAAATGAAACCACGTTTTAAAAGAGCTGTCATGGGTAAATGATATGTTTTCAAATGAAATGATTGATCCAGTGATTAACACACTAAATGATCCAGGATAAGTTGCTTTGTAGCTTTTGTCGTTAGTATTGAGACATTGAGTGATATGAGAACATCCACTCCCCTCTCCGTTCAGAGATCATGTTTTTCTTTTCAGTCCAGGCCTCCTGTTTTCCACGGGATTATGAGATGTGCACCACCATATGGTGTGCAAAAGAAACACCAAAGAAGAAAAATCATCCCTTGTCTTGTAAAGTCAGCCTGTTGGCCTTTGTACACTTCATCTCTGTTCTGTCTGTTCTCCTTCTCTCTTTATATCTCTCTCTCTCTCTCTGTCTCCCTGAGGAGTGATAGCCAGTAGTCTCAATTGTTTCTTGATGTTCTTCCAGTCTGTGCTTTGCTTTCTGAAAATGGACAAAGCAGAATTTTCCCTACAAACCTTTTAATGTAACTGCTTTACGGCAGCCTCTGTTTGTTGGATAAACAGAACAGGTTGTATCCTATCCCACCTTGAAAACCGTTCAATTACTTTACTTAGTCCTCAGAAAAACAAGGGTTGTACAGGGTTGTGCACGAACTGAGTAAGCCTTTTAAATTCCAATTCACTTTCTGAATTTGAACTGAGCTAGCAAATATGATACAGAGTTTAAGGAACAAATCCAAAACCGTAGGCACAAACATGGACAGTAAAATGGGCAGTGGACAAATATCAGTCCAGCAGGCACTCAAGATAGGAAAAAAGAAAATTAAACCTACAAAGAAGAAGTATCTGTAGAAGGGATGGAGTGATGTCAATGGCCCCTGTTTACACCTGGCATTAAGATGCATTTTTGAGCTGATCACAAGTGGACAATGCTAAATACAGGTGTGAACGGTCTAAAACTTTTTGAGCTTGTCCTCTTTCAACCACTTTCAGAGGTAGTTGAAAACGCTTTTGACCAGATTGTGCTCGTAGTGTGGACGCTCATGTGGTCAAATGCATTCAAACAGCCACTAAAGTCCACCTTCTCTCGCTGACTGAGCTCATTCTCAAACATTACGATGTTCATTTCCTATCTGCTAACTGACAAAACTAGAATGTTCAATTAGATTTAAATCAAATATGTCACCTATTAAAATAAATGGTTTTCTTTTCAGTGTTTTAATTTTGCATGTGCATAAACAACAGGAGACAATGGAGTAAAACAGAATGACTTATGCTAGGAATAAAATAAAAAAGTCTACAGGAAATATGTTTCAGTGAAATAATTACAGCAGTCATATCACCCTGCAGCCCAAGACTGGTTACCCACTGAAGCTAAGCAAGGTTGAGCTGGTCAGTACCTGGACGGGAGACTTCCTGGAAAACTAAGCTGCTGGAAGAGGTGTTAGTGAGGCCAACAGGGGGTGCTCACCCTGTGGTCTGTGTGGGTCCTAATACCCCTGTGTAGTGATGGGGACACTATACTGACAAAAAGCACCGTCTTTTGGATGAGACGTTAAACTGAGGTCCTGACCCTCTGTGGTCATTAGCCCCTTTCGCACCGCTTTAGTTCCAGAACTAAAAGTACAGTACGATTTTGCATAATCTGTTTCCCAGTACCATTTAAAGGGTTGCATTCGCACCGACAGTGGGTACTAGGAAGTGACGTAAGCCGGTCGACAGCGACGTCATTTGTGCGCGGCGTTCAACAAGGAAAACAAAGAAGAACAATGTTAACAACAGGAGGATGCTGTGATCGGAGCTGTGTTTTTGTTGTGTCTTGCGGGGTTCACAATAATGGACGTGGAATGTCGACGAATACGTCAAGCGATTGAAAGATCGGAAACCTTAATGTTGTGTTTTGTTCCTTCGAATTCCAACTGGATTTCCTCCGTTGCATAAATGTTCAAAAGTGCCTGCACTTCAGAGTCCGTCCATCTATCACTGTTCTCCATTCTTGCAAAATATAAGTTGATACAATGTTTACACAGTATGTGTTTACACAGCGTCTTAAATCATGGCGGGTGAGGGCGTTTTCGTACACGTTTAGCCAATCAGCGTACACTTACATCACGATAGTTCCTATGGAATTGTTTTAGACCCTACTTTGAAGTAAGAGCTAATTTAGTTCCTCCAAACAGAGTTCCGGGAACTAAAACAGTTCCTAGTTCCCGCGGTGCGAACACGCCAAAAAGTGGGTAGTTCCACAATTAGTTCGGGTACTATGAAAAGGTTCCTGCGGTGCGAAAGGGCCTATTAATATTCCAGGATGTCTTTTGAAAAAGAGTAGAGGTGTGACCTCGGCATCCTGGCCAAATTCACCCATTGGCCTCTGACCATCACGGCCTCCTAACAATCCCCATATCTGCTGATTGGCTTCATCATCTCTGTCTCCTCTCCACCAGTAAGCTGGTGTGTGGTGGGCGTTCTGGTGCAGTATGGCTGCCGTCGCATCATCCAGGTGGATGCTGCACACTGGTGATGGTTGAGGAGATCCCCCCCCCCCCTCTATGTAAAGCGCTTTGAGTGCCCAGAAAAGCACTATATAAATGTAAGAAATTTTTATTATATAATTATTAATTAACACAACAAAAGGAACAAAAAAGAAAGAAAGAAAGAAGTGCGTTTCGCTTAGTTTCATTTTTATGGCATTTATAATGAATGATGCCATTATTATTTTGTTTTATTTTATAATTGTATATATAATTTGTACTATAAATAATACTTGTTATTTCACAATATTAGATCAAAAGATCAGAAAAAGCCCATATACACTGGCCCATAGACTCTTCCCTTAAAAGAAATCAGGACAGAATTGGACTAAAGTGGTGGAACTGGTTCCACTTGGTGGAACCTGTGGATCAGGTCACAGGACTAATTTGTTTTAGGATACTAAATAAACCTATGTACCTGGGGCTGAGTTTCCTGCAGGGTAGCTGCAGTCGAAGGTTCCTTGTAGATAACCAGACACTCTGGCCTGGCTGGTAGTTGGTCCTTCTGTGGCCGGCTTGAATTTGTTGGGCCCAGATGGTGCGTTGGAGTCTGACATGAGCACTTGGGTGTCCGCTGCTGAGAACCATATGAAACCACTGGGTGGTGTCCGATCAAACGTGGTATGTATTGTTTAGTAGGAGGGCATGCTGCTGTGGTTGTATCCGTTTTTGTTGTTCACGCGCCATGATTTTGTGTCGGTTGGGTGCTGTAATGACTGATGATGGTACAATTGAGTCTTGGTGGGTAGAAGCATGTGAAGGGTTATAGCTCCTGAAGAGGCATCTGCTTTGCTGTTCTTACTGCCGAGTCGATATGTGACTATGAACTGAAATCTCGTAAAGAATAATGACCATCGTGCTTGCCAAGGGTTCAGATGTTTGGCACTCTTAATATACTCCAAACTGTGATTCGTTATTATTACCTGGAATGGGTGAGCTGCCCCCTCCAGCCAGTGTCTCCACTCCTCTAATGCCACATTGATGGAGAGAAGCTCCTTGTTGCCCACATCATAGTTCTGCTCTTCAGGGGTTAATATTCTGGAAAAGAAAGCATATCAATAGATTTTGCCTGGTATGCCGTGGCTCTGTGATAGAACAGCTTCTGTTCCACAGTCAGGAGCAACCACTTCTGTAACAAATGGGAGATTAGAGTCAGGCTCTTTGAGAGTGGGAGCTGTGGTGAACTTGGTTTTGAGCGTTTTTGAGTGCTGTTTGTGCCAATTCTGTCCATGTGCTATATTTTACCTAACTAACTATCTATAAATATTTGCAAAGCCCAGGAACCTTTGTAATTCTTTGATGGTTGTGGTCATTCTCTTACTGCCATGTTTTCTGGCAGATCCATCTCTACCCCTTGGTGACTGATGTTGTATCCTAGAGAGTTGGTCATGGTGGTATGAAACTCATGTTTCTCTGCCTTAACATACAAATGGTTGTCTTGTAGCCAAGCAAGTACAGGTTTCACATGCTGAATGTGCTGTGCCTTTGTTTAGGAGGACATGGAAGATTTCATTTATGAAGGACTTACAGGAATACAGCTGGTGCATTGGCAAGACCACATGGCATGACCTGGTATTTACAGTGCCCTCTAGTGGTGTAAAAGGATCTCCCTCTCTGATTCGCAGGAGGATGTATGCTCTTCTGAGGTCTAATTTGTTGAGAATCCAAGCCTCACACAGTTGTTCCAGGGTAGAAGGGACTAATGGCAGTGGGTATCTGTACTTGACTGTAACTGAATTGAGGCCAGGGTCATCAATGCTGGGCATGAGGCCGCCATCTTTATTTTGTACCAAGAAG
The DNA here is from genome assembly GCA_039654775.1 of Spinibarbus caldwelli. Taxonomy (NCBI): domain Eukaryota; kingdom Metazoa; phylum Chordata; class Actinopteri; order Cypriniformes; family Cyprinidae; genus Spinibarbus; species Spinibarbus caldwelli. The sequence goes on from CM077244.1 coordinate 33,534,222, forward strand.
AATCCTGCTTCAACAGGGGATGTGGAAAATCATATGAAGCCTGAAGCTCATGCCTCCTTAACAGAATTCTCCATAGCTCGAGTCTCAGGGACTGATAGTGGGTATACCTTGCTTTTAGGAGGAGCAGCAATTGACAGAAGTTCAGTGGCGCAATCCCAAAGATGGTGAGGGGAATTTGGGTTGCTTTGCAGAAATGTTTGTTTTAAGATAATTATTCATATCTCTTGCTTTAGTGTAACAACATACTGAATTTCATTACTTTAATTATTCAAAACACTTTAATTCTGATCCCTGCCATTCCAATTCAGTTCATAATAATAATAATAATAATAATAATAATAATAATTACATAATCAGATATATTTTATCCATTTTGGAAAACCAAATGGCAGCTGGGCTAAAGTTAGGTAAGGGAGAAAGATTTGCTTTTTCCTGAAGGGCCTTTTTTCATGATTTTAGATGTGTGGTAGCACTTTATTTTAATGTGTTGTTGTTACGTGTTAAGGCCAGGACACACCAAGCCAACTTCAAAGAACTAGCGCCGACGAAAGCCAATGGTGTTGTCGCCTCGCATCGGCAGCGTAGGACCAAAAAGCTGCACTTGACAGACGACTGCAAACTAACACGTGCGTTCTGCGCCTGCGAGAGAGGAATTATCTGTCTATATCAGCAGCTATCAATAGTATATATTCGTCATTCAAAAGGAGAAACCGAAACAAAGATATACGAGATAAACGCACATATACGAAACGTAAACAAAGCAGCACTTGCTTACCATTTTGAATATCAGTAACGTTGATAACTTTCTTCATTTTAAGCGGCTCATTCTGTTTATGAAAACATTCACATATTGGAATGCTTGGGTAAGATCACGTAAAAAAAAAAAAAAAAAAAAAAAAAAAAAAAATTAAACAGCCTTTTGTCTGTGCCACCTTTATCTACTTACTAGTTTTCATCACTTTTCCTTTAATTCTCGAAGACTGACTCGTTTGCTAAACTGAACATCCAATGAGAGTTTTCACTCTCGTTGACGGCACCAACGCTGATTCAACATGTTGAAACAGGCAAACTGCTGCCGAGTAGAACACACCAAACAAACACAACCAACAGATACTCACAGACGGCCGACCGTCGGCCTGGTGTGTTCTGGGCTTTACATGCATTTACTATAGTAACAGCTTCAAGCATGCATACAGTAATTGCAGGCAGCCAACACTAAACTAAACCCTAAACCTAAACGTGTACTATAGAAATTAAACCTGAAATTACTGTATGCATTAATTACATGCTGTTGATTAATCTTACTCGGTACTCATATATGGACTTTACACTTTACAATCCCATTTCAGTTTTATTTATTTATTTATTTATTTATCCTTTAATAACGCTGGTAATTTATTCCATGCACACCAAACTTTTAAATGTGCATGGGCAAATATTATAATTCAAACTTTTAAATGTGCATGGTCAAATATTATAATGCCTACCCATAGAGTCATAGGTATGCTGTCCTCTAAATAATTTATCAAATAACTTGAAACCAAATGATTAAAACATTTTTGTCATAAAAAGTGAGGCCTTAACCTTTAAAACATTCACTATTTAAATGAAAGTGAGGATGAACTTTTAAAAGTATTCTAACCAATTTATTTAAAACATGTTCTAACTAATTTATTTTGAGCCTTCTATCTCTCATACTATGTGAACAACTACTTTTAATGGGGTAGAGGTAGGAATGTTAGTGGCTATATTAGGCTTGTTTGAGACTACAAATAAGCTGGACGACAAACTACAGGAGTCTAGGTACTATAAAGAGGAAATCAAAAATGTTGTCCTTCCTCTTCGTGGTACCATGTGCTAAGCAAGAGAAGCTGTGTGGCATGATTCAAGGCTGTGCGATAGATGAGACTAGTTGCCTTGAGAGTATTATGGAAGTGAATTGTGGAGGTAAGGGTTGTGACTAGTATGGTTATAGTTTGTGTGTGTAGTTTTAACGTGTGTGTGTTTGTTTGTCTTTTTAGTGTGCTTACTAGAGATATACCAATGGGTGCCTCAGAGAATTGAGTAGATTTACTCAATAACACAGATACTGATCTTAATTGAATTATTGGACTATGTGAAATTAGTTAAAGATTTTCTATTGTAATTTGTGTTATGTTTTATTGTGCTAATTCCAAGGCAATCATAGGCAAGGGACAATCATGAATTGTACTGTCTTTGTTTTACAGATGAGGCATACTTGCTGTTTACTTTTATTGAAAATATTGGTGGCTTGATGATGGGTCTTAAGAGATGATTTTAAATGTCACAATGTGATGAAGTGGCTTGAATTCATTGTGAGATTTTGTTACTTTGTTTAATTTTTCATTTGTTTTGTTTTGGAGCAACAAACGACGTTGAGGTTTCTATTCTCTTATATATGGTTAACTCTGTTAAGGTGAGGGGGAGCAATTTGTAGTGGTTTGAAGGTTTTTTATTATTATTATTATTTTATTTTATTTTATTTTTTTTGCACTTGTAGTGATATTTGGTTTGTGTTGTGATTGAGTGTACATTTTTTGCAGAGTAATTGTCATTCCATATGATTGGGGAACCCTGTGGTCTGTAGCGGTTATAATAATGTTTGGTTGTTTTGTTTCTTTTGTTTTCTTGCAACTTCTAATTACCTTCTGTGTTCAATAAATGTTGTTGCACTTGCAAGGAGAAACTGTGGTTGTTGCCCCTCTTTTTCATTATCCCCATCTCTTGTAAGGTCTGATCCACTGGAGCTGGACATATTAGAGCACATTACACCTGAACTGTGATTACTGCTTGACTGTTTATAATCATAGATACCAGTGCAGGGCACAGCATTCAGTGACCGTTCAGTGTGACTAGTGGAATGGTGTTCATAACAGTTGTTCAAAGCAGTCTCATCCTGTGCAAACACTCAAATGTCAGAAATAATGCATGTGTAAAATGAAAACAAACTGTTTTTTTTTTTTGTTTTTTTTTATTGGCATCACCAAGGCCATGATGGATTTTTGTTAGTTGTTGGTTAATATCAAAACAACTTAGCAGACTCAAACAATGACCAAATTACTATCATACTGTAAGTGTGATTTATACTCTCTTCAAACGCAGTTTACAGTTTCTGCAAAACACATATAAATCTGATCTTCAGTTCCTTGTAGTAGATCCCCCACAATCCACTGCAAACTCACATTCGGCTCCAGCCAGCATTTATTCTAGCAGAAAATCATTAAAAAAACATCAAATGATGAAAGCTGCAAATGCCTTCGTTAAACATTTGTGTCTTTCACACATTTTTTCACTTTCACTTCAGCATCAGTTTGTGGCATCCTCTCTGCTGGTCAGCGTCTGTGAACGACGCAAACTCACACATAAGGTACAGTCATCAGAGCACTGGCTCTCTCTGTGAAATACCCCCACCTCCTCATCTGACCTGCTCCAGCTCTGAGACCAAACAGGGTTTGTTGGTCGCTCAACAACACCTGCACGGAATATGAGAACCAGGGCATCGACTGCTAGTTAAAGCTGTGCTAACGAAGCAAGCTGACGAAATGTTTAGCAGACACCATCTGTGTGATAATGATGTATTAATTGAAAAATGGTCTTCTCTGCAGACCCTGCAGAGCTGAAACTGTAAAACATCAGCGACACTTAGCTCTGTTTCCACACTAACTGTTCCAGGACGGTTCTCAAGCTTCACGAAGTCTTCAGAGAGTTAACCGCTCCAAAATACTGCAAATCCACAGAAAAAAAAAAAAAAAAAGTGATCTTGAGCACACAGGTCTGCAGTTTACTGTAATCATAAAAGGTGTGTTTAGTTGAGACAAATAAAATCCAACATGCAGAATCAGATTTACTTCCAGGTCTTTGACAAATGAGTCAAGTTTGTTTGTGATCACTTGTGTACAAGCACTGTGCAGAAGATAAACAGGGAGTTATTTCCTTTGGTAAGAGTACTCAAACAGACTCGGGGACGTCACCTGCCGATGGCTTGATCGGATCACACAGGGTTTGGGGAAAGTATTGTGAGATCTCACGTCTGTCTGTCCTCAGCTGCACCTCTGACGCTGAGCGTCTCAAGGCCATCACTGTAGGTGGAACTGAGTATCGTCGCACGGACTGACGTCAGACGTCATTAGAAACGCTGCGGTTGAGAAAACGCTTGGAGTTTCTGTGAGATTGAGCCTGGGTACACTGCTAATGATGCCTGTCTCTCGAGGAAAGAAACTGAGTGAAGAATAGAAAGAGGCTTGATGGAAAGCTGCATAAACAGAGGACAATGAGAATGTGACTGTGTGACACATGCTGATGATATAATTAGGTCAAAATGAGGATGAGAAAGAAGTAAAACAGAAAGAGCAGACTTTTGAACTGTAGATTCATATACTGCTTGGACAGTATATCATTTTTGGAGCAATAGTCAAGATGTGTTTCCCGACTGATAAATGTGAGAATTCACTGTAAGACACTTTCTTACATCATCTGTGTAAATGTTTGATATTAGCACAGTGTAATAAGTGAATGAATACCCCTCATGTGCTCTCAGTGATTTATCTGTAATGATTCAATAAAGTCATGATTTAAATGAATTGTTCAATTGCATGTTCTGCAGGATTGCCATTCTGATGTGATGCGGCAAGATATTTATGTTTTGAGGCAGATCATTATTTATTTTCTTTATTTATTTGTCATTTGTTATTTTGTTCACACAGCTGTGATTTAAGAAGAACATCTAAATATTGAAAGATGTTTCTGTCCTAAAGCAAACTGAGACGTAATCAGGAACGTGTGTTCGTCTGCGCCTCAGTGAAGATGCCTGGTAAATTAAATGTGCACATCACTTTTAAAAAAGGCCATGCAACGGAGAAATAGATGAGTTCAAAGACATAAAACATTCAAGCTGGTCATTCAAAATATCTAAAAAATCAGATGTTTTCCATCGAAACGATCCGCCCAGCAGGGACCTGTAAAGCACATAGAATTACATCAGAGAGAAGCTGAGGGGGAAGTGAGGAGAGAGAGAGAGAGAGGAAAAATTCTTCAAGAATGAGGAAATTTTACTGCTCTCCTCCCTCTCTCTCTCTCTCTCTCGCTCTTCTGCCCCCTCGCTCTTTCTTCCCAGTCAATCAGGAGCGTTCAGAGCAGCGACCCACTGACAGGAGGAGAGAGAAGCAGCATCCAGCATCAGCGGCTCCGCAGGTAAGACTGACACCTCTCTGTCATCACTTCATGAGCGCTCGATGTCAACCTTCTGATGCTTGAGACCTTAAATCACCAACTCCGGAAGCTTCAGCATCTTTGACTTTTTCAAAATGCTTTATAAGAGAGTTGCATGTCTGTCCGTTGCAAAAAAACAAAAAAATAAAAACAGTTGCACATATTCAGAGTTAGGCTTCTTTCACCAAACATGCTCAATTTATGCTCTGATTATAAAAAAAGAAAGAAAGTTTTCTAAAGATCTGTTCATTGTCACAGTAATCATGTGCGCTGCTCTTCTGAAGTTTGAACTGAAGAGGTTCTGCTTACAATCTCAAAAAAGCTTGCATCTTTTCAAGTTTTCATCTTGTCAGGGAATGGTGATCTCTGGCTGCAACGTTTTTATTATCAGAATGTGCAGAATATTACACTCGTTCGTCTGTCTGTCTGTCTGGCCTGCCTGTTATTATGCACTTCTGAAAAAGACTGACACAGAAGAGATTCTGTGAGTTTAGACAGGGCTCATTTGTGTGACCGTAAACTGATGATGACATTTGTTAATGAAGAGAAATGATGAGATGGGAAGGAAAAATCATCAGGAGCGGGCTGAGGGGTACAGCAGCTGAAATACTCAAGTCAGTTTTATGTGTATTTCATAATACATATTGTTCCAAAGCAACTTTACAGAAATTAAACCATGAAACATTCAGTAAAAAAGACAAAGGTGACTGTGGCAGGAAAACCTGTCTATAGGTGAGGAACGCTGAATGATGAAAAGTGTAGTTTTAGTCATTTTGTTATGTTGGATTTTTTATATACATTTCAATTTATCTTTATTATCTATTTTTATTTCAGTTTTAGTTACTTAGTTTACTTCAACTTAAACCTCTTTTATTTCAATTAAATTAATTTCGTAATTGTTGTAACATTGTTTTAAGTTTTTTAATCTAATGTTTTTGTTTTATATTATTGCGACTATATGAACTCATAAAATGTACCTTGTATGCAATTTCACTTTGAATAAAAGCATCTACAAAATGTTTTATTTTTTTTTTTTTAATGTAATAGTTTTAGTTAACAGTAACAACACTTACACAAATTAACTGTATAAAGATTTATGCTTATGAAAAATTCTACTCTGGTTTGGAAACAGTGTCTTGTATGGGAACAAGTGAACTGCCGCTGCACGTTTATCTCTCTTTCGATGGAGTTCTCAGTTCAATCAAATCTCATTTAAAGCTGATGTAATTTTAGCTGTAGTCTTTTCGCTTAACCCCGTATCAATCAGATACGAACATCCAGACACGGGGTGCGTTTCCTAATACACCTGCGGTTAGAAGCAGTTTCTTGTACTGTATGACGTGGACTTAAACAAATTATGCTCTTGAGCAAAATAGCTTTTAACAATAAAAAAAATATATATTTTAATGACATCAGTTGATGTTATAATATTGAACCAACATGGCTCAAATGACGAATATGCAACTAAGTTACTATGGTCTCAAGAAACACTGCCTAGTTATTTCATGCATCACATTCTGGCATTTAAGCACTAGAACTATTATTCTGCTGATTTTTATGGGAAAGTAGCACTGAAATCAACCAGTGGCTTGAATTTGGGGCTGGGCTATCTGGAGAGAGTTGTGTGTATAGCAGACTCGTGTATGGGTTTACTTGTATATGGATTAACTGGTTCTCGCCATGAATATAGCCATGAGTATGAATATAGATGCTGGAATGAAGCATCTAAGAAGAAAATAAACAAACAAAAAACACTGCTAGTGTTAGTATCATGGTGCATGTCCAAAACACCAAATAATGAAATAATGTCCAAAAAACATGACATCAGAAACTAAAGTAGCTCAGAGCAGAACTGCTGTCTGTTCTTACATTCCACTGCTGACCAGAACTAACTGACTCTTCAGCAGTATTTTCAGACATTTAAATTTTATTACATCTTAGCATGAAAGGATGTTTGCTCAGGTCGTGATATTTACTTTCTCTGGTTTGATCTAGCAGACAGACACTGGAGCCTCTGTGTTGCAGTTTGTGGACACGACTGACGACAATATTTAAAGTCAACACCAAATCAGAGCTGACCCTGTTTACTCTCATTCTGTGTCATTCATCAAAAAAGTTAAAAATCTTTCATCAAAATTAAATTAGCTTTGAAACTACTTTCAACAGTCCCTCTTACTTTTCACACATCTCTTCAAATCTTTTGTTTCACCCTGAAACTTGGATGTAAAACGGCTTGCAAAATGCTGTTTTTATGTGGATCCATCCTCTGTATGGTGAATGTCTAATATTGAGTTCTGCATGACAAAGCTTGACTGAAATTCATATTTGTTTGAAACAGGAGGGATAGACGCTTAAAGAGAAGAGGACACTGCAACGCTTTACATCACTCCAGATCTGAGAGCCAACAGTGTATCTGCAAAACCTGAGTTTAAATGTTTTGCCTGCCAATCTGAGTAGAATAAAATACGTTCTTATTTACAGAACCAATCATCATCCATTGGTTTGGGGGTGTTCCTCCCTGTAAACATGGAGTTAGTGTTGCCTTTCCTGCTTCTGCTTCTGCCAAGTCCTGCCCTCTCCAGCCAACATCTGCAGACAGGAGCTCAGCGCGTCTCCAGAGACATCAAACCCCAGCCTATTAAACTTGTTATTTCAGACACATGTGCACAAGATGGGGCCAAAGAGAGAGAGCTAGACTTGGATCCTGATTCTCCTCTGGTCTTGACCCATCGGATCCGTCTGGTGCCAGGGTCAGGTTCAGCTTGTGGTCAGTGCGAGCTGGACTTTGCAGCCCTGCGTGATCGCATTGAAAGATTGGAGAAAGAGGTGTCTGATCTGAGGGAGAAATGTGGAGGTCCAGAAGGATGCTGTAGCTCCCAACAGAGCAAAGGTAAAGCTCATCCAGTTCCAGACGAGCTTTCACGAACTTGTCAAATCTAGAGCGGTAGTCTAAAATATCCTGAAGCATGTGTGTACAGGATGTCTGGAATGTCTCTCCTGACCAATCCTTAAGGATTTCCTTATAGGAAATATTCAGTTGTAATCAAATCAGATTAAACAAAAATTATTATTATTATTATTATCATTATTATTATTATTATTATTATTATTATTATCGGTTTGCTTCAGAATAGGATTCCAAATGTATCTAGTAATAATTAAATTCTCAGGGAATTCATAGAGCATCACTATTTATCCCATTTGAATCCTTTAGCATTTGTTCCAGATAATCAAAATTCCATAAGCAATCCAGTGCATTCAGTTCCTTATGCACAGTCCTGCTTATATTCAGGATGCATCTTTGATACATTACTACTGCACTACTACTACTACTACTACTAATAATAATAATAATAATTGAATCTAATAGAATAGAATAGAATAGAATAGATCCATTCAGTAATCCATGAGAAAATATGTCATCATAGTTTATGTGAACAAGGCAGCTGTTTGTGTAAAATCCTCTAAGGGAAAGCAATATTTGCTGAATCTCATTTCATATTTCACACTGCAGTCTTGTTTTTAACCAATATATTTGTCATGTTTTCTAGTAAAAATGTTATGCCAATATCAATGTCAATGCCCTTTTAATGGATAATTATTTGTCATATATACAGAATAAACTCAGTGGAATGTGTGAACAGTGTGAATGGCTGCAGCTGCTCTAGTAAACACAACATATGCAAGATACTGTTGTAAATGCAACTGTTTCACATACAGTATGACCATCACTTCTATGATTAGTTATACATTTAAGCAAAGTGAATAGCAAAATATAAACAGAAAAAAAAATATGTACAACATATCAATGTAGTTTTTTTTTCTGAAAAAAGAAAACAAAAAAACAAAAAAAACAACTGGGGCTGAAATACCATAAAATTAGTGCATATTACTTGTGAGCTATATTCCAGTTTAACAGCATTGACTGAAAAACATATTGAAAGCTCAGAAACCTTGAAACAGGTGATATTTCAGCACACTGAACAACCACTTTAACTGAATAATGACAATGACAGACTTTAAAGGGGTCATGAACTGCCTTTGTTTTTTTTTGTTTTTGTTTTTTTTTTTTTTTTCTGTTCTCTGAGGTCCACTTATAATGTTATCAAGATTTTTGCATCAAAAAACATAATTTAGAAGTAATAGTCTGTTTTCTGTCCTGTTTTTAACCCCCTCATCAGAACACTCTGTTTGAATAGGTGTAGAGGATTGTAGACTCGGAAGTAAACACCCACTGCTGTGATTGGCTAATAATTGTGTATGATTGACAGCCTACATTCCTCACAGATGGAAGCTGCTGTGATTTAGGTCAAAAACACATAAATACTCATATCAAACGATCTGTTTAACAGACAAAGCAATTGTGAACACGTAATAAAAACAGTTAATCACACTTGTGTTGCGACATTACTGTAAGATCCAATATAGTCGCACAGCATCGTCTTTTAGTTTCAATATCTCTGAAAATCCTGCATCGAACTGTGCCTTGTTTGTAAACGAATCCGTGGTAAAATGAAGTAAACCAATGACCAAGTTCTTACCAACGTGGTCTGGATCTTCATTAAAAATCAAGTTCATCAAATAAAATTTATCGTTTGGTTTCTGCGTAGACCTGCATTTACCGCTCTTGTCATTTACCTACAACATGTGCGAATCAGTGAGTGGGGCTAAACAGGCAGCAATGTAGATCGGTGGGTGGGCCTAAATAGGCAGTGATGTAAATCGGTGGGTGGGTCTAAACAGGGTGTAATGTAGAATTGGTGGGTGGGGCTAAACAGGCATTGATGTCAACCGGTGGGTGGGACTACACAGACATTGATGTAAATCGTTGGGTGGGGCTAAACAGGCAGTGATGTCAATCGGTGGGTGGGGATAAACAGGCAGTGATGTAAATCAGTGGGTGGGGATAAACAGGCAGTAATGTAGAATCGGTGGGTGGGGCTAAACAGGCAGTGATGTAAATCGGTGGGTGGGTCTAAACAGGGTGTAATGTAGAATTGGTGGGTGAAGCTAAACAAGCATTGATGTCAACCGGTGGGTGGGACTAAACAGACATTGATGTAAATCGGTGGGTGGTGCTAAACAGGCAGTGATGTCAATCGGTGGGTGTAGATAAACAGGCAGTGATGTAAATCAGTGGGTGGGGATAAACAGGGTGTAATGTAGGATCGGTGGGTGGTGCTAAACAGGCAGTGATGTCAATCGGTGAGTGGGGCTAAACAGGCAGTGATGTCAATCGGTGGGTGGGGCTAAACAGGCTGTAATGTAGGATCGGTGGGTGGGGCTAAACAGGCATTGATGTCAATCGGTGGGTGGGGATAAACAGGCAGTGATGTAAATCGGTGGGTGGGGCTAAACAGGCAATGATGTAAATCGGTGGGTGGGACTAAACAGACATTGATGTAAATCGGTGGGTGGGGCTAAACAGGCAGTGATGTAGATCTGTGAGTGGGGCTAAACAGGCAGTGATGTAGATCGGTGAGTGGGGCTAAACAGGCAGTGATGTCAGTCGGTGGGTGGGGCTAAACAGGCAGTGATGTAAATCAGTGGGTGGGGATAAACAGGCAGTAATGTAGAATCGGTGAGTGGGGCTAAACAGGCAGCAGTGTAGAATTGGTGGGTGGGGCTAAACAGGCAGTAATGTAGAAGCGGGCATTAATCTTCTTCTGCGGAGGCGGTGCTTAGTCACACTAGTACATCATAGAGTACATTCCACAAGCTGTTGCTTTGGCAGACTGGCTTCAATATAAGCTGTTTTTAGACTAAAGAGAAAGTTTAGCTTTACCTTTGTTTTTTTTTCTCTCTCTGACACACAGTTGAGTCCCGGTGTGACTGTGTGATGTGTTCTGTGTTCTTATTTCTCCACAGGTGCAGTCTGTACCACCGTTCGTCCCACGACCGACGAGTGTCTGGATGACTGCAGTGACCAGGGTCGCTGTGTAGATGGCAAATGTGTGTGTTTCCCAGGATTCAGCGGGCCTGACTGCAGTGTGCCCGACTGCCCTGATGACTGCAGCACCCGGGGCCGATGTGTGAACGGCCAGTGTGTGTGTGACCCAGGCTTTACTGGCCCAGACTGCTCTTTCAGCACATGTCCTGATAACTGCAATAACAGGGGCCGCTGCATGAACGGCAGGTGTGTGTGTGATGCCGGCTTTACCGGGCCTAACTGCGGGACACGGGGCTGTCCAGATAACTGTAACAAGCGGGGCCGGTGTGTGAACGGCCGGTGTGTGTGTGATGCAGGGTTTATAGGGCCTAACTGCGGGACACGGGGGTGTCCGGCTAATTGCAATAAAAGGGGCCGCTGTGTGAATGGAAAATGCGTGTGCGATTCAGGATTCGCTGGTCAGGACTGCTCTGAGACATCCTGCCCAGGGAACTGTAATGACAGGGGCCGATGTGTGAACGGACAGTGTGTGTGCAATCCTGGCTTCTCTGGACCAGACTGCTCAGTCAAAACATGTCCAGAGAACTGCAACAATCGTGGACAGTGTGTAAATGGCAAGTGTGTCTGTGAGAGTGGCTTTACGGGCCCCGACTGCTCGTCCAGATCTTGTCCTGGAGACTGCAGTAAGCACGGCAGATGCGTCGACGGCCGCTGTGTGTGTGATAGGGGTTTTACTGGACTGGACTGCTCAGCCGAGACTTGTCCCAATGACTGCAGTAACAAAGGCAGATGTGTGAACGGGAAGTGTGTCTGTGATGTGGGCTTCTCCGGTCAGGACTGCTCCACCAAAACCTGCCCCAACAACTGCAGTAACAAGGGACGCTGTGTGAGGGGCCGCTGCGTGTGCCGGCATGGTTTCACGGGGCCCGACTGCAGCGAGTGTCAGTCTGGGTTCACAGGAGAAAACTGCGACACTGGTGAGTGATGCACGTGATATATTACTGTATTAGTGAGCACTGCAATAAAATGTGTGTAAAAAGTCTGCACAGTCTCAGCATGGTATCAACTCACTGAAGCACTTTAGCATTAGAAGCACCATGTCTCATAGTGTTATAGTAATTGACACTCTCTTCTCATAGGATATGTCCACACAGTCTCATGAATAATTATGAGACACTGCTAACTCGACTCTAGCAAAGGTTCTCGACCTTTCTGATGTTAGGGCCCCCACAATCCAACAGCACAATATTTCCTGTGTTTCTTATGCTGTAATAATGAAAAAGTTGCTTGTTTTACAGTTTTTATTTTTTTTTTATTTATTTTTTTTAATATTAACAGCAACGGGGAGTGTTCAATCACAAGTCATTCTGCAGCCCCTTTGAAAGTTTGCTGAGGCCCCCTAGTGGACCCTGGGCCCCTAATTGAGAACCACAGCTCTATAGAACGTGAAAAAGTCACATACTGTTAAGCTGGGGAAAAAAAAAACTAAAATTATTATTAGGGGCTTTCGCACCAGAGGAACCTTTTCATAGTTCCTAGAACTATTGATGGAAGTTCCCGCTTTTTGGTCTGTTTGCACCGCAGGAACTAAGAATGGTTTTAGTTCTAGGAACTCCGTTTGGGGGAACTAAATTAGCTTCTACTTCAGAGTATGGTCTAAAACAGTTCTATAGGAACTACCAGTGACGTACATGTATGATGATTGGCCAAACACATATGAAACACTGGCTACCCGGCATTTTTAAAAAGCCGAGTAAAAATATTTACTTCACGAACATGGAAAACAGTGATAACGGCATTTACCTGTTGTCTGCAGCGTTGTTCTGTTCCTTGATGATAACACTGCAAGTTGTCATAGGAGATTTAGTCGCATTTTCATGCTCTTTTAATAGTGTAAATTGTGCATTTACATTCCGCCTCCGTCATGAAACCCACGACACGCAACAAAAGCAGCTCTGATAATGACGTCCTCCATTCACCAGTTATTGGCTTTTGTAAATAATGCGAATAAAGACATCGTTGTCGGCTGCTTCAGAGTTCCTGCTGCCGGTGCGAATGTAACCAGGAAAACGTGCCGAGGGAGAAATTGGTTTTCTTGGAATGACCCTGCTGGCTAGTTCCCAGAACTCAGGGCATAGAACTGCGTGGTGCAAAAGCCCCTATTACTTTCACCTTCCAATTAATAATTGGGGATCAAGCACCAAACTCTTGTCCCATGTAATTGTAATTACCTTTGTAATTGTCAAATGCTCCATAGAAACACAAATAGGAAAGCATACAGACAAAGGACAGTTTGAACACTACGCACAGCAGATTTGGACTCTCAAACTCAAAACTTCTGTCCAGCTGTCCAAATTTGTTTATGCTAATTCCTCTGATTCTTTTTCTTATGAAGAGTCCAGAAACAAACAAACAAACAAGCGAATTAGGCCATTTTCAGACCATACCAACAAAGATGTATGGAATTCAAGCTGATTGGTCAAGCTGTTCTTAAATAACACACTAAATAATTCATGAGTATGTGAGGCTGTTTTAAGAACTTGAACCAGACTTGGTGTGTGATTATTGCAAATTATACTTTCTGTCATATTATTTTTATTTATTAATTGTAATCATAAGCATGCTGGTTTAGTGCAAATAGTTTTACAGTTTACTGCACTTTTTCTAGTTAATTACCTATAGTGGCTAATGAATCTGAATTTGGTGCAGCATATTGAAGGAAACTTTAATATGGGCCATTATGGGTGTCTGTTGTTTTGAATTTTGGTGAAAAATGCTACATATTGGCATATCATTGAAACTCGGTATGTGTCACAATACCTTGAAGGTACTCAAAAAGTTTCAAGACAGCTTTTTTGGCTGAACTTGCTGTCCGCCGTTTTGAAAACCTACTTTTTTGAACTTATCTAAGCCGTTGATCTACTTTTTACCAAATTCAATTTGAATCATCTCCAGACCATGCTGGCTAAAAGTTCTTGATTTCATGTTGATGGCATGATGCCCAACAGCATCTAAGGTTGTATCTCTGAAACGGTGTGGCATATTGACACCAAACTTTTTGTGTGCCATTGTCACCTCACATTGACCACATCAATTTGATAACAGCGCCACCTATTTGGTCAAAAGTGATAAGAAATTAAATCACATTACAATTGGCTGATTTTTGCACTTAGGGTGCTTGGCACAGATAACTGCCGCTTGCAGCTACTGTATAGTTATAATTATTTTCAACTTCCTTCAACACATGCATCTATGATAACATCTTAAAAATATGTTTATTCATGCAAAGTGACAAATCCATATCAGATTTTTACCACTTCTGAGTATGTCTACTTTTTTCCACTGGTAAGGAGCAGATGGTATAACAGTTTTACAGACACAGACATTTTAAAGAGCGTCTTTATATTCCATTTGAAGGTGTTTAAATAATCTACACATATGGTAACAATCCAGTATTATATTTTGTATTGCCCTGAGTATTCACTGTGTCTTTACGAGTGCTCTTGGTGAGTGAATACAGCAGTGGGTCAGCAGTAATCAAAAATACAGCACTGCAGTTATTGTTTCAAGTAGAAACAGGTGGGTTTGAATCTGTTTCGTCTTCTGTCCAGCACTGGCGGGCATTTCGCGTCTCAACACCAGGGACATCACCGAGTCATCTGTCACTCTGTTCTGGACTCCACCTGCCATGCAGTATGACACCTACAACATCACCTTCACCAGCAGGGCAAGTACAGCACTACCACACAACATTACATGTACAAACTCATTACGACACACTGCATGATAAATGTAATAAGCACCGATTTCATTGTCATCTCCTCAAAAGGACAAATGGGTAAATGATAGCAGTAGATGTTCATTCCGGAAAACGTGAGGTCACTTCCACCCTTTAAACACTTCAGTGATGGATTTCTCCCTTTCAATAAGAATCACATTTAACAAAGAAAATGTACAATGGCAATGGCAATAAACTTTAAATAATGGAATGTGAAAATGATAGATTATTTAAAATGTAGTATTATTTAAATGAATTATTTAATTAATCATTTATACAGTACATCCAAAATAAATAAACCGTAAATGAGAATCACCCACTTTTTCCCCTCTTCTGATATCAAATACAGAAAAGCATTTAACAAAACCCACAGCAGCCCAAACTTAAATCTGGCCGAGTGTGTTTTCCAAAGGAAAAACAAATTAATTTTTACACAGACATAAAATGAGCCCAATCTGGCAGTGGAAAAACGAGCTATTTGCTTTGGATAGAAGCCTTGTTTTGATTTACAGCCCTCTGAATGTTTAGTGCCCATCTCTACCTCAGCAACCATCTCAACATTACTGAAACCATACACAACACCCATCACTACGAGTGACCATATAAAGTCCAGTTTTGTTAGGGAGCCACAGAAGACATATAGTACATGTCACCATGACTGTGGAGTCAGTAGTTCTGACTGTTATTGGACGTTTCATTTCTGGACCAGGAAGAGGGAAGCAACTGTAGGAGAGCTGAGGTAATTATAATGGAATTACCATACAGATTTTCTTAGCTGAGTGATACAGTGATGTTTCAACTCAGTTTGATGGCCTGTTTCTGTCAGTAATTGTTCATTAAGAAACATATGCTATCAATCTGCTGTGGGGTGGGTGATGTAAGCGCTGTCAATGAGAGACTGCAGCAGGCTCATCAGATGCTTCAGGAACGAAATGTGATGATGCTGTAATCTCTGAAATATCCCAACATGCTGAAACTCTTATTTTCGCATGCAACCGTATTTAAAGCACTTCAGTCTAATCTGCAGCTCTCAGACAGCTTCCTACAAAGATTAAAAGCTCAAAAAAAGAGCACATGAGGAGAAGTCTAATAATCATGTAAAGTCAAGTCATCTTATTTCTACAGAGGTTCAAAGTTCAGTTTTATCAAACGTTCTGCTTGCTGAACGTCCTTCTTGTTAAAATCATGTTTCAGTCCCAGCTGGTCCTGGCATAGCAAGGAATCTGTGCTGAGGGCTTGTCTGGTTGTAAAGGTCTTCACTGAGAATCTGTCTCAAGTCTCATATAATGGTCATGGCCTTCACTGTGGGGGTGTTGTGGTCATTCCTAAGTGCAGACCAAAATCTGGTCTGGATACAAGCTGGATTCAACTGACTACGATAATGATGGTATGAGGGTGAGACAGACAGACTAATATTAGCATAGATGCCATTCTTCTTATGATGTAGCAAGTACATTGGGTGTTATGGGAAGTGTTCCTGGTTCTAGCTGACCTAATTAATGCAGCCTAACAATCCTTTAACGAATTTGAATATTAGAAATGTGTTAGTGTGTTATGTGTAAGCCAGGTTAAAGAGATGGGTCTTTAATCTAGATTCAAACTGACAGAGTGTGTCTGCCTCCCGAACAGTGTTAGGTAGATTGTTCCAGAGGTTGGGCACTAAATAAGAAACTGATTTTCTGCTCACAGTCCCGTTCCGGGCTTTATAAGTAATCAGCAAGATTTTAAAATGTACACCATGTTTAATACTGAGCCAGTGCAGTGTTGACAGAACCGGACTAAAATGGTCATACTTCCTTGTTATAATGAAAACTCTGGACCAGCTGGAGTTTGTCATGTTTATTTTTGGAGTTTGTTATAACATGTATAGTATATTAGTACCATATTTCTTATCGGCTAATAATAGACATTAATCGGTGTCACTATTGAATATATATCAGAATATATACTTGAATATATATTGAATATATACCCAGGCCCAGGCCCATGAGGAGGAAGTGGGTCTGGAGACATAGCCCTTTTCCACCAACGCAGTTTGAGTGCTGGTTTGGAGCCAGAGCCTAGTTTCAAATTGGTTCTTTGTCTTTCGACACCCAAAGCACCAGCTCCGAACCAGGAAAAGTGGTTCGTAAGTAGCACCAAAACATTGCTAGGCTAGAAGTAAGAACCGCTTGTGTCAGAGGCTGGGCTACCGTGACCATTAAATTACTTTTGACTGCCATATTTGAAATAACAGCTAAACACGAACACGTTGGATTCTCTGTGTTTGGATGCCGATGTAGGTTCTTAAAGCCATGAACGATCAATAGCAATGTAACGTCCACCATTGTTGATGGTGTTTAGGCTTCTTCGGGATGGCGCCGGGTGGCGCATGGCACCGGTGCGCCGCAGGAGCGACTGGAAGGCAGATGGCTCTTTATGCTTTTGGATCATTCCCGTGGCGCCTCAGTATCGTGTGCCGATCGGTCCGATGCATCCCAATCAATCCCGCTGTGTTTGGCGCTGCCGCGCTAGCGTTGCTAGGGGAAATGAGACGTATTCAAGCGACGTATTCAGTGACGTAAGACTGGAACCGGTTAGCCACTGGAAAGGCAAACCTGTTCTTAGAAGGCTCGCCAGTCGAACCAGCTCTGAACTAGCACCCGGTTCATGCTGGTGGAAAAGGGAGAAAAGCAGAGCCTTAAGTGGAGCTGATAGAGCTGGAGACCAGAGTAGAGTAGGGGAGCAGGAGGCCAGGACGGAGCTGGCAGAGCAAGAAGCCATGGTGGAGCTGGCAGGTCTGGAGACTCCCACGGCGGAGCAGAAGACCACCACAGCAGAGCAGACAGGACCGAAGATCCCTAAAGAGGAGCAGATGACCACCCTGGCCATGACAAAACAGGCAGAGAGTTCAGAGACGGCCTGTGTGGCTGTAATAGGACAGGCAGAGATTTCAGGAACGACCCCCGTGGCCATGACAAGACAAGCAGAGGGTTCAGAGACGGCCACCACCTCAGGAGGGTCAGGAAAATTGTATGCAGACCACATCACAGAAAGTGCAGCTGATGGTGGAAGGACCTCTGGGACCGTCAGGCATTGCATGACAGGACTAGAGTCTGCAGGGCTTCAGAGTGTCGAGACTGCAACATAAGCAGTGAGTCCCCCTCACTGGAAATCAGCTTCCCATCCCTAGAGGAATTCTTTATAGACTCCAGCATGGTGGCCCTTATGGCTGGAGACTGTGGCCTTACAGTATTAAACAGGAAAATAGTGTGTCGAAGGAACCAAGACTCCATCATTCTCCTCCTCTGTCATACGGAAGTAAACACAGAGGACATAAAGTAAGCGATTATGTGTTTATTTATCGTGTGATCTGCTGCAGAAGTCAGTGAAATTATATGCAGGCAATGTGAAAATAAGACAAAGATGTGACAAAAGAGAGCAGAGTTCTGAAACTTTTCTGATACAAGCCCTCATGTTTTTCTTGTATATAGTGTTGTCACTGTAATACTTATGTTATGACACATTACTGTACTTCCACTTGTAACCCTCCCCAAACCTTACAAGTAATTGGGAAGATGCAAAGGAAGGGCAACAACCACAGTGTGTTTCTTTGCAAGTACAACAAAATTTATTGGACACAAAAGGTAATTAGAAGTAGCAAAGAAACAACAAGAACACAACAAACAAGGTTAAACCTACTACAGACCATAGGGTTCCCCAATCATATAGAATGGCAATTCCTCTGCAACAAATATACACCCAATCACAGCACAAAACCAAATATCACTACAAGTGTCAAAACCCAACACTCACTTGACTCAAACCACTACAAATTGCTCCCCCTCACCTTAATAGAGTTAACCATGTATACGAAAATGGGAACCCCACGGTTGTTTGTTGGTTCAAACAAAACAAATAGACAAAACAAAACATAAAAACACAATCTCACAATGAATTCAAGCCACTTCATCACAATATAACATTTCAAGTCATATCTTAAGACCCAACCTCAAGTCACCAATATTTTCAATAAAAGTAAACGGCAATCATGCATCATCTGTAAAAACAAAGAAAATACAATTCATGATTGCCTCTTTAAAATATTAGAATTAAAAACACTTACAATAAAACAACACACAACTTATAATAGAAAAGCTTAAAAACAAATTCCACATACTCCAATAATTCAATTAAAATCTATACCTGTGTTATTGAATAAATCTACTCAATTCTCTGAGGCACCCATCAGTATATCTCCAGTATGCACACTAAAAAAAATAAAAACAAACACGTTAAAACTAAACACCCCAACTATAACCATGAGAATCACAACCCTTACCTCCACAATTTACTTCCATACTGCTCACAAGGCAACTAGTCATTTCATCGATCACACAGCCTTGAAACATGCCACACAGCTTCTCCCGATTAACACATGGTACCACAAAGAGGAAGGCCAAAAAGTTTGATTTCCTCTTTATAGTACCTAGACCCATGGGGTTTGTAGTCTAACTCATTTGTAGTCTTAAACAAGCCACTATAGAGCCACTACCAATACTACCTCCACCCCATTACAATACACCCCCCTTAATTTAAATCGACGTCCCGTCGATCAAATTTCTATGACCATGGTCGAAAAAATAGGGTATTTGTACCATTGGAGAGCTCTGTCATCGGGAGAGAGATATAAACAGTTGGCTGGAGTTCTCTACACACTGCTGACTGAGGAAGATGATGTGGATTTGTATGCTGTCCCGCTGTGGACCGTGTTGTCCGTCTTACTGGGTCCATCTGTCGCTGCACAGGCTGTTCCTGTTGTTGATATGGCGGTGAAATCAACTCATTATCAGGATCACCTTCTTCTGCTGGAAGTGGCCTGCATAACTCATTCTCTGCAGGCACACCAGGTTCACCTGACACCATCAACATCATATCATCCCTTCTCTGCTCCTCAGGATCCTCACTCAAAGGGAATAGTCCCAGACTTTCTGTTTGACCATCTGATGGGACATAAACCGGTCTCAACTCACTACGGTGTATTTGTCTCACTTTTCCCCCATCAGCTGGAACAATAGAATATACAGACCCTTGACCTTCAGGACCTCGAATAATTCGGTAAGTGGTTGGATCCCAGGCATCCTGGATTTTCCTTCTGCCTTTATGGTCATGTGCTCTTTGATATACCAGCTGGCCTTCCCTTAAGGGCATCTGCGACACCTTAGCATCATTTACACAGGCACGCTGAGCTGCAGCCTTCTGAAGACGGGCTCGGGCATTATTAAAAATCCTTTCCAAATTATCCCGATGATCAGCCATCCAGTCCACATTCGTTGGACCATAGTCATCCAGTCCTAGCATAAAATCTACTGGTAAGTGTGGTTCTTGTCCAAACATCAGAACATACGGACAATAGCCCGTAGACTGGTGCTCTGTGGTATTATATGCAAAAACCACCTGTGACAAGTAAGACGGCCAATCTCTTTTCTTTTCAGCAGGGAGTGTGCGCAACAGGTCGTGCATCGTTCTATTGAACCGCTCACACTGACCATTCCCCTGAGGCCGATATGGTGTAGTATGAGTCTTCGCAATACCATAAATTCCACAGAGTTCTTGAATGAGGCGGCTCTCAAAGCACCTTCCCTGGTCTGAATGTAACTGTCGTGGGACACCGAACAAATAAAACCATCGTTCCACTAGTACCCTGGCCACTGTTTTGGCTGTCTGATCTTTAGTAGGAATTGCCTGGGTGAATTTAGAAAACACATCTGTCATAATTAATACATTTTCCATTCCACTAGATGACGGTTCTAATAATGTGAAATCAATTGCTAAAATATCTAGTGGTCTGTCAGCCATCAAATGCCCCATGAATGTACGCACCTTTGGTCTAACAACTTTCGAGAGGGTACAGCGCTGACATTTCCTACACCAGTCCTCAACATACCTATACATTCCTGGCCAATAACAACGTGTCCTTACCAGTCTTGCAGTTCGCTCCATCCCCTGATGACCATGGTCATCATGAAGGCCGGTAAGAACCTCTTCTCTAAGAGCAGATGGTAACACTACCTGTCGGATTTCCTTATGACCCTCTTGCGGCCAAAATCGTCGGTACAAAACACCATCTACCTTCTCAAACTTCTCCCATTGACGAACTAGCTCCAAGACCTCTGGTTGTTCGAGAGAGCGTTCTTGTGATGTTGGTGGCTGCTTACGGTCCCAGTATACCATAAACCTTCCTATGACAGGGTCAGCTTCCTGCAACACACCCAAATTTTCCTTCAACGGTCTAGGAAAGACAGATACACTATTAACCCCGGAGACCTGACCCTGATCGGTAACAGACTGCCTTATTTGTTCGGGCACAACTGCAACTGAAGCCAGCTCCACCAAAGGGGCGGAGCTTTGTCTAGACAAGGCATCAGCATTGCCATTATTGCGTCCAGGCTTGTATCTGACGTCTAAATCAAACTCTGCAAGCTGATTTACCCACCTTTGTTCCAGTGCTCCCAGCTTTGCTGTCTGTAAATGACTAAGAGGGTTGTTATCTGTATATACTGTACATTTATTACCCAGCAGATACTCTCGAAATTTTTCAGCTACGGCCCATTTTAGGGCCACAAATCCCAACTTCATTGAGCTATAGTTTCGCATATTACGTTCTGTTGGCCTCAACCCTCGACTTGCATAAGCAACTGGTCGACATTTGCCCTTGTATTCCTGCGACAGAACAGCACCCAAACCTTGAAAACTTGCATCTATCTCCAAGATGAATGGCTTGCTGAAATCAGCATAAGCAAGCACAGGAGCACTGGTCAAAGCTACCTTAAGGGTCTGAAACGCATTCTCACAGGCTTCCACCCACTTATCACCCAAATCAACCTTTGGCCGCTTGGTTTTCTGAACCCGAATAACTTCTGCTACTAAAGCATTCAACGGCTCTGCAATACGTGAAAACCCTTTTACAAATCGTCGATAATAGCTAGCAAAGCCTAAAAAGGACCTAAGTTCTTGAAGAGTCTGTGGTCGTTTCCAGTTTACCACTGCGGCTATCTTATCCGGATCAGTACTCACTCCTGCCGCTGAAACTACATGTCCCAAATAACGTACTTCTGGGTGAAAGAAACAACATTTACTGAGCTTAACTTTGAGATTTTGCTGCCTTAAACGACTCAGTACCAGTTCCAGTCGCTGCAGATGCTGTTCAACTGTTGTTGAAAAAATTATCACATCATCAAGATAGAGCAGTAGGGACTGAAAACTTTGGTCACCAAAAATTCGCTCCATAAGCCGTTGAAAGGTGCTTGGCCCATTGCAAAGCCCAAAAGGCATACGAAGAAATTCAAAGAGCCCAAAAGGAGTACAAAAGGCAGTCTTAGAACGGTCAGCTTCAGCCACTGGGACTTGATTGTATCCACTTGCTAAGTCCAATGTGGAAAACCATCTTGCCCCGGTCAATGCATCCAGAGACTCCTCAATCCTGGGAAGTGGATAAGCATCCTTCCGAGTTCTTGCATTTAACTGGCGATAATCTACACACATTCTCAAGGAGCCATCCTTTTTCTTCACCAGCACAATTGGAGATGAATACGGGCTACAGCTCTCCCGAATGACCTTACTCTCCAACAACTGCTTAATGTGGGCTTTCACAGCCTCCAACTGACTAGGTGGAATTCGGCGATGGCGCTGACGCACCGGGACATCATCCAACAAAGGGATCTGGTGCTCTATCAAAGTAGTGCAGCCCAAGTCACCATCATCCTTAGCAAAAATATCCTGATATTTATGCAAAAGATGTTTAACCACTTCTCTTTCTGCCTCAGAAAGCCCCGGTAATTCTACCTTTTCTAGCTCACTATGGTTTGAAACAGAAGCTGACATCTGGCACTGAATAACTAATTCACTGACATTACCTTGCAACTTTTCCTTAAACAAAATTTCTTGGTCAGATTGATTAACCATCTCAACACTAATCAAACTACCCAACTTTGCTTTTGCAGGTAAATATACAGTTTCTGTGCTGACATTAACCACAGGTACACAAATTGCATTTTGGGAGGACTGTAACAATGCAGGAGAAATCAGAATTCCTGCAGGTAATCCACCACTACCATCACCACCCAGAGGTTCCAATAAAGTGGCTACTTTTGAAACAGTCTTGGGGCAGTAAGCAGTAACTAACCTCATTGTTCCGGCTGGAATCTGCACAGGATGCATAGCTTGCACTCGCACCTGGCCAATATAACCAGGACAAGAAGGATCACTGGTTCTCTGGCACTGCAACAATGCATCCTTCCAACCCGATTCCGCTTGTTTAACCTGTAGGACTGAAAATAAGGCTGAACCATGTTCTTCAAACAAATCATTATAACACTGCCTTATTATATTCATACCCAACAGACCAGGGACCAGTTCTTTCTTTTTAGACATGTCAGTGTTTTCAGGGTCTTTCACAACCAAGACACCCTGTTTAAGTAGAATTCGTCCCAACACATTAACATCAATTTCAAAATATCCCACATAGGGGATGTTCAAACCATTCGCAGCTCTCAGCTGAAGCCAGCCACACTCTTTCAATGCGTCTGGTGCTAGTTGTCGAAAACATTGGTCAAAAAAAGACTCTGTTATAGTGGTCACCATTGAGCCAGTATCCAACAAACATAAAACAGGAACACCCCCCATTTGAATCGTAACTGTGGGACATTTGCCAATAAGACGCTGTATCACTGTAGGACAGACCAGTCTGGAGGTGTTTAAACCTTCACTATTTACTTCAGTTCCCTGACTAGTAACCACAGGGGAGGCCAATTGATCTATCTCCTCCACAGGTGTTTCCCTCATTGTCCCCCTAGCTGGCCTAGAGCCAGCCTCAATAGGCCATTGTTGTCGACAATATCGGGCAATATGACCTAATTTATTACAACGTAAACACCTTCGAGGAGCATTTGGCCTTGTCAAAGAGACAGAGGATTCATCACTTGAGGGTTTAAGATCATCAAGACGCTTAGTAATCTCATCAATTTGGGCTTGTTGTTGCTTTAACAACTCCTTAATTTCTTTTAATTCAGTAGAATCATTATGCATAGGTGATTCAATTACTCTACCCTGAGCAGCATTACACCATAACTGAGCCGCAGGGGAAATAATTTCTCTCTTGCCTTCCTCATTCCATCTTATAGCTTCACTTCGAACATTAAGTAAGGTACAGTGTGGAGTTTGTCTTACAAAACGTTTAAGTTCGCGTTTAAGCGCTACATCATTAACCTGCTCCACAAACTGATCACGGAGAACTTGGTCAGCATTTGGGACACCATCCGGACTACTTGCAAGAATAGAGTCCATCAAGGACATAAGTGCATGAGAAAATTCAATAAGGGATTCACCCTCTCTTTGTTTCCAATCATAAAACCCCTTCTGCAACTGCACAAATGTTTGTTTTGCACCATATATACTTCTTAAGACCTTAAAAATGAGTTCAGGTGTTTGTCGTTCAGCTGCTGGTCGGAGTTTAATCTCCATTCTGGCTTCCCCTCCCAAATGATCTAACAAGAATGCTACCGTTTCTCGCACAGTCCAGCTTCCATCCCCAATGCAGGCTTCAGCCTCCTCAATCCAGTCCTCTATGCTCAAAGTAGAGTCCAGATCCCCACAGAACCGTCGACACTTCCGCTCCCGAGGAACATACATCACTCTAGTGAAAGGCACTGAAGGAGGAGCATTAATGCTGGATACAGGCTGGTTAAGCAAGTCACGGCTGGATGCAGAACGTTCTTGCATTAATTGTTCATTTACAGCCTGTAGACTACGTATCTGTTCCCGCAACTCTGTCAACTCCTGCTCCATAGTTACAGTGTTTTCTTCTTGCATGACTGCCGTTTACTTATACAAATACCTTTTAAATACGTACACAAAATGGTGGCTATCAATAAAGAAGAAAATAAAAAAAATAAAAATAAAAACGACAACAGAATCCACATTAACACACTGCAGTGCTGCCCAATATCAAACACCCTGCCGACTACGCCATTTGTAACCCTCCCCAAACCTTACAAGTAATTGGGAAGATGCAAAGGAAGGGCAACAACCACAGTGTGTTTCTTTGCAAGTACAACAAAATTTATTGGACACAAAAGGTAATTAGAAGTAGCAAAGAAACAACAAGAACACAACAAACAAGGTTAATCCTACTACAGACCATAGGGATCCCCAATCATATAGAATGGCAATTCCTCTGCAACAAATATACACTCAATCACAGCACAAAACCAAATATCACTACAAGTGTCAAAACCCAACACTCACTTGACTCAAACCACTACAAATTGCTCCCCCTCACCTTAATAGAGTTAACCATGTATACGAAAATGGGAACCCCACGGTTGTTTGTTGGTTCAAACAAAACAAATAGACAAAACAAAACATAAAAAACACAATCTCACAATGAATTCAAGCCACTTCATCACAATATAACATTTCAAGTCATATCTTAAGACCCAACCTCAAGTCACCAATATTTTCAATAAAAGTAAACGGCAATCATGCATCATCTGTAAAAACAAAGAAAATACAATTCATGATTGCCTCTTTAAAATATTAGAATTAAAAACACTTACAATAAAACAACACACAACTTATAATAGAAAAGCTTAAAAACAAATTCCACATACTCCAATAATTCAATTAAAATCTATACCTGTGTTATTGAATAAATCTACTCAATTCTCTGAGGCACCCATCAGTATATCTCCAGTATGCACACTAAAAAAAATAAAAACAAACACGTTAAAACTAAACACCCCAACTATAACCATGAGAATCACAACCCTTACCTCCACAATTTACTTCCATACTGCTCACAAGGCAACTAGTCATTTCATCGATCACACAGCCTTGAAACATGCCACACAGCTTCTCCCGATTAACACATGGTACCACAAAGAGGAAGGCCAAAAAGTTTGATTTCCTCTTTATAGTACCTAGACCCATGGGGTTTGTAGTCTAACTCATTTGTAGTCTTAAACAAGCCACTATAGAGCCACTACCAATACTACCTCCACCCCATTACACACTGACTACCTTTCGCAACTGTCTTGATAACTTTGGGTATGTAAAATCTTTGAAGTGACTACCACGAGCACAAAATATTGACGGATGTTGATCTAGAGTGACATAAAAGTCGCATGAATTACGATATGACTGTTCAGACTGCGGTCACATTGCAAAACATCTGACCTGCATTGGATTTAGTACCACAAATGGAAGATCAGATTCCATGTGGTTTGTGCTGGTCACACTGTCATGAGAAAAACAGATCTGAGTCACATGTGAGGAAAAAAAAATTGGATTTGGGCCACATGTGCCTGCAGTGTGAACAAAGCTTAGTGACCAAATGTCTGCCCATCCGTGCTGTGAAACTCAACATTGAATTAGTGAGTCAAGAGAGACTTAGCTCCTTCAGTTCTTCTTGTCAGGGACCATCTCAGTCTTGACTGGATGGTGGCTGTATCACTTTCCATCAGCATACAAGAGAACAAGAACTTTAGTGCCTAGAGGCATGGAACGTTCTGCATCTTAGATGCCCATAAACAGCAGGGTCGAGAGAGATGCGCAAAAGATCTGCGGGAGCAGAGCTAATTAGGGAGGCCACAGCTACAGCTGTAACCACCGACAACTCCCTGGAAGAGGCCAGGTGATTGCAAATCATTCTACAGTTCAGATGCTCCTAAACAGCCTGGTCGTAAGACCAAAATCTCTTTTGGAGCCGAGCGAACTAATGAGGACCGGAAGAGAGCAGGATAATGCACCACTACCGTAGCCATTCCCAGGCTCATTAAAGCTCTTAAAAGCAACCAAACTGAGGGGAGCATATAAACAAGCATCCAGTCTTTAGAACTGGATAAGCTACAGGAGAGAGCAAGCCTCTCTCAACAGCCTGCTCAACACTCAGTTCTCCTCACCAGACAAAGCAAGAGCACTTCAGGACCCCACCAGAAGAGGCAGCCGATGAGAGAATGGAGCACCGCAATCTCTATTGACCTTCCTAGGGTGTCATCTGAAGGCTCTTAGCACTATAGGTCTCATTCATTGGAACCACAGACAAATCGTGGAGGTGCTGACATGCCACGTGTTCAGTGTTAGGAGGGCAGTTTGCCATAATGACAGCATGCAACCGCCATAATCACCAAGCATGTCTACACTGCCTTTAGGGAAGCAAGCCAACATATTCTCATAAGGCTACTACCTGCTAAAGCATCCTACTACCTCTCTGCTAAGTTGCCCTGATTGCTTGATGGTTGCTGTATGTTTTATATTCTGGAGAGGGTGACAAAAATAGGACACACTATGCTTTTCTATTTCCCTAATCTGTCACAACCCTTTCCTCATAAATCCTGAGGAAGCATGTAAAGATGGATCCTTCTACATCAGCACTCTCAACTCCAGGTACAGTATTGGAGGGGGTGACAGAGAAAGCCCAATTCCAACTCCGCCAACTCACCCATTCCTGCATGACGCATGTTGCACAGATGAGTCTACACATCCACAATGCCCACTTCTAGCTCGTACTACTCACCCATCTCTTTCTCGTAACCTGAGGAAGCTTGCTACCAAGTATGTATCTATACTATCACCTCCAGCCACAGTGCCACTCAGCAGGCTTCTTCCCCCAACAGCCATTGACAATAGATGCTAGAGAATATATGCTTGGCCATACCTCAAACCAATAGAATAATTCAGAGTAAAATTCTACAAAACTCACTCTATTACAACTAGCACCCATGTCCCCATTGCTGAAAGCGACCCTTAAACAGGGGACAACTCAACTCAGCTTAACTCAACTTAAAACCCTAATAACTATAGGGGAACAAAATGGGGAAAAAAAATGGGAACTGGAAAACCTGCCCAGATAACTCTCAGTCTTCCATCTCTAACTGATTTCATTTATAAAGCAGCTTCACAGAGGGGGGTGCACAAAACATATGTCTAGAGCACTATATAGAAGCAACTAGTGGATAGTGCTGTGCAACCAGCCCTGCCAACCTCATACCAACCCTCTGTATGCCTACCCTGTTGAAAAATCCAGTATATGCTGGTTAGGTATGTTTTGAAGCATGGCTGCTGGTTTGAGCTGGTTTAAGCTGGTCATGTGCTGGTCCTGAGCTGGTCCTGAGCAGGAGCTAGTTGCTTAGGACCAGTTTAGGACTAGCACATGACCAGCTAAGAACCAGCTTAAACCGGCTCATGACCAGCTAAGAACCAGCTTAAACCAGCTCATGACCAGCTAAGAACCAGCTTAAACCAGCTCATGACCAGCATATGCTGTTTTTTTTTTAACAGCTCATCCATTGCTACATAGAAATGATCAGAGTCAGATCAGAAGCATCCACAGCGCAATGAGCAGAAAGGGAACTTCCTTGTCAAGCTTTTCCGCCAGTTCTATCAGCAATCCCCATGACCAAAAGCTGCCATGCTGCAGATGCAGGGACTGAACCACAAGTTGCAGACACTTGACTCTCATCATTCACGAAGAGAGCCAACAGAGCCACAGCTCAGAGCTTGTGTGCATCTCTGGCCATAATGAAACACAGTTATGCACACTCTCTGAAATGGTATAAGCTCACATTGTTACAAATAACATCTTCACAAGCACACACAGACAAATAGCTTCCTGAAGACAAAGAAACTGGGTATTCCTCTTTGTGACTGCCTACAGCTAACTGAGTTGGCACACATGCTTCAGACACAGCTAAAACTGGAGACTTTCCCATAGCAACAAAGTTATAATGTTTTATCATTTTCAAGAACAATGACAATCTGTTTGCAGATTGGGGGTGGGGGGTTAGTCAGTTTAGGTTACAGTTTAGGTAAATGTGACCCTGGACCACAAAACTAGTCATAAGGGTCAGTTTTCGAAATTGAGATTTATACATCATCTGAAAGCTGAATAAATAAGCTTCCCATTGATGTATGGTTTGTTAGGATAGGACAATATTTGGCCAAGATACAACTATTTGAAAATCTGGAATCTGAGGGTGCAAAAAAATCTAAATACTGAGAAAATCGCCTTTAAAGTTGTCCAAATGAAGTTCTTAGCAATGCATATTACTAAACAAAAATTAAGTTTTGATATATTTACGGTAGGAAATTTACAAAATATCTTCATGGAACATGATCTTTACTGACTATCCTAATGATTTTTGACATGAAAAATAGATAATTTTAACCCATAAAATGTATTTTTGGCTATTGCTTCAAATATACCCCAGCGACTTAAGACTGGTTTTGTGTAGGTCACTAATCAAATAGCCAAATTAGTGCCACTGATCATGGAAATGTTTTGGCTGCAGTTCTGCTGTCATTAAAAGGGTGACATATACACCAAATGCCAAGAAATTCTAAAATTCATGTACATTTTTCAGTTCAAATGTACACTAAGGTCATGTATTATTCAATTTTTTATTAAATTGTATTCTCCATTTATATGTCTCTCTGATTTGTTTGTTTTTTGTTTGTTTGTTTTTTGTTTGTTTTTTTCAAAAAGAGTGTAGTTACTTTGTTGTGGAGCTTTGATTCCCACAGCAGAACTTCCTCATCCTTGACTAAACAAAGATCAGTGACCACACCTACAATAATTGAACTGATTTTTTTTTTTTTTTTTTTGCTGGACTTTGGTCACTGGTCTCATGTTCATGTGTCATAACATACCAGCCAGAAAGCAAAGGGAAATGCTGTAACGAACAGATGTTTCAGCACTGTACAGATATGTGAAAATGATATTAATGGCAGTTAGATGGGAAAATACACAGAGGAGCCACTGAGACAATGAAAATGACATTTTTTTCACACAAAACATGAATGAGTGGGTGTAAAAAAAAGATAGAACAAGAAACAAGAAGGAACAAGAGAGAACAAGAAGGAAAGTAGGCAGAAACAGCATACAAGAGAGTAACAGATGAATAAAGAGGAAGAAGAAGAGGAAGAATATGACAACGGGCAGAGAAAGTTCAGTGGGATTATTGGAGACGGGGTGAGGAAATGCAGTGAAAGACAGAAATCCATCAGCAGTTACAGAGAAAGGGAGCGAGCAAGAAAGAGAGACAGATGTGGGATGCTTGTTGCTAGGAAAGGCATAAACATGGTCAAAAACACACGGCAGCCAGAGAGATGACATCACAGAACAGCTGCTGTGAGACACGCTGGAGACGGCAGGAGGACAACAACAATAACACGAGACATGCAATTGTCATCTTCATTGATAAATAACTCAAACATGCAGAAAGATGTCAATAAAAAGCACAGTTGTGATGTTTTCTTTAGATAAGTTGTAGAAAGATTGGCGCTCAGCTGGGCCCAATTAAATTTATTATAAGATAAAAACTCAAGAAGACCAGAGAGCAC
Organism: Spinibarbus caldwelli; assembly: GCA_039654775.1. NCBI lineage: Eukaryota > Metazoa > Chordata > Actinopteri > Cypriniformes > Cyprinidae > Spinibarbus > Spinibarbus caldwelli. Next base: position 33,564,497 of record CM077244.1, read on the forward strand.
CACCCAATTGGCGTAGTGAATTTAGGACTAATAAAGTGCTGGAGAGTGGCTTTTCCAATGTATGCAATAAATGGCCCTCTAGTTTTCTGTTATGTGTAAAATATTGGCTGTATGATAATGAATGTATTACTGAAATAGAAGTCAGGAATTACCACCAGAAAACTCATTACTGTCTTTCAACCGTGACTTTCTGATATGGGATTGTGTCAATTACATGCGGAATCATTATGGTGGAAGAATTTGTCAGAATTTGTCACTTCATAGGAAGTTTCAATTGTGAATGTTGGCTGTACAATTTAGTTCAGAGACATTTTGGATAGTGTCGATAAAGAACAGCAGTAAAGCCATAAAACTGTTAATTTAGCTGATTTTAAAGACTTGTGCAACCAAACTACCACCTAGAAATTCCCTAGCAACCATTCACAACACCATAACAACTCTAAAGCAAGGACCTGGCAACCACTCATAACAGCCTAACAAGCAAACGAGTTTTGAACTGGTAAGAACCAACCACATTTGATTCATAAAATGAATCTGCAGTCAGCCTAGTAATGTCATGTGAGTAGATTTAAATGAAGGGATGATATTGGTGATATTGAACTTTTATTGACTGATCATCAAATTGTCAATAGTGTATAGATTATATACACTTTAACTATAACACTCTATTTTGAGTCCACTACTACATGTCAGCTTGCCGTCATCATTAACACTTTATTTTGATGGCCCTGCAACACACATTCTACTCACTATAAGTTTATGCCAAATTAGTGTACTAATCCTAAACCTAACCTAATACTCAAATGAGAGTTAGTTAACATATTGCTACAAAGTTACTTATAGTTAGTAGAATTTCTAAAGTGGACTATCAAAATAAAGTGTAACGTTGCTTTACAATTTGGCAAATCCGAATTCATACAATCTCATTCATATTCTTTGAGGGTTAAGTTTATGGGTGGAGCTTCATGGTTCATGGTTTTACCTACAGATGGGTTTCATACAAGTCAGATTGTACAAATTCATATAAAACTGCCACCTCATGCAGCACTAACAAATTCTCATGATCAGGTTGAAAGAATATAAATTAAGTGACTCTCAATTAACGTTTAGCATTTTGTTTGGGTATATCCAAATAAAGTCATGTGGGAGCGCACTGATTTTTACAGTATTCTCTCCACAGAAAGAAACAGATCAGAAAATAAGCTCCAAAATCACTGGCAGACTGAGCACCTACACTCAGATTGGACTGGCCGCTGGACAGGAGTACACGGTCAGCATCACCGGAGAGAAAGACGGCATGATGGGAACAGAGAGCACAGCAGAATTCACCACATGTGAGTCTATGCCAGCAGGATCGTAAGGATCAGCAGCCGTGTGTTTTGTAGATTTCTAGTCCGTTTTTAACAAGTGATTCATTCCTGGATTCATTTTTGGACAGTGATCTCTGGCCCAAAAGACTTGCAAGTTGTGAAGACAACCACTACATCAGTCATTGTCCAATGGGAGAAGGCACAGGGGGAGATTGACAGGTACGTCCTCTCCGTTGCACCCAATCAGACAGATGGATCGAGCAGACTTCCAGAGATGAACCTGCCACCGGAGAGAGATTCAGCCCAGATCGACGGCTTGGAGCCGGGCCGCTTGTATGACATCTCATTAGTGGCGGAGAAAGATAGCCTCCGGAGCCTGCCAGCAACCGTACAGGCAACTCCTGGTGAGTTCTCATGATGAATTACAGCATGCAACTGAACAGAAATTCTTATTAACAGCTCTTCAAGCTCACAAAATTATGTGGAACATGGCTTTAAGTTTGTTACAGTTAAAATCAAAATGTCTTTAACATGAGCAGGTATAGTCAGCTGTGGAGTGTCAAAACATCTGCTGTCATACACATAGCAAGCAGTCACGTTAGTCATACAATGGATTTGTGCGCATCAGCTATCGTGCAGTCTGTTTTTTAGAGCTCCTCTGATAATTGGTAATGTAACTGCGCTGTGAAGCTCACGAGAGAAGAGACGGTCCTCTGTGCTTTTCTGCAAGCTTCATGTGTTTACATCACTCTTCACAACGAGCTGATCGGGGCTGTTTCCTCTGGAGACAAGAAGTTATATTTCTAAAAATCTTTATCTGCATTCATCTGAAGAAAGATCTGAACATACGTCGTCTAATGTATGCCTGCTTTATGGTAGTATTTTCACTAGACACGCTGTCTGAAATTTTTTTATTTTATTTTATCAGACTGGGAATTTTTCACACTCAAAAACTGGTTTTTACTCTTTAATGAAAACGCTGATATTAGGTAGGATTTGAATCCAGGTGCCTTTGCATGCTACTGTAAGCATAAGTGCGTACAGCATACAGCAAAACTAACATATCTGGATGCATCAGGTAATGAGAGTACAAAGGAAATATCATCATAGTAAGTCAAGTAATGTATTTATAGCCACCAGATGATGTGAATTTAGGTGAGGCTCATGCTGATTGAGCATAGCCCAGTCAACCTGTCATATTTACAATCAAGTGACCTCACAGTTGAAATGTTCAGGCTATTGTGATTGAGTTTTATAAGTGGCGAGGCAGAGTTTTGTTTAAAAAGGGAAGAGTCTCATTTAAATGTGCACGATTGGATCATTTTCTATTCTGATTTTTTTTTATTTATTTTTTTTTGTGAAGAATAAAATATTGTGTCACCTCTCCTCACACACACAGTATGGGTACTCTAACCAGCAATGCCACATTTTCCATTTCTTCAGGAATATTTTACTTTTCTTCTTTCTTGCAGAAAATTTAAACCTCTCCAGTTTTCTATAGGACTAAGAGGGGACCAACACTTACTGATGTCACAAGGATAGTGGCCACCCCAATGCCGGAACTGTTTGGATAACTGACTTAACCTGTTGCATTAACACCGGCTTTTTATTAACAGGATTTCCCTGTCCAGCTGAGTTAATGTTGAATCCATATTTTGAAAGTAATTTGTACCTTTAGGGAATGCCTCAGTGCCTGTGACCAGGATGACCACAGAGACGCCAACTGTGCAGGTAGACGACAACAAAGAAAAGACACCAAGGTTCACAAACACAACACTCTTCCTGCGAAAGCAAGGACTGAGCAAAGGGGGCCAAGTGACAAAAGGAAAGGCTGAAAATCCAGAAAGAACAGGGAATATGAGCAGACTCAGAACAGGCATACTTGTTAGCCCTGGGCAAAAAATACCACATAGGACGCTTCCCAAACCTGGTACACAAACCATAAGAAGACATTTTAGTCCAGAGATAAAACATTTAAATTATTCCCAGATAAGAGCAAAAGTTGTGCCTTCTTCAAATACGTCAAGAACATGGTATAATGTGAGACCAAGAAACCCTAATGTAGACTCAGTTTCTCCTGTCTCTGGTGGTGAACCATTGGCACCGACATTGAAAGAGACCAGATCTCAGGAGGGAAACGCCGAAACCAACTTTAGAAGAGAATCTGTCGAGACACCAGGAGATGCCAGTCCAAGTTCCACCTTTCAGAAACACATAGCCACCCCATCTGCCACCCTACTGCCCTTCACAAACGTCACTGAATCAACTGAAGAGCCAGCAATTAGTACAGAAAAAAACCTAACAGCCTATATTAATGGGACAAAATGTGTTCGAAAGGTTTTGGTTGGGTACAAAAAGATACATGGAAACATGTCAGATGGCAATGCACTGACCAAAAACCTGAACGTTATAGTTGGCCATTTAAATGGAAATGATCTCTTACACAAACTTCTGACAGACAGATCTACAGTCAATGAAATGGGGGATACAGAGCCTGAAGCTGAGACTTCTGAAGCCACAAGGAGTGTGAAAGAGCAAGAAGAAGAGGAGGAAATTGATGAAGAGACTGCAAATGTAATGAATGCCACTCCCTTTTCAACGAGACAGCCTGAGACAACACTTTACCAGCCCCTCACCACCACGTCTGCTCCTCCATCCCTACACAATCATCACCTCCCTACACCACAATCTTTGGCACAACCTGAGAGAGTGAATCAACATACAGCAAGAAATCCGTCAACAGCAAAAAGGCCACCTAGAAAAAAGAGTAGTTCATTATCCATCCCCAGACATCCAACTAGACCAAAAGCCCCAAGTTTAGCTTCTCAACCAATAGTAGGTAGACCGCTTTTTAAGTCAAATTCCTCTTCCTCATCTTTAAAGACACAAAAACACAAGCATACATCTTTGCCTAGTCCCATTGCCTCTCGTTTTGAAAAAGAACCGCATGTTGAGAAGGAAGTGCTAAATTCAATTCCATCTGCAAGGCAGTTCCAAGATTCAACTCCTGAACTTGCTCACAAGTCCAAAACTGAGACTCCAACTCCATTGCCAGTCAAATTCCCCCTGAAAAAAGACACTGCTATAAAAAACAGAGGCGTCGAAGAATCAGATCTGATGCCATATCGGCGCACACCGTTTAGAGGTTCCTATCCTCGTCGTCATTTTCAAAACCGTACGAGGCCAATTCTAGAGTCACATCAGCACCCCTACCAGGGGCCTGTAAGACGGCCTTTTCCTTCAAAACCCATAATCAGAAACAACAGGACTATCAACCAAGGTGGTCCTATCCAACCAGTAAACACCGCTTTAACCTCTCCAAAAGAAAATGGCTCTAGTATTAAGATTAGACCAAATGTAATTCTCAACAGGACCAATGGATCATCCAACAGACATTCCCAAATAAAACACGGCAGTAACACTCAAGTGGGCCCAAACATTGGTCAGTATGGAAAAGGAAACTCTGACAGTTCTTCTTCCATAGACCATCCCATGGAAAATGATAATAGCGCTCAGGAATATGTGCTGAGTGAAACAGATGGCTCCATTGAGCATGTGGGGGTCAACAATGTGACATCAACAGAGTTTGTACTAATATGGGGTGCACCGAAAGGAAAGTTCAAACACTTCATAATCACTCAATCTGAGCTTGGACCAGAAAACAAAGACAAGGATGAGATGAATGAGGAGAGTGAGGAAAAAGAAAAAGATGATGATGAGAAGGGCCTTAAGACAACAGCAGCAAAGAAAAGTAGTTTGAGCAAGGGAAAACTTAGAGTCTATGAACTCGTGCCTAATGTACAGAGTACTAAGATGAACAAGAGTGGAGAAAACATTACAAGCTTTACTACAGTTCTCCCTGGAACGGCCCGCTCACACCAAATGGAGAATCTCTCCCCACAGACCAGGTACTCTGTGTCCATCTTTGGGAAGGGACCAACGTTTCACTCCAAAACTCACAACCTCATCCTACATACAGGTACCCAAAACCAAAAGTCAGTTTTTCTAAACCTTAATCAATGGTTGAAGTAGTTGTTCTAAGGAAATATTTCTGGATATCTTCAGTTTTACTGCTAAGCTTGTCAGCACTGTTGCTTTCCATGCTGTTCAGTGTACAGTGAACCCTTGACTAGCAAGGGCTTTTTAATCAAAGTCAACTTCTTTGAAGCTTTGATTAAAATCCATGTAATGTGCAGTGTGTAAATGTCAATAAATGTGTAAGTATAACACCTTTGTTCTCAGTGCTAACCTTGCGCATTTGTTCTTTTGTGGACAATGTGTGGCCTACATACTGAGCAGTAAATTAGGAAACTAGCATGCTAGAAAATGAAGACACAGTAGATGGACATAAACAAAAAATAATTATTCCTCATCTATGTTAAAAGTAGGGGTTTAACGATTAGTTTTCTCAATACATTGATTTAAAATCTTGTCGAATGCTTTGCGATTCATTAAGTCAGTGGTTCGCAAACTTTTTGGTCATGCCCCCGTTTAAACCTTTAAAAAATTCTGGCAATTGATTTGCAGCTGTCGCTCTGTCATGTTTCACAGAGACAACTTTTAGGTTGTCTACGCTGGACGTGACAATGATTGCATCCTGTGTAGACATTGTGCTTGTGTTGCTGTTGAACGGAAGCAGCGTGTTCATGATGCTGTCCGCTGAAGCACTACTTTTCGATGGTGAGGAAGTCAAGATAGTGTGAGGTCAAAAAGTTTCAGAGGAATTAGTGTCCGGTGGCATCTTATAAAAGGCAGAAAGCCAACCACCATTAACGCACTTGATCATTGCTGCTGCTATTTTCTGCTGATCTCCCACTCTTTGAGAACCAGAGCATGTGAGCTCCGCTCCGCTCAATATTCTGCTTTATGGGCGTGTGCTCCGTTCAGTCGCTCACGGCCAAAGCAAACACTCCGCTAATGTTCCGCTCACGCTCACCGGTAAACCAAATCCCGCTCAGATCATGCTCTGACATAACATTTCTCTGGTAGCCCTAATTGTGTTTTTTTCTTGTTTATAGTGAAATTTGTAACGGTTATGTTTCAGGATGATGTTCAGCTTGCACTTTTTAAAATTAATTTGATTAATTTAAATGTATTAAATTAAAATTATTAATTTAAAAATGTCTTGTTTTTGAAGCCACTTGGCAAACCTTTCTAAAAAATTTAAAAACTGAAAAAGTAGGCTATATTTGATTTTCATTAGGCCTACTTTATTTCCATGAAAACATAGCTTCAGTTATTGTGCAACAGAACATTCAAAACACGCACACAAGATGAAATAAATGCACATAGAATTTCACAAAATACACCTTGCTTATCAGGCCCATGAAAAGCACATACAAGAGGAAATGCACCTAAAGAATTATTTAGTGGCGTTCATAAAAGAAACACACTTTCTAAAAGACCAAAACCGCGGAGAAATGCAGTCTAATAAAACGTCTGTCAATCTTTACAGGATTTTAGAATTTACTTTTAGAAACATTAGACAAACTATTGCTTATTCCACAGATTCTTGAACTAGCAAATTACCAAAGGGCATTTTGGGTTGAGCGAGCGGAGTGGAATCTTCAGAAAGGCGCTCTCCGCTCCGAAGGAGATATGACCGCTCCGCTCCGCTCCACTGTGCTCACATGCTCTGTTGAGAACCACTGCATTAAAGGCATCATGAACTCCCTCTGTTTTTTTATTTTGTACTGTTCTCTGAGGTCCACTTATAATGTTATCAACATAATGTTATCTGTCCTGTTTTTAACCCCCTCATCAGAACGCTCTGTTTGAAGGGTGGAGGATTGTAGACTCGGAAGTAAACGCCCACTGCTGTGATTGGCTAATAGTTGTGTATGATTGACAGCCTACATCCTTCACATATGTTAGGTTAAAAACGCATAAATACTCATATTAAACCATCTGTTTAACAGACAAAGCAATAGTGATCACGTAATCTCACTGTATTGAGACGTGCTGAAGTCGCGTATGGTCTCGTACTGTATCGCATACCTTCAGTGTTGTGCGCTTGCTTGGCCCTTTGTTGTAATAAACAGTAAAGTGTGTCCAGCTGAATTCAATTTCACTTCATCTCCTTCAAGCCATTTCTCCTGCAGTTGTATCTGCACTCACTCACATCGTTAACACACCCCTTTACACTAGTGTTTTTCCCTCAGCGTTTAGACAGGCACGCATAACACCACTACTTAAGAAACCCACTCTTAACCCATCTCTTTTAGAGAACTACAGACCGGTTTCCCTTCTACCTTTCATTGCAAAAACACTTGAACGAGCTGTGTTCAACCAAGTCTCTGCCTTTCTCACACAGAACAACCTCCTCAACAGCAACCAGTCTGGTTTCAGAAGTGGACATTCAACCGAGACTGCCGTGCTCTCAGTTGTTGAAGCCCTAAGACTGCCCCTTCTAGACTTGCACTCTATTCATTTACTAACTGCTTGTTTTCTTTAAAAAAAAAAAAGAAAAACTAACACTAGCTTCGCTATTCTTTTTGTATTCTATCTATTTGTTTTCTTTTTATTTATTATACAATTAACAAAAAGCAAAAAAGGCCTCTAACACAAGCTTGCTCTATTCTTTTTTTTATTTATTATATAATTTAAAAAAAAAATCTTGCTACATGTGCTGCATTAGGCTGAGACTTGTCATAGCACTTGCATATTATTGCTCTTTTGTTGATTTTGATTGCTTCCATTGTCCTCATTTGTAAATCGCCTTGGATAAAAGAATCTGCTAAATAAATAAATGTAAATGTTAATGTAATAAATTAACAATAATAATAATAATTCATTACATTTATATAGTGCTTTTCTAGGCGCTCAAAGTGCTTTACATTGGTCAGGAGGGTAGCTCTTCATCCACCACCAGTGTGCAGCATCCACCTGGATGATGCGACGGCAGCCATAGTGCGCCAGAACGCCCACTACACACCAGCTTACTGGTGGAGAGGAGACAGAGATGAAGCCAATCAGCAGATATGGGGATTGTTAGGAGGCCATGATGGTCAGAGGCCAATGGGCAAATCTGGCCCGGATGCCAAGGTCACACCTCTACTCTTTTCGAAAGACATCCCGGGATTTTTAATGACCACAGAGAGTCAGGACCTCAGTTTAACGTCTCATCCGAAGGATGGCACTTGTTGACAGTATAGTGTCCTCATCACTATACCGGGGGTCCGGGGAATTAGGACCCACACAGACCACAGGGTGAGCACCCCCTGCTGACCTCATTAGCACCTCTTCCAGCAGCACCTGGTTTTCCTCGGAGGTCTCCGATCCAGGCAGGGCCACTGCTGGCCGAATGGGTGCCCTAAGCAGAAATGTATTGTTGTGCCCCCTCCCTCAAATATTATGGAAGTAATAAAAAACACCTACTATATGGGTCAAAACAAAACTTTAATAAAATATAAAAGTAAATAAAAATAAACTAATTGAATTGTATTATTTAAAAATTACAATTGTAGCTCTAGACAGCCTACCTATGGCTATGATTTTTTTAATACAGTTGTCTGATTGATTTTATAGTCTCAAGCATTTAGAAATCACACAAAAGAAAAAAGCAGATTTACTACGATAAAACCATGGTTAATTTTTGTAAGGGTTGTAATTTCTACATATTTTTGTTGAAGAAATTATAGAGGCTGTAGCATTTCTGTCGTGAAGGCCAAAAAATGAAAGATTAAGTGGCTATTTGAATTAAATGTTTGTTCAATATTAAGGATTTGATCGTTCTGTAAGTGTAACAACAGCAGTGACCGGGCCTTCGGCGCCTTTTGCAGGCATTTGTAATGTAACATGGCCTACATTGTTTATTTTGTATTATGTATTTTAACAGTGTTATTCAAACTGCATATTCTGCGTATAGGGAGCGGTGGTACTGCATCCAGGTATTGACCAGGCTCAACCCAGTTTAGCCTCAGTGGGCGACCAGTCTTGGGCTACAGGGTGATATGGCTGCCAGTAAAAACAGTTACTCACACTTGTGCTACATTACTGTCGAATCCAATACAGTCGGCACAGCATCGTCTTTTAGTTTCAATCTTTCTGAGAATCCCATGTGAAATTGTGTCTTGTTTGTAAATGAATCCGCGGTAAAATGAAGTGAACAATGAAGTGTCTGGATCTTCATTAAAAATAAAGTTCATTCACACTTTCCTTCCACTCAGAAGAAAGAGAATGCAAACACCGTTTTTCCGCAGCTTGGCACTGCATAGCGTTTTGTCTTCAGAGCAACTTTATAGTTTGGTTTCTGCGTAGACCTGCGCATTTGTCTCTCGTACATGCACGAATGGGTGGGCGGAGCTAAACAGGCAGTGATGTAGAAGCAGGCGTTGATCTTCTTATGCTTAGCCACACTATTATCATCGAGTAGAACATTCCACAAGCTGTTGTTTTGGCAGACTGCTTTCAATATAAGCTGTTTTAGACTAACTAAATCACTCTGAATTTACAAAAATATTTTTTTTGACAAATTACAATAAATTGCTAGTGGAATCAATTCGAATGCAAAAACTCACATCCCTACCAATCACAAATTATGCATCTGTGGAAGAACAGTATGTCATGTTCCGTTCTTTTGCAAAAACTGTGCCTGCCAGTATGTTTGTCCACACAGTCCTATCATGCAAATTTGTCTTGAATATCAGCAAAAAACTGTTTGTTTAATGGTTTCACCTTAACATTGTCTCCATTCATGGTAATAATAACTATCTGTTCACAACTAATATTAACATAGGATTATACAAATGCATTTTTATTATGACGGCCACTACTCAATACATCTTTAGTGTATTTTTGGATCAATTTAGCTGGATTAATTTAACATAACTTTTTTATTATTTTTTTGAGAATTATCTTTTTTGGATATGCGAGTTACCACTGATTAATACAAAAATTTATTTTGTTCATTTATTTTTGGTTAAAAGCAGCATCTGTGGCATGCTATTGATTATGACAGAAAATAATTTCAGCTTGTCCTTCTGTGTAAAAATGAAGAAAAATCAAATAAAATTCATTACATTTGTTATATTATATAATCAATAAAATCAATATAAACAGCCTGATGCCATGATGATTCTGAGCTAATGGTATTTTATAGTAAACTGTTTTATTTTGGTCATCTGTTGGGCACTGGAATCACACTCAGAATCAACTCACCTTTACTTTGTAACATAAATACAAGCTTTTACTTTTAAACCATGGGTTATGCATCCACTGCATTACTGTGAATGTTTTTGTTCTTCTTTACAAATGGAGGGATCAGTCAAAATAATTTTCTGTGGTAATCGACAACATGCTACAGATGCTTAGTTTTACGTGTCCCATTCTGGAAATATTAACCTGGAATATTCCTTCTGATGACTATTCAGGAGATTCTAATGAAGAACAAAATAGAGTTCTGGTGCAAACAATAAGAGATGTTAATGAGACAGTCCTGCTCACACTGCTCTGATCTTCTCTCATCCAGGGTAAGATTACAGTCAGCCACCTTCATGTCTCCCCTCATCACTCACCCTCAGTCCAGGGTAAGACCATGGTCGCCCCCTTGATTTCAAAGCAACAGCAGTGGTTGAATCTCACGTAAAATAACCATGCTGGCCAACGAGACAAAATGTGCTGTTTTTAATGAAATGACTTAACAGCCGTTCACCATGTTTCCTCCTCAGTGTCTTCACTTCCTCACTCATCTCTTCTTTGCATTTTTCTTCTCCTCTCCAGGTTCAAAAGAGCAGCATCAGCATCATAATATCATGCTTGTGTTTTCTTGCTCCTGTGCAGGATTTCATGTCAGTCATTAACAGTGACGTTTCTGTGGAGCTCTGTATAGGCGGTGGCCTATATACTGTATATATGTTTCGACTGCACATATATACACTTGTGTTTTCACTCAAATAACCAATAGCCAGCCTTATTTCTGAGACACGTATGTAAGGTTTGTCACAGAGATGAGAGAACTGTGAGTGCAAGTAAACAAGTATTGCTTAACAATGTTTTATTCTGGTTTTGTATTCATCCTTACGTCTTTTTACATAAAATTTCTTCTGATTCTGTCTTGTTGTTTATCTGTCGGCTTGTTTTTTCTTCTGCCTTTCTCTTTTCTGTCTTTTTTCTGTCTCTTTCTGATCTTGACCTGTGTTTCATGTTCTGTACCCAGGCCCTGAGCCTCCATCCAATCTTGCCTTCAGCGATGTGACTGACAGCTCTGTCACGGTGTCCTGGACCAAACCCAAGAGCAAGGTGTCTGGATTCAAGATCACGTACACTCACGTGCAAGAAGGTAACGTAAGCCTCAGAGAGAGAAAAAAAACAAAAAAACTACAGTATAAATCCTTCATGAAACTAGCAGCTCAATGTAATAGGAAACGGTTCTTTCTACAAAGAGGGGTATAAAGTTACTTCTTATTATTGCTTGCCTAATTAGACTAACAATCTGATGGTTAGTTAGTGTTCATGACATAAACATGACATAAAATGTGACACTATTTACTTTGCTAGTGCACATTGCTAGTCTTGAGGTGAACAATTAATCCATGCAAGTTAATCCACAAAAATAAATAAATAAATAAATAAAATAAGAAAGAAAGAAAAATATTTGTCTTGGTAATCTTTAATCAAAATCTGAAAATTTGCTCTGGAATGGTGTTCTTTCTCTAATGACGTCGGTTTAAAGGTTTTCCTTCAGAAGATCCTTGACCCTCCGTTAGTTTGCTGCAAGTGAGAGACAGAGATGAGGAGCAATAAGATAAAACCCCACCCTCTATTCAGTATTTCATTTCAGTTGGAAAGACGTCACAATAAGGAAGTAAAGCAGATAGCAACGTCCTCTTCATGTAGACTTCAAGGGTTTGAAATGGGAAGTGACACGGACACTTAAATGTTTTCACACAGTTCAGTGATGTGAAAGAATTTGATGAGAATGAGTCTTCTTAAGTCATCTTTACAGACAGAAAAATTGGCAGATGATTTTCATATGCAGTTGCTTTCCCTGTCAAAAAAAAAAAAAAAAAACAGCATATGCTGTTTAGGTATGTTTTGAAGCATGGCTGCTGGTTTGAGCTCAATCAATCAAACTTTATTTATAAAGCACTTTAAAAACACAGAAGTAGACCAAAGTGCTGTACAGAAAAATAAAACTCATACAAGACATAAAATACAACTAAACCACATTAAGAGACCATAGAAAATTAAAATAAATAACGAATATCAACATCAGGTGTCAAAGGCCAAGGAAAAAAGATGTGTTTTAAGAGACGATTTAAATAAAGACAATGAAGAGGCCTGCCTAATGGGCAGAGGCATATCATTCCACAATTTAGGAGCTGCCACAGCAAAGGCACGGTCCCCTCTGAGCTTATGCTTTGTTTTAGGCACATTCAGGAGCAGCTGATCAGCTGACCTGAGAGAACGGGTGGGCATGTAAGGGTTTAAAAACAAATAAAATAATTTTAAATTGAATCCTAAAATGTACGGGCAGCCAGTGAAGTGAAGCTAAGATGGGGGAAATGTGCTCATATTTACGTGTTCCAGTTAAAATACGCACTGCAGCATTTTGCACCATCTGCAAATGAGCAACAGAAGACCCACTAACCCCCACGTACAGTCCATTACAGTAATCTAGCCGAGTGGTTACAAAGACATGGATTACTGTCTCAAAGTGTTGCCTTGGAAGATATGGTTTTATTTTGGCCAGCTGCCTCAGTTGGAAAAAACTTGATTTAACCACTGCCCTAATCTGACTGTCGAGCTTAAGATCCGAGTCAATTTTCACCCCTAAGTTAGTGATGGTTGGCTTGATGTACTGAGCCAAGGCACCCAAATCAACCAGAGGGGTCCCCTTGGTCCCACCAAAAACAATCACTTCTGTCTTGTTTTCATTGAAACTTAAAACATTAAGAGCCATCCATGCCTTTATATCATCAAGACAATCAAGTAGCGGTCTGACAGTGTCATTCTTTCTAAGTGGCACATAAATCTGGCTATCATCCGCATAGCAATGGAATGATAGGCCATGCTTCCTGATTATTGAACCAAGGGGGAGCAAATAAAGAGAGAAAAGGAGAGGGCCTAAAACTGAGCCCTGTGGTACCCCACAAGAGAGAGGAGCCGAAGAGGACACAGAGTCACCACAGCTAACACAGAAAGTCCGGCCTTTGAATAGGACCTGAACCATTGGAGCGCTAATCCCTTGATGCCTACCCACTGCTCCAAACGAGAAATTAAGATTTCATGGTCCACAGTGTCAAACACAGCAGTTAAATTAAGAAGCACCAGAATAACACAATCACCAGCATCAGTAGCTAACAGGATATCATTAAAAAAAGTGCAGATTCTGTGCTGTGTAGAGTTTTAAAACCAGACTAGAAAACTTCAAGAATATTGTGAACTTTCAGATAGGCCATTAATTGACTACAAACTATCTTTTCAAGGATTTTTGAAAGAAAAGGTAGTTTGGAAATAGGTCTAAAATTTGCGAGATCTGTGGGATCCAGACGAGGTTTTTTAATCAGAGGATGGACTACGGCATCTTTCAGGTTTTCAGGGACCACACCTGATGACAGACTGCTATTAACAACTGTGAGAACAGATGGCCCTACAGTGGGAAAAACCTCCTTGAGAAGTCGAGGAGGGACAGCATCATATGGAGAACCTGAAGGCTTCAGATGACCAACAATCTCATATAATACAGACAAAGTCACAGGCTCAAACTTGTCAAAGACAGCAGAGCAGAGGACAGATACTGAAGGATCATAAGAAGGAGGTGATATAAGAGCCCTGGTAGAAGTAACCTTATCAATAAAAAAGTTTAGAAAATTTTCACAAACAGCAGAGGAAGCATCAACACAGACTGTTTGCGGGACATGCAGAACTGAATCAATAGTCTTAAACAAAACACAAGGCTTGTTACATTTTGACAAAATAATTTCAGAGATATAATTTCTTTTAGCATCTTTCACAGTTTTCTGATAATGACGCCAGCAGTCCCTTAGTATTTGAAACGACACATGTAATTTGTCCTTTTTCCACTTGCGTTCAGCCCTCATGTCTGACAGCACGAACCGTGTCATTCAGCCATGGCTCAAATTTAGTTTTTGGCTGCCTGATTTTCAAAGGGGCCACAGTATCCGTAACAGTTTGGCAGGTAGAGTGCAACCATGAGCTAAGCTCCTCTGAATCATTACATATGGACTCCGGTATAGCACAGTTCTGACTGAAAACAGATGCAAACTGAACAGCAGTGGAAGAGTTAATGATGCGACACGGCCGAACAGCAGCGCGAGGTTCAACTGTATTACAGGCAAGAGCAATATCAAACAATACAGGCATATGGTCAGAAAACACTGCGTCACAGATCTCAAGGTTACGAATAGGCAAACCAAAGGATAAAACAAGATTGAGTGCGTGTCCGTGTTCCTGTGTGTGGCCAGACACAGACTGCACCAGATTAAAAGAGTCAATGAGATATAAAAAGTCCTTTGCCATTGGGCTTTCAGGACAACACACATGGACATTAAAGTCCCCAACAATAAGGACATGATTGTATTTAGACATAATATCAGCCAGAAAAGCAGAAAAGTCATTTATAAAGTCCTTATTGTATCTGGGAGGCCGATAGACCCCTGCACACAGCATTTTGAGAGAACGACCAAGCTCAAATAAACTCAGTTCAAAGCTGCTGAGTGAGGATGGTAGCAATAGTTGTTTACATTTGTAGGCATTCTTATAAACGATTGCTATTCCCCCTCCTCGTCCCGACATTCGCGGGGAATTTAAATAGCAGCAATCATTAGGTAAGAGTTCAGAGAAAACACTGGACTCAACAAATCTTGGCCACGTCTCAGTCACACAGAGAAAATCCAAACCCCTGGACATAAAGAAATCCTTTAGGATAAAAGTTTTATTATAGCGATCTAGAATTCACCAGCCCAATCCTCGTAGGAACTGCTGACGGGTCTGCGGTGCTGATTTTCAGAAGAACCCAACACAGAGGCTGCAGGTCTCGCAGATTTATCCTCCGCCAGCGGGGGCGAGGAGAACAGGAGGTGCGGGGCTGGAACACCTCATCTGGGCTGACGACAGGTACCAGTCAGGCGTTGATAGGGTCCAGCAATCGCCGAGAAATAGAGAGGCGGGTCACCACTCGGTACTTAGTCCAGGAAACTATGGAAAAGTGTGTCAAGCAAGCCTTCACCCTCACCAGCCGACCACTGCGTTTTCCTCAGCGACGGAGGCGCTTACGCCAGGGGTGTATATCAGGGAGGCAGAGATGAGCTGGAATGCCCGAAAGGAGCGGGGGCAATGTCTTTTGTCCACCATAATCAAACTTTACCAAATCTTTGGCAGAATATTGAAAATCCAGTAGTGTTTGGCGATCATACACCAATAGAGACTCAACATTTTGAACAGCAAGTGACATAAACAGCACAAACCCACTCAGTGTTAGTAGGACCAGACGGCAAGCCACACACACTGGCGCCATCTTCCTCCCTTGTGAGCTGATTTAAGCTGGTCATGTGCTGGTCCTAAGCAACTAGCTCCTGCTCAGGACCAGCACATGACCAGCTTAAACCAGCTCATGACCAGCTAAAGACCAGCTCAAACCAGCTGCCATGCTTCAAAACATACCTGACCAGCATATGCTGGATTTTCAAACAGGGTTCTCCACTCAGCCCACTCCTTTTTGCCCCATCCTGATGAGCCTACAGTCCCATGAGAGCAATGCAAATGTCCTTTGAAATGTACCTGTTAGCAATGGGCCTTGATGCAGTTCCTACGGAGCAGAAAATGGCCATACTCCTTCACTGTCTCGTTCAGGAGAGGCTGCTATTGGAAGATGATGATCTGACTTTGGACAAAGCTGTAATTCCTGCCTCTCAAATCAAGTCTGCTACCCAGCGCTCTGTTAAAGTAAACACTGCACATGAATCAAGTATAAGCAGTGGGGACGTGATACAAGAATGCACACAGGTTCACGGGGCAGAGGCAGAGGCAGATGTATCTTCAAGTGCAGACATACACTATGCACTTCCCTCAAATTCAGCGGTGATGTGGAAATTGTGGCTCCACTAGACACTCATCTCGTGCCCTTGACTATGCAGCACAGGGACAAAAATGTCGATGCTGTCAAAAGCTGAACCACTTTGCAAAATGCTGTCGGTCTGCTCCAGTTCAAGCTCCTGTACAATGAAATCCACATGCTAATGTTACCACCCCTGCTATTATCCATTCAATCAACACCAGTTCAGCAGCGCTTTCTACATGCTCTGTTTATATAGTGGACAAAAAAAAAAAAAAAAAAAATTAAATCAACAGCCTGAATCTGCAATGCATCATCAATAGGCATCAGCAGAGTAAATGTTAGACTTCTCCTCTTTCACACTCTCTTTCCTTGTTCAAATTTAGATATTTTGGTCTTTGAGCTTTTGCTCTGCACCCCTTTGAGCTAGCCACCCCTTCATTAGACGAAGTTCATTTGTTATGTCAGTTACATCTTTTGTCTGTTTATAGTGTCTTTGTCTTCCTAAAAGTGTGTGTTACACAGTCCTATTACTGCATGATTTGGATTTGGCTGAATAAACTGTACATTTAATTAAAAAAAAAAAATGAAGGTTGAGCACCTCCTTTTACTGACCCTGCTGAAAAGAAAGGGACATTTTCAAGCATTTAAGACCCTCATCTGTTGACTGAAAGTGCCAAATATGCATCTTCTGTTTCTTGTATATATGTTTGTTGTTGGTGTAATGTAGGTGAGCCGAACTCTGTCAGCGTGGACGCAGAAACGGTCCGCCTGGCCCTCTCGCCGGTGTCTCCTGGCTCCACCTATGAGGTCCGTGTAATGTCTGTACTCGGACGAGACGAAAGTGACTCCATCCAGGACACTGTGACCACTTGTAAGTTACCCATCGTTTCTAGAGAGAGTGATATAGGGAGCCAGTGGTTAAATACCAGTCTGATAGCTAAAGACTGTGCAGGGCTATGGTGTGAAGTTATCCAATCACAGCAGTGGGCATTTACTTCAGTTTCTGTAGGAGGAAACGCCTGTTTAAATTGAGTGTTTTTTTACAGAGAGTGAAAATGGAAAAAACAAACAAACAAAAAAAAAACTTTGCAAACTTTAAAAATATAATATAAATTACTGAAACTGCATTTCAGGACCCCTTTAACATTGAAGTTATAAGACATTAAAGTTGTTGTGTCTGTATTACCAAACAGAATTGCAGTTTGTTTATTTGAATGGCATGGAAGCACAGGTTGGCCTGCTATACCTGTTTGCCAGTGTCAGAGGCTTTAAAAAGAATGTCTGCTGTTCCATTTAAGGCAGTAACTGTGCAGTAATTTTGATGGATCGTGTGTCTCTCAGTGCCCGACCCACCGACAGACCTGAGGGCCATAAACGTGACAGACGGTAAAGCACTGCTGCTGTGGAGACCCGCCTTGGCTACCATCGACCATTATGTCATTGTGTATAGTTCTGACGCAGGTGAGCGAAGTCTGCAGCTGTTGCTACCTAATAGAGTTTAAATGGTCCATCTCAAATACTCTGAGTGTTGTTGATGTACAGGCAATTTAAGATGGGACATTTGCTCAGTGATACTACAATGTGATTTATACATTGTCCGAAAAGAAAGGACTGACACACTTTCCAATATTCCTGAAAAATGACAGTCCTGTGTTTTTCCTCTCATAAGCACCAGGGCCTGGAACCAGCATCAGAGTGTCTGGCAACGCTGCAGAAGAGCAGCTGCAGGCGCTGCAGTCCTCCACACGGTACAGAGTGAGTGTTCACAGCCAGCTGGGAGACCTGAGCAGCTCCAGAGCCACCACAGACTTCACTACATCCAGCGGTGAGCATCACCGTCTCCCGTTTGCTCAGCAGTCGTCCGCTCTGGTGCTCCAAGGGGTTAACAACACTAACCTCACTTTTCTGAGCCATGACTGTTAATCAAGTTCAGTGATTTTTAGCAGACACATGAAGCCAGTTCTCAATTTCCCACCAAGTATAGATCTTCACAATAATTATGAACATGGAAATTTAGATTTTATTTTAATTGAAAACCTCACTTCTTTTGTGAAATGTTGCTTAAAGGGGTCATATGATGATGCTAAAAATAATATTATTTTGTGTATTTGGTGTAATGCAATGTGTTTACGTGGTTTAAGGTTCAAAAAACACATTATTTTCCACATACCATACATTATTTTTGCTCCTCTCTGCCCCGCCTTTCTGAAACCGTCGATTTTTAAAAAGCTTATCATTCTGAAAATAATGACAGAAATGTTTCGCCCCTTACCATATTTGGAGACACACAGCATCTCCACGACAACAATACTACAGCGAGAATAAAAGTTACGCCTTCTTTCTTTGCGTAACCATTTGGGTGGTGTTATGCAAATCTTCCCACACAGTGACGTAGATATGTGGGGCGTGTTTGAATGAGACATTTTAGGAATGCATGGGCGAGTCTTCACTTAAAAAGAATATCTCTTTAGGTTTGAGACTTTGTATATGTACGAACAGCTTGTAACACTCCAAACACAAAGGAAAACTTAAAATCACGTCACATGACCCCTTTAAAAAGCGTGATTGTGCCATCTTTTTTTTTTTTTTTTTTTTTTTTTTAATAGCACCTGTTTAAGGCAGAAGTGTTCCTTTGTATGTTTCAGGTAAAAAAGGGGACAGTCCTCGCGATCTCAAAGCCAGTCAGGTTACGCCTCGTACCGCGGTTTTGTCTTGGAAAGCACCCGTATCAGCCGTCAGCAGTTACAAGCTGAGCTATTACACGAATGACCAGGACATTCAGGTTAGACTTTAACATCTGCAGAGTGCATGTCTACAGTATATCAGCAGTGCAGTGTGAGTTATGACAGTTTGTCCCCATAAAGCAGCCTCTGTTACCCACCACTCTCATCACATTGAGCAGTAACCGTGTGAACTGACCGTCTGTTATAGATCTATGTGTTTCCTCTACACAGGAAGTGATTCTTGACCCCTCGGTCAAGGAGTTGAAGTTAAGCAGACTGTACCCATCGTCGACATACACAGCGCACCTGCAGGCCGAGCGGGACGGTCTGTACATGAGTGCCATCTCTACAGACTTCACCACCGGTACTGATGACCGTCTGTCCTCTGCTGCCTCTGTGTCTGTGTGCAATCACCCAGTGACTATTCATTACTCTTCCCTAGTGTATTTGTCAGATTAATCTCAAAACACCTGTCAAAATCTTTTGCCATTACTGCCACACCTGTTCGCAATCAAGAAATCACTTAAATAGGACCTGCCTGACAAAGTGAAGTAGACCAAAAGATCCTCAAAAGCTACACATCATGTTGAGATCCAAAGAAATTCAAGAACAAATGAGAAAGAAAGTAATTGAGATCTATCAGTCTAGAAAAGGTTATAAAGCCATTTCTAAAGCTTTGGGACTCCAGCGAACCACAGTGAGAGCCATTATCCACAAATGGCGAAAACATGGAACAGTGGTGAACCTTCCCAGGAGTGGCCGGCCGTTCAGCTTGGATTAGGTGAAGTCCTAATCCAAGCTGAACACCTCTGGTGTGACTTTAAATGCAGATCATGAGCCAAAAAACTCATCACCAAACACCAATGACTTGTACATACACTATATGGACAAACGTATTGGGACACCCCCTTCTTTAGAACAGAAAAAGGCACTTCCAAAACTGTGGCAACAAAGATGGAAACATAATGCATGTATTTAAAAATTGTATTTCCATCTCTGCTGCAACAGTTTTGGAAGTGTCTAAAATGACTGTACCCGTATGTACAAGTCATTGGTGTTTGGTAAAGAGTTTTTGGATCAAGATCTAGATTTAAAGTCACACCAGAGGTGTTCAGCTTGGATTAGGACTTGGCTTTCTGCAGACCAGTCAAGTTCTTCCACACTGACTAAATCAATCATTTCTTTTTGAACCTTGCCTTATACACAGAGGCATTGTCATGTTAGAATAGAAAAGGGTCCTGTCCAAACTGTTGCTTTAAAATTAGAAGCACACAATTCCCTAGAATATCATTATATGCTTAAACATTAAGATTTGTACTCATGGAAATTATTAAAGTAGTCAAACCTGTTCATTAGAAGGGGGTGACCCAATACTTTTGGCAATATAGTGTATATACAGTGGCGGCCAGAATTGTTAGAACACTTGGCATATACTTAAGAGATTTCAGATTTCACTGCTGGAACTACCAGTGATGGAATGAATCTGCTGGAATATTGAAAATGATGGACTGGCCACCTCAGAGTCCGGACCTCAACCCCATCGAGCAAATTTGGGGCGAGTTAGAAAATAAACTGGACAGATCTATTGTAGATTCAAAGGAAAGCCTTTGGCTTGAGTTGCAGAAGGCATGGGATAACATCAGTGTTGAAGTTCTCAGGAAATATATTTATTCTATGCCAGAGAGATGTGCTGCTGTAATTGCTGCAAAAGGTGGACATACCAAATATTACAGTTAAAAGCGGATAAAAACAATATGATTCACTTCATCTGATATTTGTTGTGCTCAGAGCAATCATCTGCATGTTTTATGAACATTCTGAAATTAAATCTTGTTTTGGAGGCAAAAAAAGGTCAATATTTTACAGATCTGTCAGGTGTTCTAACAATTTTGGCCACAAATGAAGATGTATACATTTGTTATCTTGAGTTGAAGCATGTCCATGTTTTCATGAGGTTCACCCTGTCACTCTGCTCTCTCTCTCAGGGAATCTCCGGTTCCCGTTTCCCACCGACTGCTCGCAGGAGAAGCAGAACGGAGCGCTGGAGTCTGGCGTCGTGGAGGTGTTTCCACAGGGCCGCGAGGGAAAGCCGCTGATGGTTTACTGTGACATGGAGACCGATGGAGGGGGATGGACGGTATGAATCAATCTGTCACATCACATCTTTACTAGTGGTTCAATCACCAGGTCAGGAGGAGATGAAATAGTGATGAAGATGATTATAAAAGGTGGAAGACTTCATGGTACATGCTTAGTCACCATAAAACATATTCTACAAAAACTACTTAACATAGAAAGACTTCTCTCTCCACACACAGAGTCATTAATGTCAAAAATAACCACATTTGATTTGAAACATTACTCACGTGTAGCACAAATGATGGTGTGGGACGAGTTGCTTGATAGCAGTTTGTTCAGATTTCTAAACATCAGTATGAGCAACAGTAATAGTGATTTTGCTTAAACGTTAAATAATACTTCACAATATTCCATGAAGAGATATTAGTTAAGCATTCCCTGCTGAAGTGGCATCATCTCTGTGTTTGTGTGTCCAGGTCTTTCAGCGAAGAAAGGATGGGAAGACGAACTTCTTCAGGAGCTGGCGTGAATACAGCAATGGATTTGGGGCACTGGATGGAGAATTCTGGCTCGGTGAGAAATGCAGTTATCACACTCAGTTAGTTTCCACAGTGAAGTGCCTATGTCATCATACAGGACCACACTTCTGCGCATCTTTTCTCTGAAACAGCATCTGTTACACCAGGGGTCACCAAACTTGATCCTGGAGGGCCGATTCCTGCAGAGTTTAGCTCCAATTTGCCTCAACACACCTGCCTGGAAGTTTCAAGTATACCAAGAAAGACCTTGATTAGCTGTTTCAGGTGTGTTTGATTAGGGTTGGAGCTAAACTCTGCAGGACACCGGCCCTCCAAGACTGACCCCTGTGTTACACAGTCAAGTGTGAAACAGTCAGGAAGGTTTGTGCTGCCTTCTAGAGGATGATATGCTGTCTTCTCCCTGCTTTAGGAAACGAGCAGCTTCATAACTTCACTAAGATGAGTCCAATGATGCTGAGAGTCGACCTCAGAGCCGAAGACGAGTCTGTGCATGCACACTATTCCTCGTTCTCCATCGACAATGCGAAAAAACACTACACCATCAGAGTGTCTGGATATTCTGGCACAGCTGGTGAGTCCATCATGAACGCTATGCAATAACAGCCATTATGTGCATGTAGGCAGGATGAGGCTGAACACCTGTAAAACTCTGCATGTATTCATGTACAGGTGACTCACTGACGTACCATAACGGACGGCCATTCTCCACACGGGACAGAGACCCTCAGCCGTTCATCACGCGCTGTGCCATGTCCTACAGAGGTGGTTGGTGGTATAAGAACTGCCACGAGGCCAATCTTAACGGCCTCTATAACACGAACACCAACCACCAGGTAAAGTAGCTGACTTCACCCAATACATACAGCTATATATATATATATATATATATATATATATATATATATATATATATATATATAATAGACAGTGCATTCAGAAAGTATTCAGACCCCCTTCACTTTTTTTCAATTTTGTTGTGTTGCAGCCTGGTACTACAATTATTTAAATAATTTTTTTTCTCATTTATCCATACCTCATAATGACAAAATGAAAACAGAATTTTAGAAATTGGTATTGGTATTGGGTATGACGCAACAAGCTTTGCACACCTGGATTGGGGGATTTTCTGCCATTCTTGTTTGCAAATCCTCTCAAGCTCGGTCAGGTTGGATGGGGACCTTCGGTGGACAGCCATTTTCAGGTTTCTCCAGAGATGTTCGATAGGGTTCAAGTCTGGGCTCTGGCTGGGCCACTCTAGGACATTCACAGAGTTATCCCTAAGCCACTCCTGTGTTGCCTTGGCTGTGTGCTTAGGGTCATTGTCCTGTTGGAAGGTGAACCTTCTGCCCAGTCTGAGGTTCTGAATGCTCCGGACTGGGTTTTCATTAAGGCTATCACAATATTTTGGTACATTGAGCTTTTCTTCTACTGAGGCTGGTACCAGCACATTTTACTTTTGGGATGCTACTCTGCAGGTGATGAGCAGAGCTGGTTTCCTTCAAACATGATGCTTAGAATTGAGGTTCATCAGACCAGAGAATCTTGAATCTCAGAGTCTGAGGGTCCTTAAGGTGCTGTTTTCCAAATTCCAAGTGTGTTTTCATGTATCTTAACTGAGGAGAGGATTGAGTTTGGCCACACTGTCATAAAGCCCATATCAGTGGAGTGTTGCAGTGATGTTTGTCCTTCTGTAAGTTTCATCTGCATATATGAGCAGCTAGAGTGACCATCAGGTTCTTGGTCACCAGTCTAGACAAGGCCCTTCTCCATCAATTGCCCAGTATGGCTGGGAGACCAGCTCTAGGAAGAGTCCTGGTTGTGCCAATCTTATTCCATTTGAGAATTTTGGAAGCCACTGTGTTCTTGGGAACCTTCAGTGCAGCAGAAATTTTTTGTAGCCTCCCCCAGATCTGTGCCTCGATACAATCCTGTCTCTGAGTGCTGCAGGCAGTTCCTTTGACCTCGTGGCTTGGTTTTCACTCTGATATGCATTGTCAGCTGTGAGGCCTTTTATAGAGAGGTGTGTGCCTTTCCAAATCATGTCCAATCAATTTAATTTACCACAGGTGGACTCCAATCTAGGTGTAGAAACATCTCAGCAGTGATCAAGAGGAATGGGAGGCACCTGAGCTATATTTTAAGTGTTGTTGCAAAGGGTCTGAACAGGGGCGCCGCTATGATTTCCGGGCCCCCTGAACATCATTGACCCCCCACCCCACATCACATGTAAATGTGATTTTTCAGTTTTTTCTTTTTAATAAATTTATATAAAATTATATTTTCACTTTGTCATTATGAGGTACGGAGTGTAGATTAATGAGAAAAAAAGGAATTTAAACAATTGTGGTATCAGGCTGCAACATAACAAAAGTGAAGGGGGTCTGAATACCTATATATACATATCAAGTCCATTGGTATGCACCAGTTGTAAGGTCTGTGTTTGGTTTCTCTCAGGGAGTGATCTGGACCGAGTGGAAAGGCAAAGATTTCTCCATTCCCTTCACTGAGATGAAATTCCGCCCAGCCTCATTCAGGCCCTGAACACGAGGATAAACGCATTAGTGCAGGAGAGCCGGGATGAGCCGGGATGCCCTCCCATTATGGACAAAAACATAAACACGCCATCATTGAAAAACAAGTATCATTACTGCACATATAACCACTCAATCAGGCTACATAACTACATCTACACATGTACTCCAATTGAAATGTCAAGGCCAAAAAGGCTTTATCTGTAGTCTATATGTAGTATTGTACAGTGTTTGGATTCTCTGAGGTCTGT
This sequence comes from Spinibarbus caldwelli, assembly GCA_039654775.1. Lineage (NCBI taxonomy): Eukaryota > Metazoa > Chordata > Actinopteri > Cypriniformes > Cyprinidae > Spinibarbus > Spinibarbus caldwelli. The sequence continues at coordinate 33,588,949 of CM077244.1, forward strand.
GCATTGTGACGCCCCACAGCAGCTGGAGGAAATATTATGCACTGCCTTCTTCTCTACGATGAAGCTGTGGATTAGGTGTCACATATATCAGCTTGAACTATCAGTTGATGTTTGTATTCATATTGCTTTGTATGTACCATATTTCAGTGTCTTACAGAGAGATTTCATAAAATAAAAAAAGCTGTAAGTTGGTATATGTTAGTGTTTTAACATTCTATGGTTCTTTAAAAATATATATTTGATATTAAAAAACATGCTAACATGATCATTTTGCGCAAATATTATTTTTATTTATTTTTTTATTTTTTTTCCTGAGTGGTTCTCGCCTACCAACCTATCTAGCTTTGTAGGCAATAAAAGAAAATAATACTGCAAAGCAAAAATTGTTGCAAAAGTGCTCATACACACAATCTGTCATGAACTGCTCCAAGACACGAAGGATGAGAATCCAAATGCAGTGTTTATTCAGAGGGTAATCCACAATCGTAGTCTATACACAGGCAAAAGTCATATACCAGCAAAGCAGTCTAAACAATAACAAGAAACACATACAAAGAGTATTGCAGAACAATGGGCAGAAAAAAGCAAGACACAGGAAACCAGGAAATAACAGCTTAGAAATGCAGTACTTAACACATGCAAGACTTCACAAAGAATGACTGAATGAACCAGGGTATAAAGAGTGAGTAAACAGGGTTAATGAGACAGGTGAAAATAACCAGGCATGATGAGTTTGGGGTAATGGGAAATGGAGGGTAACACTTTAAAATACTGTTCCATCATTAATGAATAACTACACAAGAACACATGAGTAACGCAATATTAGCACTCTAGTAACTACTACTAACTAACAAGAAACTCTGATTAATGAATTAGTAAGTAATAGTGCTTAGTCGAATGTGGTAGTTCACTATTAGCTAATCAGTAACTATTATTTTTTTTCATACCTCCCTAAGAGCTAATAAGAACTACTTTATACAGGTTAATAATTAATATGAATAATACATAATGTATAACTAATTCTAAAGTGAAGGTCATGGTAACCCACTAGTAATGACTCAAGCATTACCAAATCCTTCAGAGCGAATTACTAATTATTTGGATCAGTATTCTAAAGTGAAGATCATGATAACTCCCTAGTACTTACTGAAGTCATTGAGTAAGTACTAGGGAGATATCTGAGGGTTTTGTAAAGTATTGGATAGTACTTATTCAGGTGTTATTACATCCTTTTAAAGGGATTACTAATTGTTTGGATCAGTATTCTAAAGTGAAGATCATGATAACGCCTTAGTAGTTACTGAAGTCATTGTAAACTTTTGATGTTTTTGTAAGGTCCTGGTTAGTAATTCATTTAGCTAGATCTGGTAACACTTAAATCATTACTAGTGGGTTACCATGATCTTCACTTTAGAATACTGATCCAAATAACTAGTAGTTTCTTCAGAAGGATGTAGTAACACTTGAGTCATTACTGTCCAAAACCTTACATATATCTCAAAAGTTCACAATGACATCAGCCGATATTAGGGAGTTATGATGATTTTCACTTTAGAATACTGATTCAAGTAATTAGTAGTTCCTTTAGAATAATTTGGTAATACTTGGGTCATTACTAGTGGGTTACCATTATCTTTATTTTAGAATTAATTATTCATTATGCATAATTAACATTAATTATAAACCTGTATGCAGTAGCTCTTAGGAGTTCTCCACCATATATGAAAAAAAAAATAGTAGTTATTGATTAGCTAATAGTGAACTACCAGTTTCAATTGAGCGCTATTACTTACTAAATCGTTAATCAGAGTTTCTTGTTAGGTAATAGTAGTTACTACAATGTTAATAGTGCATTAGTCATTTGTTCCTGTGTAGTTATTCATTAATGATGGAACAGTATTCTAAAGTGTTACCAAATGGAGTCCTAGAAGCAATGGGCTGTATGGTGATAGAACCCTCTGATGGCAAGTGGGAGGAACAACAAAGACCGGATTTGTGACAGAATCCCCCTCGAAGGAGCGGCTTCCAGAAGCTGTAAAATCAAAACAACAGTCCCGGAGGGTGATGGAGCAGAGGCGGAACAGGGGGAGGGATGGGGGGCCAGGTCCATGTGCTAGAGGATGACCTGGGGACTGAGCCAGAGTCGACGGAGCAGGGGAGCAGGGAAACCAGGGCGGAGCAGAAGACCACCGGGGTGGAGCAGATGACCACTAGGGCAGAGCAGGGGACCACTAGAGTGGAGCCGAAGACCACCAAGGCGGAGCGGGTGGAGCAGGAAGCCACAGCAGAGTTGGAGACCCCAGAGGGGCTAAAACAGAGCAGAGTTTATTTACTGCCCCAAAGGCCAAGGCAGGGAAATCAGTTAAGTTCAGGGTCAGCTTCTTGGACAGGAAATATAGAAAGTTCATGAATGGCCTCCTTGGTCGTGGCAGTGTAGATAGAGAATTCAAAGATGGTCTCCATAGTTGAGACAGGACAGGCAGAGAGTTCAGGGACGGCCTCCTTGGCTGTGACAGGGCAGATTGTGCATTCAAAGGTTGGTGCCACCTACTTGAGAGGAGCTGTAGCGGTCGCCACTGCCTTTGACTTTGGGAGCCACGGAGCTTGAGAGCGCTGAGGCCACTGGGATGCCTGCCACTTGTACTGACATCAGCGGTGAGTCTGCCACACTGGACACCAGTCTCGACTGCCTGGGCAATTCCTTAATCATGGTCCTCGAAGACCATCACGGAGGAGTTAAGCTTGGAGTTGTTCACTGAGTACAAAACAGTGAAAATCAAACAGTGCAAAATATGAGAAATCAGTAAGATATGCAATGTCTAAAAAGTCTCTGGTGTGGTCCTTGAGGGAGCAATTACCCTGACGTAGTCTTACTGTCGGGCCCATTTTTGGTGAAGTCTTCTGTCATGAACTGCTCCAGGACACAAAGGCTGAGAATCTAAATGCAGTGTTTATTCAGAGGATAATCCACAATCATAGTCCATACACAGGCAAAAGTCATATACCAGCAAAGCAGTCCAAATAATAAAAAGAAACACATACAAAGAGTAATCCAGAACTGTCAGGTTCTGTGCTCTGTTATGCCTTAGAGTCGCCACTTGATGGCATTATTTTTTCCTGAGTTTCCTTGTCTCTGCTAATTAGGATTATTAGTTCCAGCCCTGGCAAGTTTTGTTTCCCTATTTATGTTGTCCTCTTTTTGTCACTCTTGCTTGATTATTTGAACTACGCTGGTGCCTCTGGCTTCTCTGTAAGTTGTTTGAGTCTTTTTGTTTCTTTGTGTCCCGTTGTTATTTTTGCCATTGGATGTATTTAGCATTAGTTTCCTTTTGAAAGAATTTTTGCTCTTCGGAGAACTTTATTTTTTTGGAACTGCTTATTTTTTCCAAGACCAGATTTTGTTGGGGATTGTACGCTAAGGACTTTTGTTTTTGCTCTTTTGACTATGGCACCGGAGACCTGGGTTCGAGTCCAGGTCCTAACAGAATAACCAAGCCATCACATGGACCCAGCTGAGTCTTCTGCTAAGGACCTTTTGGGAGTGGTGGCTCAGCATGAGGCCACGGTTAAGCACCATGAAGCAGCTCTGTCACAGCAGGAGTCACTCATGGAGAAACACTCTCACCTACTTTCTGATCTCATGTCCTCAATGCGCCACTTGTTTGAGAGATTGCCCCAAGCCCCAGACCCTGCTCCCACACCTGCGTCCTCCTCTGCTGGTGCAGTTTCCCCACTAGTCGAACCTCGCCTACCCCCTCCTCAATGGTTCTCTATGATCCTGAAGCATGTGAGGGTTTTTGACTCAATGTTCCCTTACATTCCAGTTGCAGCCATCCACCTTCCCCTCTGACCAGGCCAAGATTGCTTACGTCCTTGCATTTAGATTTTTTCAAGATCCCTTCAAGAGCATATGAGTCATGTCCGAAAGGTCTTGGGACGTCTTCTAGAGAGCCACCTCTACGTCAAACCCGAGAAGTGTGAGTTCCACACAACAAACACACAGTTTCTGGGGTTTATCATCAGGCCGGGGAAAGTTAGGATGGATCCCAAGAAGGTACAGGCTGTATTGTACTGACCAGTCCCCACCTCTGCTAAGGAGGTACAAAAGTTCATTGGGTTTGCCAATTTCTATAGAACATTTGTGCGGAACTTTAGCTCAGTGGCAGCCCCTCTCACTGCTTTTACTAAATGTAGCTCCACCAAGTTTGCTTGGAATTCTGAGGCCGAGACAGCCTTTCTAGAGCTCAAGTGCTGCTTCACGTCTGCTCCTGTCCTGTCCATCCCTGACCCTGAACTGCCCTTTATTGTTGAGGTGGATGCTTCGGACGTTGGAATTGGAGCTGTTCTCTCCCAGAAAGGAAAGAATGACAGGCTGCACCCATGTGCGTTTTTGTCTCATCGGCTCAGCCCTACTGAGAGGAATTACCACGTGGGGGACCGGGAATTGCTGGCTGTTAAGTTAGCCCTGGAGGAGTGGAGGCACTGGCTTGAGGGGGCCAAACACCCATTCCAGGTGCTGACTGATCACAAGAACCTGGAGTATATTCAGCAGGCCAAGCGTCTAAACCCCCGCCAGGCTCAGTGGTCACTTTTTTTCAATTTAATCCTCTCTTTTCGACCGGGGTCTAAGAACCTTAAGCCTGATACACTATCTCGAGTCTACGCCAATGTGTCCCGAGAAGATGCCCCATGCCCAATTATTCCCACAGCCAGAATCATTGCCCCAGTGTGTTGGGCTTTGGAGACCATGGTACGTCAAGCCCAAACACGAGAACCAGATCCTGGAGGAGGCCCAGAGAACCGTTTGTATGTCCCTAAGTCTGTTCGAGCTCAGGTTCTCCAGTGGGCTCACACGTCCTCGTTTTCCTGTCATCCTGGGATCTCACGCACACTTGAGTTTCTGCAAAGGCGCTTTTGGTGGCCTACAGTTAAAACTGACGTTACAGCCTTTGTCAAAGCCTGCCCCGTGTGCAATCAGAGCAAGACGTTACACCTTCCCCCTCAAGGTCTCCTATACCCCCTGCCTGTCCCTCATCGCCCTTGGTCACATCTCTCACTTGATTTTATAACTGGTCTTCCCCTGTCTCAAGGCAATACTACTATATTCGTAATTGTCGAACCGCTTCTCCAAGGCCGCCCGGTTCATTGCCCTACCTAAACTCCCCTCCGCTAAAGAGACTGCTGAGCTCATCACCACCCACTTAGTGTTTGGCATCCCTCTAGACATTGTGTCTGACCGGGGGCCCCAGTTCTCATCCCGGTTTTGGCGAACACTTCTGTCAGTCTCTGGGGACTAAAGTTAGTTTATTCTCAGGCTTTCATCCAGAATCCAACAGACAGACTGAAAGAGTCAACCAGGATCTCGAGTCTAGCCTGAGATGCATGGTAGGCAGCAACTGGTCCTCTTACCTGATTTGGGCGGAGTATGGTCATAACACTCTTCGCTCATCATCTACCGGCCGTTCACCTTTTGAGTGCCAGTTTGGCTATACCCCTACTCTCTTCCCTGAGCAAGAAACTGAAGTGGCGGTGCCCTCAGTCCAAACTCATATTATGCGCTGTAGACGGATCTGGAGAACCGTCCTTGCAAAACTTCTCCGAACCTCTGGTCAGCACCAGACCCAGGCCAACCGGAGACGCAGACCAGCATCTTCTCTGCGGGTTGGTCAACGGGTCTGGCTTTCCACTAGGAACCTTCTGCTCAGGGTGGAGTCCCGCAAGCTGAGTCAGAAGTTCATCGGGCCCTTCAAGATAGTTAGGAGAGTAAACCCCGTCACTTATCGTTTAACTTTACCCCGTTCACTTAAGATTAATCACACTTTTCATGTATCTCTACTAAAACCTGTTTTGTGTTCTCCTTTTGTTGCTCCAGGTAAAGCCCCTCCTCCTCCTCGGGTCATTGGGGGTCGACCCGTGTTTACAGTCCACAGGATACTGGACGTTCGTCAAGTTCGGGGGTCCCGGCAGTATGTTGTGGACTGGGAGGGCTATGGTCCTGAGGAGCGCTCCTGGGTTCCCGCCAGGGACATCCTGGATCCCGAGTTGATTCGAGAGTTTAGAGCAGAGGTCCCCAACTACCAGGTCGTGACCCACTACCAGGCCGTGGAAGAATTCCTACTGGGTCGCGAGAACGTTCTCTGGAAAATGTGTATATATATGAAGTTATTTATTGTGCATAAATGATTGTTCTAATTATTCTGTATTTTCATTGTATGCGATTGATATGGAGTAGCAATTTGATGATTTCATGTTAAATTAGTAAATAAAAGATTGCTTTGATCTGTCATATAGGCTATAAGGGCTTAAACGGATCGCAGTTGATCCGTGATATACAGACCAGGTCCAAACCCCACCGTTCGGCATGTGATTCGCAGATTAATTTGCCAATTTACACGTTCAAGCTATTTAAAACCACAAGAAGAAGAAATGAAACAGAACTCAATTCGTTACTTGTGCGCTGTACCGAAGCACGCACAAGCATAGAGATGTGTTTCAGACAGCGCAGTATACCGATTTGATTCCTCTTTCATGTACCCCTGTGTTTAAGATATGCATGGGGGTTTGCGGTTACATCGCAATACTGGAAATATTTCTGTTTTAAACCATGAAGGCGAGCCAATGGATATCACACAAGCAACATGCAAACTTTGCACAATAGTTATGCCGGTGAACGTCTGAATTTCAGTCATACAGAAAGTTAAAGTAAAAAAAAGCTGACAGAGTTTTCTAACGCTGCATCAACAGCGCATATTCTCTCAGAGACGACAAGAGATCTACTTCAGCATGTGCAGATAATAGTATAAATGAATAGACCTGTTTTAGACCGCCGTGACTTTTTTGGTGCCTCGCATTCGGGTCCCATAGTCCCAGACAGTGGTAGAGCATCAGACTATAGCACCGGCGACCAGGGTTCGAGGCCCGGTCCTGACAAGAACGATGTGCAGAATAAACCAAGACTAGAAAACCAGGAAATAATGGCTCAGAAATTCAGTACTTAACACTAGTGATGTTACGTTCAACATGGAAGCTCTGAAGCTTGTATCAAAAAAAACAACACATTTCACATTGAAGCACTGTAATCAGAGCTTGATTTGTTTTGAGAAAAACACGTGATCTATGACGTCCGAAGCTTCATTTGTCTGAAAACCATGTGACTGCTTCAGTATCTGGTTCAAACGCAGCAAACCTCAGTGCTGTTTCCTTTACATTGTTACATTTTTATGTGTTAGCATTGTTTTTTTTTTTTTTATCGAATATTGAGCTCAAAATGAATTTTGGCCATGAAATAACAGTTTAAGGACAGAGGCAGAGTTAAAATAAACAGATCATAGATTACATTTATGTTGTATTTATTTTACTTATTTTAGCGCCAGTACACCGACACAAATGAATGACTTTGACAATGACCATTATTTATATAAAATATAATAAAACAAAGAATCAGTAGAACCAGATGTGAAACCAGCGGCTGTAATGGAACATAACACTTTGGAAGTTGTTATTAATTTTTATGACCACTACATGGCCACAGCATAAACCGTTTTGAGAAGCTTCAAGTAATGAACCTTTTTCCGATACAACATGTGTTGAAAGCTTCGCTGGTTCAGAATGCTTCACTTCGCCATCACTATTTAACACATTCAAGACTTCACAATGAATGACTGAATGAACCAGGCTATAAAGTGTGAGAAAACACGGTGAGACTCATAATGAGACTCAGGTGGAAACAATCAGGCATGATGAGTCCGGGCAATGGGTAACAGGAAATGCAGTCCGGGAAGCAGTAGTCAGTAGGGCTGGGTTTGTGACCAATTTGGCGAATCGATTCAATATACTGTATAAAATATAAAAAACACTGTAAATATGCAACAGAAAGAAAGAAAACAGATTTCAAAATTCAAAACAGGCCCATAAAGCCTTTGTCTGAACATGGTGTATACAAAACATAGTAACTTTACTAGAGCCTGCTCATTTTTTGATTACCAGATTTTTCTGCAAGAAAAGCAGCTGATCAACATGGTCTGACTTAAGGCAGTTCCTTTGTGCTGTGATTATATTGTCAGCAGTTGAGAAAACTTGCTCAGCAGGAACACTTGTGCCAGGCATACAGAGATACCGCTTGGCTTGTTGTGCTAAAAGAGGATACTCTTCTGCATGCATCTTCCACCAGATTAGTGGGTTTTCAGAGAGTGGGACAGGTTTGGCTTCCCTGTGCCTTGCCATGTCCTCTTTTGCCATTTCAGTCATAGCTTTCTTTGATGCTGGGGCTGCTGCTTTGTAGGCTGGTCCAAGGAGATCCATCAGTGCAGATGTCTTTGCCTTCTTGGGTGCTTCTACAACTTCCACATCATCACGAGGACCCAGGGAGTTGTCGTTCTGCTGAACAGGCACAGTGACTTCACCACAAGCTCTGCCACTTCCTTGCTGCTTAAAGATAAAACAATTAAAAAATTAAATTTTAAATATAATAATATATTGTCTCAAAGAAAATGCTCTTTGGAAGTTCTAATCAAAATTAACCAAAAACAGTTTTCATACTACACTGATACAACTTACATTCAGTGTTTTCCTTTGGTTGGCTTACGTGCAGCAATGCTAAGGTTTACTTGAGGCCCAAATCTGGCAAACAGGACCTGACTGCCCAAATGCCATTATTCCACATGGTATGTGGGCCGGAGCAAGGTGTTGGATCTGGGCCAGAATTAAAATAAATGTGACCCAGATTTGAGCCAGTTCTGCTTTATTTGGTTTATTCATGGCTGACATTGGTCCTTCCTTTGGCTTACTTGTGGCCCAAATTTGGCAAACAGGAGTGGATCACCCAAGTGCCATCATTCGGTATGTGGGCCAGATGAAAGTGTCAGGTGTGGGCCTGATCTGGGCCTCAGGAATTTTGCTATCTGGGAAGTCTCAGTTAGCCTAACGCAGTACACGTAGCAAGTTTTTTATTTATTTATTTATTTTTTTTAATTATATAATAAATAAAAAGGAAACAGATAGAATAGAAAAAGAATAGATCAGTCTAGTGTTAGAGGCCTTTTTGCTTTTGTTAACTGTATAATAAATAAAAAGAAAACAGATTTGAAAAGCTACTGTTTTTTTTAATGAAAATAAGCATTAAATGAATAGAGTGCAAGTCTAAAAGGGACTAGTTTTTTTTTTTTTTTTATAAAGAATAGAATTAGAATAGAGAGTGCTAGAATTAGAGGGTCAAATAAAGATGGAAGAGATGTGTTTTTAGCCGATTCTTGAAGATGGCTAAGGACTGCTCGGATTGAGTTGGGCAGGTCATTCCACCAGGAGGGAACATTTAATTTAAAAGTCCGTGAAAGTGATTTTGTGCCTCTTTGGGATGGCACAATAAAGCGACGTTCACTTGCAGAACACAAGCTTCTAGAGGGCACATAAGTCTGAAGTAATGAATTTAGGTAAAGGGGTGCAGAGCCAGTGGTGGTTTTGTAGGCAAACATCAATGCCAGAATCGTGCAGCTCTAGCTTACGTTTATTACTGCATATAATTCATTAAAATAGAAGTTTAATTTCATAAAGTACAAGTTGATTTCAAAATGCACCTTTTTGCATTTTGTGTTTTTCAGTTGAATAAAAGACTATTTTTCCCTATATATTTCATCACTGAGTATTTTTTTTTTTTTTAAGTCAAAAAATCTTGTCTCGTCTCGTCTCGTGGGATAAGTGTCTCGTCACACCTCTAGTGGCTGGTGTCTCTATTTTCACATTCTGTACAATAGAAATCGCCCATTACTAGAGCACTTTCATCAGGTTTCTCAGTGGGTGCATCACTGAGTGGGGAGAACCTGTTTGATGTTTTGATCGGAACGGAAGAGAAACGTTTTGACCCGCGACCATGCCGCCTCACAGTCACCCTGCTGCGGGGGCTCTGTAACCGGAACCGAACAATGTGCGGGACATCCTGAGCTAGTCGCATCCAAAGCAGTATCTACAGCCCTCATATTCTTACTATCCTCAACTAAAGTTTGGATGCGTGTCTCTAATTCTGAAATCTTCTCTGTCAGCCTAACTATTTCCCTGCATTTATTTATTTGATGAATGATTCACTTACCACCATCATGGTTGGCTTCCCAAGACTTCACTCCAGACCAGACCACCAGCGAGGACGATGCCACCAAAGGGAATCCCCAACACACATGTAATATCTGTAGACTATAGCTGAACTGGTGCATTTAATATAAAGTTTAATAGCTTTATTTCAAACTCAATTGGAGGGTTACATTAAATGACTGATGCTTCATTCAGGTCTAAGAAATTGCATATATTGCTAGAAACTTAAGATTTGATATTCCATATTCTCGCTCTCTTTAAAGTCATTCTTTTCTCATGTTCTTTCTGTGTGAATGTGTGCGTTTATGTGTTAGATTATTTCTCGTCATCACATGTCTGAATGAACAGCGACTGCACACAAATCACTGACCTGTTTGGCTGAAGCCAGGAGCAAGGACGTCTTAAAGAACAGAAGCTTGAGAGAGATATTTCCCAGGGGCTCAAAAGGCTGTTGAGACAAGGACTACAGCACCATGGAGAGCTCCCATCCCGGAACGGCTCTTCTAGCGACTGGAAGGGAATGGTCTTCATAAACCTATAAATAAGGGGGTGTTGCCCCACCCTAGTGCCATCAAACCTGTTATCAAATGCAGCAATAGCCGCTAAGTAGACCTTAGTAGTTTACCCAAAAATGAAAATTCTGTCATCATTTACTCACCCTCATGTCATTCCAAACCTGTATGAGTTTCTTTCTTACGTTGAACATAAAAAACAATATTTTGAAGAACCAGACAGTTGGCTCCCATTGACTTCCATAGTAGGAAAAGAAATACTATGGAAGTCAATGGGGACCAACAACTGTTTGATTACCAGCATTCTTCAGATTACCTTCTTTTACGTTCAACATATGAAACTTATACAGTGTGGGCCGACCTGAATCAAAATCAGTCAGAAATTACCAAAGGTTACTGTTCGAAGTCAGCCTTCAGAATATTTACAATCTGTTCAAAGGTTTTATCTTTAGGCTTACCAAATTCTGCAACAATCCATATGCTGCTGCTCCCATCTCACTAAGAAAAGTTGTCACTTGTTTTGTATCGTCCATGTCATTAGCCATGATGTACAACTCCACTTGCTTAGTATACACTGACCATGATTCATTTTCAGTCTTATACTCATCCAATTTTCCAGTCTGCATTAAACTTTTTATTAGACTGCATACAGCAAGAGTGGCTTATAGACAACTCTGTGAATGTCCTTGAGTGGCCCAGCCACAGCCTGGGATTGAACCCAATCAAATATTTCTGGAGAAACCTGAAAATGTGTCTGCCCCCGTCGAACCTGACAGAGCTTGAGAGGTGAAGAGGCAAAGTGAAGAATGGCAGATAATTGCCAAATGGTGATGTTTAAAGCTTGTCGCATCACACCCAAAAAGATTTGAGGCTGTAATTGGTGCCAAAGGTGCTTCAACAAAGTATTAAGCAAAGGCTGTGAATACTTATTTACATGTGATTTTTTTTTTTGTTTTGTTTTTTTTTTTTAATAAATTTGCAAAGATTTCAAACAAACTTCTTTCAGATTGTCATTATGGAGTATTGTTTTTTTTTTTTTTTTAATTTTGAGGAAAATAATGAATTTAATCCATTTTGGAATAAGGCTGTAACATAAAATGTGGAAAAAGTGAAGTGATGTGCATACTTTCCGGATGCACTGTATATATGAAATAATAGAAAATGTGTATGGATTCAGTAAGCTTTCTCTTGGCAAGCTCTGATTTCTGAGACGGTTATGCCACTCATTTCCCTCATAGAGTTATTCACTTACACTCATTATTGTGTTGCAGTTTTACAGGTGATTGTATAACGTCCTGCTATCCTCTAGTTCACCTGTTATCAGCAAACCAGACTGTGTCTGCTGGATGTGTCTTCAATTATTCGGTAGAATTCATTATTCTTTTAAAGTCATTTTCCATGCCTTTTCCAATAAGGTTTTCAGTTTCAGATGCATCTCTACTTCCGAATATTTATCCTTCTTTTAGAAGCATTTATACAGCCGCTCTTGGTAAAGCTGCTCTGGAAGAATATATACGTGAAGTTTCGTTCCATTAAACTGAATAAAAATCAAACAGTCACTTTAAGAGCTCTACTGCAGGTCTGAAGACAAGGACATGTGTCAGAGACAGAGACTGTATTAGGATGAGTAAACTGTAAATAATGCACACTTGTACAACAGCATAATGGTTCTCTCAGTCCTGTGGCAAAGGTTTATTGAACTTAAATCAGGAGCTGACAGAGGTACAACATGTATTTAATCTGAGCCGTTTGCTTTGTGGAACGCAGAGCTTCATCTCTAGAAGTCAGTGTAATGCAGAAGCCTAGAGACAAACAACAATACACATGCTTTTACAAAACCTGGATAACACTAGCATAGCAAAACCATCAGTGTAAAAGAGGTGTAACAATTGTTTTCTAGATCTATTCATTTAAAGTCACTCATTCAAGAAACTGAACAGTATCCTGGAGAGCAGTGCTTAATGACACTGCAATGGATTTCTAAAGCAGTCTTCCCATCTCTGCTCACCTGAGGAGCCCAAACACCACTTGTGTTCATGTAGGGTATGCTTTTCCTTTCCAGTTACATTTAGTGCACTGGACAAGCTAAAATAGTTTGTCTTTTTCTTTCCTAAAATGAATGAACCTAATTACATTACATTTAAAGAGACATATAAATGCATTTTAAAATACACGGAATAAAAGTTCATTAAATGTTCTTAATCTTGAAAAGTAGTGTCTAAATGCTAAACCTGTGAATCATAAATTAACATTGCACATGCAGCAAAAACATAAGGAAACTAATGTAATTGGCATGACCGCAACATATCGGTGTTGTTTGTTCTCACCTGAAGAGCAGCGCATGGCCTTTATTATTGCCCACAGAGTAGAATCCGCTCCGTGGGGAGAAATCCACACAACGGGTCTGAAATATAGTCTTCTTTTGGAATTGTGGAAAATTGGAGAACACTGTGAAACTTGGAAGATGGACCTTAAAAGGAAATAGAGTTATCCAAATTATTCTGCAACTAAAAATCCCAACAGATTACCAACTACCCCATTATTGTGAATAACTAAAAACAAGCCAGATTACACCAAGAACTGTATCAGAAATCCAATTCTGCAGCTTATGAACACAGAAAACGTGCACTCATTCAGTCATCTACAGTGCATTACAATATGAAGTTTGTCTATGTATACATACACACACACTGCTGAACAATTTATTAGGAGCAGCTGTACAGATACTTGTGAAATTATCAGATCTGCCAATCATGCTTCAGGAGTGCAATACTTGATTATGCAGACATGGTTCAGGAGCTTCAATTCATGTGATCGCAGTAATGTTGAGTGTTGCTCATAATTTGCACAAACAGCATGAATCCATACACTCGTGTCAGGAGTCCAGACTGCTGCTGGTGTAATGGTGAGAGCAATGCTTTCTTTAGGTCTGTTCATACCCATCAATCATCACTGGAACGCCACAGTAGTGTTTCTGAACATCTGCTTCCATTAACGGCCACAGCATGTATATTCGTTTAAATTTTATAATAATCAGAAGCACTATGAATCTGAATAATCCTATTCATGAACTTGAAGAATTAAGGCTGTTTTAAAGGCACAGAAAAAGTATTAGTATAGCGTACTTAAATAAAATAAAAGAGCAGAGTGTCTACATGATTTATTCAGTCATTAATTATTACTCGCGCAGTGCTGATGAGAAACACTTTCATATACCAGTTTTTCCAGGCATGTTTTCTCTTCAGTTTAGAAAATGTAGTATATAACTTAAGTATTATATGCAAATGGCTTTTGTTTATATGCTGATTTGTTTTCATATGCACACAGCTGATTTAGAGTTACTCATGTGAGACGCACCAGTCGGTTGGCCTCGTTGTCCGCTCTGGAGCCGATGGCCAGGATCTCTGAGGTGCTGTTGAAGCACAGGGAGCTCGTCGCTGTCACCAGGTTCATGACGGCCTTCAGAGGTCTGGGCTCCAGCTTCTGCAGGCAGTCCTGCTGCGAGTAGATGTTCACCACGCCGCTCTGAGACCTACAGATGAGCAGCACAACACTGTTCCTCAGGATCCAGACACACACCTGTGCATCACACCTAACACACAACACCACCTCCAGAGAGGAACAGTTCTTCATCACAGATGTTAATCATCTACAGTTGAAATGAGTGGTTTTTGCAGGGTATTTTGCAAAGAAGTATTTTTAAACAACAGTTAATTTGTTCTTTAGAAGAAAAATGATTTGGAAAACAAATAGTGTGCATCTGCCATTTAAAAACACCAATACAGTAGTCAACATTTGAAGTGGATCAAAGGTTGTCCTAAAACCTAAATGCGTTCTTGTCTTAGGACAACTTTAATTCTTTTGATCCACTTCAAATATTGACTACTGTATACAAAATATGGCACAACAACTTCAGATTCATCAATTCAACTCAAAATGATTCATGGGTGATTTTTCTAGCTCTATTCCAGAAAGCATGTGCAGGATAAATAGCAAGCATTCATGTTACCTTTATAAAACTCAAGCCTATGACCAACAGGCAAAGCATACATGAATTTTGACCACATTAGATCTAATAACTGTCATAATATATTCTAACAAACATATAGTATGTAACAACAAGAAACACACTGTATTTGAAATCATATTTATGGGCTGCTTTCATTGAGTTCATGCAGCATTGGGCCACACACACACACACACACACACACACACACACACACACACACACACACACACACACAGACTGACAAAAAGCATCAACAGAACAAGATATTTCTTCACTGACTTCATCTTTATTATCCTGCTTGTTCTGAATCAGATCCAAATTCACTAGTAATTTTTGACTACTTGAGTATGAGTAAAAAAAAGAGTCCAATGAAAAGTAACTCAGGTCATTATTAACACTGTTACCTCTACTTCAGTATTTACTACAGTAAGTATTTACACTTTCACCCGAGTAGGCAACAGGCTTTGTTTATTTAGTAAATGCTGATGTTGAATGCAGGATGGGACGCTGATATCAGCTTCTGTGTATCAGACAAACGGTGTTCTGATGTTACTCACCCACAGGCCAGATACTGGCCGTCCCTGGACAGAGCAAGAGAAGTTCCTCTGACACAGCCGTCATCCGCAAACTTCTTCAGACACTTACTGCTCTGCACGTCCCAGATAAACACCTCGCCTTCCTCTGTGACACACACACACACACACACAGTGGGGATTCAGAGGGTCACAGTCTGTCCAAACGTGATGTCTTTGACTGAATAAAGCCTGGTGTGACTGCAGAACAACTGTCCTAAGAGACTGAGACTGCTCTTGCTATTTCTGGGGTAAAGTAAATGACTGACAGATGCGGATTTAATATATCGACAACGAACTATAGTGCTATAGTATACTACAGTGCATGTTTTCATATCATTACTTACTACACATCAGCAGCACCTCAAGCAGTTAAAACAATGTGACCAAAACACACGCAAGTCTGTCCTAAATGTTTAATGTCACCATTGTTGCCATATATTTGTATTAGTTTATATCCATCTGGTCACATTAATGCATTTGTTAGCCAGCGATTTAAAGCTAGTGATGTGAGAAAGCAAACTGATGTTCATTCAGCTGACAGAAACACTGCCGTGCCATTTTCCATTACATTACATCATATCTGTCCCAAATCATTCTTTTTGTACATAAAGACTTCATCCTGACACATTCTGCCTAACATCTCATTTTGTAAGTCATATGGATAAGAAACAAAATAAAGGTAAGTGATAAGATACTTTATTTTTTTGATAAACTATTTTATTCACAACTTAAAATACCTTATAGGGTTATGATAATCAAAACAGTCCTGAGCTAGATCAAGCTTTGATCTCTGCAAACCAAACTATCACTTTAATTAATTTACTTCCCCAACTAATAAAGAGATTTTATCACTAGCTAGCTCCACACTGTAGAGCTGCTTTATAACAGAAAATCAAGTTGTAATTCTAACTGAAAGTGACACTAACTAAACTGCTTGATTTAAGGCTCTCTCTTGTATAAAGTACTATATAAATAAATGTGATGTGACTGCTTTACTGAAGCACCGAACTGAAGAGCTCATGCAAACATCACTTTCTCATCGCTGTCAGTTTTTGTTGTTTAAAGTCTTGTTTTGTTTGTTGTTTATTGCGTTATTGAGAAGAAATCGCTGTGCTCTAAAGCGTGGTCTCTCTTCTCTTGAACTGCATCCAGGAGAGCTGAATTACTCTTGCTCTACAGCGCCACACTGGTCAAACCGCAGTACTGCAGGCTCTTACATTAACTCATATGAGATCAAACGACTACTCGACAACAGAAATATTTGTCGACAGTTTTTTTTTTTTTATTGTCGACGTTGTCGATAATGTCGACTAATCGTTTCAGCCCTACAGTAGAGTTATTGTAAGCCAATTTGACATTACACAGTTTACACACAACTCTTCCGTTTCCTTCTAATTCACAATAATACCACACTTGCTGGTCTGTCGCGTGGTCATTTTTCAACTGTAGTTTCCACCTAGACACGCTTTTAAAAATATTTATATATTTTGATATGTATTCTTTTTCAAAAGTTTTATTTTAACTTATTTAATATGTAACCTTAAAATTATGGTAATTTGAATGATTTTTTCTCCTCTTGTGTAATTGACTAGCAGGAGCTGTACCGTTTAGTCCCACACATCCCTAGCAATAACAGTAATATTATTATCAGTGTCACAAAGGTTTGGAACAACAGCTATAGATCTGGATGCACTACTCTTTTAGCGTGGCATGAGAGGCGGTGTTTGTGTGGACTTACGGGAGTTGGCGTAGATCTTGCTGCTGTCTGTGGTGAACGCTGCGGCGCACACGGTCCCGTTCATCTTCACGCTCCGGATCACCTCTCGGGTCTGGAAGAGACACGCCACACTTCATTCTCACAGCAGTGCACTAATACAAGCGCTGCTACTGTCTGATTAGACACTACACGTGAAACAGCAGTGTAGTGATAGACAATATTGTGTTTCAGCGATAGTCAGAGATATTACCTGTTGCTGATGCCTTCGACGATTATTATTATCAGGCTACTAATACCATCTAATTATTATTAGGGCTTATTTGTTCCATCATATTTCTTTTTCTGCATTTTTAGAGTGTTGCGCGTTATAACTAATCACACACACGATTATGTTGAGTTTATGAATGCAGTGGCCAATCAGAGGCATTCAGATGAGTCTCGAATTCTCTCATCATAAACTACAAAGTGCAGATGTGCGTGAGATTTATTCATCATACGGTGTAGATAACTTCACTGATTAAACTCGCTCTAGACTGAAGCCAGTGATGATGTTCTTTTGGTAATGTAATGTTCTTTGCTCGTGTTAAATTATGTTTTATTTAAATTCAGTAATATTAAAAACATAATGCTGCTAATAGCCTTACGCTGGAGTTGGTTCACTTTCCGGCAATGAAACAAAGTAAATAAATAATTAAATTAGCATGATAATATCGTGTATCGGTGATCTCACAGGCTGATGATAGGACGATATGAAAATTGAGCATATCACAAATTAAATGAGCATATTAAATATATTTTAGACAAATAAAGGTGCTGAGGGTGATTGGACTGAGCCTTTAACACCAGATAAATAACACTTAAGAGTGAAAACAGCACGTGTATGGCTGCAGCTGGACGGTTTATCTTCAGGAAATATTCTGAGCGGCTACAGATATATGACGAGCAGATGTGATGGGATCGCTGTGCTGCACCTTTGCGGTCATGAGATGGAGATATCCTGAGGATCCTGAGAGGAGGAGATACTTTCCATCCGGAGAAACCTGGAAGTCTGACACCCTCTGCTCATTCAGACCTAACAGAAAGATTAAAGCATCACATTCTAGTACAGGTTCAGTGTAAATGAGCTTAATCGCTTCAGTCAACATACTGTATAATACATCATTCAACGCTCTTCTGAGACTGCAGATCTCACCTCGCACACAAGACACAGGGAGAACTTTGCCCTCCATCATGTCATAGATGTAGAAGAGCTTGTTCCTCAGTCCAGTGGCCACTATATACTCCCCATCAGCGCTAAACGAAGCCTTGCTCACTGGAAAATTCTCCAGATGGATGGTCTGGATCTTTGGGTTGCTCTTGCCATCCACCTGTTGAAGGAGGAACTTCAAGGTTATTTTATGTAGTGAAGCTCATTCACAACAGATTTTGACCTTACATCAAGCACAGTCTGACTTGCATTGACTACTTTGTTGTTCATTTTCAGTACGTTTGTCTCCTCATCTGTTGCTGTCTCACAGGGCCAGAAAATTAAGAGACTGCCTCAGCAATTCATACACGTTTAATATTTAGAATAAAACAGCTTAACCCATTTAATCCCACCTCTCACAATAGTGACCATAAAAAATTGCATTTATAAAGCTCTAAAAACATTACTGACTGATGTTTTAGTGCACTATCTGCAAATACAGAAAAAAAAATAAAGGGTCTCAATTAAATGTGCATATTCACATAATTAGTGCAAATTGTGACATGACCAGAGCAGTTTATTTACTGTTTGCACCTTGAGATGATAACTGCGTCAAAGCTCCAAAACAAAAGGCTAGCAAAGTATGTCAACATAAAGATATGACAAAGATTTTTGGTACACATTATCTTTAAGGTGTCTAGTATTAATATGCACATTCTCATATATTCAGTTTTGTTGAGTGTGGTCATAGAACGAGTAAACATGGTCACAATAGTGACCGCTGGGATAACAGTGAACTTAGGTATACAATATAAATCCATTTACAGTTGTTAGTAAAAAGTACACTAAAATGTTGCGATGACAAAATATTGCACTAAATTAAAAATTCAAATGTTACAAAAAAAATGTAGAATATTGATGTTGTAATACTGGTAGCACTAATATAAAAGTTTGATGTTACATTTTACAAAAAAGTAACAATTTTGAAATGCGTTGATGGTTGTATTTTTTGTTTTTATCTCAGTATTCCTATCAATGTTGTATAAAGTTTTTTATGCATAATAGTAACCCTAGAATGTGATCAAAGAGTTTCAAATAGCTGGGCTAAGATATATAACAATTTTTATGACTGCAGAAATATGTTAATTCAGTACACACATTATCCCAGCGGTCACAATTGTTATCAACCATAAAACACAATTTTTCTCACACTTTTCTAAAAAAAATTAAATAAAAAAAAAATTGATTATTTTAAAGGGTTACTGCTGACACTGATATTTTCATGTCTGGGAAAAATTTGGGATTAAACAGGTTAAGCATCTGAATGACAGCATGTTTCATGAATCTGTGCAGTTATGAATGCTTAGTTGTCAGTAATTCACCCTTTAGTGTGCACTACGATTTGTGAGCTGAGCAAGTGTTTGTTCAGTACGACTCGAGGGTAAATAACAAATGATGATTTTCAGACATGATGACCCTTTAAGACACCACTGATGAGAGCTGGCACAGACACACATGATTATAATACATCAACACTCATGGGAACTTCATGTCAGTGTGAGTAAAGCACACTGGTGATAAACGGTGTCTGTGACAGATCGCCGATGTGAGGAGCACATGACAGCGTCTGATTACAGTCCTCTCTCGTATAACACACTGCATAGGGATCAGTGATGAGTGAATGCTGTGAGACGCAGCTTCAGTTGAATCCCTGAAGGTGAGCGGCTGGACTGTGAGCAGGGCTTCACCTGGAAGAGTGATACGGAGTGATCCAGGCCTGCGGTCATCACGATCTGAGCAGATGGGTGAAACTGCACCGAGGTCAGCTGATCCCTGCCGGGACACTCGCTGTTCGCATTCACGCACTTCTTCATCTGCCAGCCAAACATCACACAATTAGTACTGTTACTATTACTCATTCTATTTGTTTTTATTAATAATAAATTATTATTATTTATTAATATTATTTATTGTTGCTGTTATTTTTTTTTTTTATAGAGCAACAGTAAACTGCTGGCAAACCTCAAAGCTGCTCTTTTTTGATGACATTTGTGACCCTGCAGCACAAAAGCAGTCATAAGTAGCACAGATATATTTGTAGCAATAGCCAACAATACATTGTATGGCTCAAAATTATCCATTTTTCTTTTATGCCAAAAATCATTAGGATATTAAGATCATGTTCCATGAAGATATTTTGTAAATTTCCTACCATAAATATCTCAAAACTTAATTTTTGATTAGTAATATGCATTGCTAAGAACTTCATTTGAACAACTTTAAAGGTGATTTTCTCAATATTTAGATTTTTTTGCACCCTCAGATTCCAGATTTACAAATAGCTGTATCTCAGACAAATATTGTCCTATCCTAACAAACCATACATCAATGGAAAGATTATTTATTTAGTATTTCATGTATAAATATCCATTTTAAAAAAATGACCCTTATGGCTGGTTTTGTGGTCCAGGGTCACAAATTCTATATTTTTATAAACTTGGAACATTTGGAAAAATAAAAGCATGTTTTCTATGTCTACACCGGTCACATGTTGAGCAGCAGACCTTAATAATTCCCTTGGGCAGGCTGTCAGACGAGGCGATGAAGTTACCCGTCCTTCGCAACAGATCTTCACCATCATCCTCATCTTCACTCTCACGTTCTGTTATGAAGAAACGTATAAACAGCTATGATGACCACTCTGCTGGTTAACAACAGGGAACGAACATCGGATGGCATAAAAGATTTACTGCAGCTTAAATTAACAGAGACATCCCATCATAACTTATGCAGTACTTACCTTTCTTCTGGCTTTTCTTGTCTGTGGCTTCTGCCCAGCTGGGTGTGCCGCCCATGGCTTTCTGAAACCTGTCAAACACACCAGACGCACTCAGCTCACGAGTGTGCTTTTGTTTGTTCAAACAAATCGTTTCATTTTGCTGTAACTTACTGTTCCTTCAGACGCTGCTGTAGCTTCTGTTTCGTCATTTTAACTTCCGCTTCACTCTTTTTAAAGTCTCTGCGAAACCGATGTGTCATGTCAATCCTTAAAAAAAATAAATAAATAAGATAAGTGGCACACAAGCATACTGACAGGAAGGTTGAGGTTATCACGAGCGGATGGAGCAGTGCTGTAGCGTGCAGTGAGTGTGAGTGCGCTGGTCTGCCTCACTCTTCCTCCTCCTCATCCTCCTCATCCTCCCACGCTGCGCTCCGGACCGCCGAGCCGCTGTCCTCCGAGCACACGCTGCGGGCGTCTTCATCCTCCAGAAGCACACTGCTGTCCTGCTCAAACACATGCACACGCTTCAGAACGCTGAGCGGATGAACTAGATCTTATCACAGCTTTAGTTGAGTGATGCTCGCTGTTCACCTGATCAGCTCAAACTAATAACCACATATCAGCAAAACCTGCTTCAGTCCATTCATAACTTACTCTTTCGGCCTCTAATTCAGACGGGATTTACTGATTTAACATAAAAATGTTGAAAAAAAAGTTGATAAAAATCAATTTATGAATTTGACACAAAAGATGACGGATGGTTAGGAAAAATATAAATGCCATCAAACGATTAATCACATCCAAAATAAAAGTTTGTGTTTACATAATGTGTATATATATTATGTACAAATAAATACACACGCATGCACGTATATATTTAAGAAAAAAATGTTAATTTTATATATATATATATATATATATATATATATATATATATATATATATATATATATATATATATATATATATTTATATATAATATGAATTATATAAATATCTACACATAAAGACTTTCAAAATATATACTGTATGAGTGTGTATTTATATACATAATAAATATACAGTACACACACACACATATATATACATAATATATATATACATAATATATATATATATATATATATATATATATATATATATATATATATATATATATATATATATGTAAACAACAAAAAAAATTGGATGCGATTAATCGTGATTAATTGTTTCCACTAAAAAAACAAACAAAAAAAAAAATTCAATTACAAATTACTTGAAGGAAATCAAATATCACCTCGTAACGGGAAGGTTAATTTTTGTCATTGATCAGAAGGTGCTTCAACATTTGTATTGTTGACTCTGGAGCACAAAAGCAGTCTTAAGCAGCACAGGTATATTAGTAGCAATAGCCAACAATACATTACTGATTTTTCTTTTATGCCAAAAATCATTAGGATATTAAGATCATGTTCCATGAAGATATTTAGTAAATTTTCTACCGTAAATATATCAACACTTAATTTTTGATTAGTAATATGCATTTCTAAGAACTTCATTTGGACAACTTTAAAGGTGATTTTCTCAATATTTAGATTTTTTTGCACCCTCAGATTCCAGATTTTCAAATAGTTGTATCTCAGCCAAATATTGTCCTATCCTAACAAACCATACATCAATGGAAAGATTTATATTTAATGTATAAATCTCAATTTCGAAAAATTGCCCCTTATGGCTGTTTTTGTGGTCCAGGGTCACAGATATGCCCCTAAATGCTAAAAAGAAATGCAAGCCTAGCGCCCTGAACTAGTTGTTTACTAGCAGATCACGAACACATCTGCTGTTTATTAGTTCTTCTGAAGCGCATATTAACGCCGTACTCTGCTCGATCATATTTTATATGATTTAATCCCGCCTCATACCTAAACTCAACAACTAGCTTCCTGACTATTACTAAGCAGTGGTGAGGCTGTGTGTTAGAGACGCGAGCCGCACCACGAGGCGCTCCGCGAGCCGCTCCTCCGTGCCGAACACCAGCTCCTCCAGCTGCCGCACTGACGCGTCCTCCCCGCGGAGCTTCGCGCACAGCCGCACGTGCTGCCGCCGCTGCTGCTGCTCCTCGGTCAGCGGCCTCTTCGGCGCTCTCCTCTGATTTCTGAAGGGGTACCTGGAAGAAGCCATTACACACCGCTGCTTTATCTGCGCGTCCCGCAGAACTGAACTACAGCACGAGTTTCCGACAAAACACGTGAGCGGAAGTACTTCTTCTTCTTCCTCTCTGGAAACCAGCTCCTGGCGCGATTGCGCCTCTTAGCGAGGAGGAGTGTGAAGCGACGCGAGGAAAATCCTTACAGCTTTGTTTCCTTTCAGTTCATCTTTTGTTATTATACCTTGAATTATTTAGCATATTCGTAATACTCGGCAGAACAACTTCTAAGGCAGTGGTTCTCAAACTTTTTTACTTCAAGGCCCCCTGTTCTCCGAATCAATGCGCAAGAAAAGATACTTTGCAAAAATGTCACTGCAGATATTCTTTACAACTCAAAAGTATGTGAAGTTAGATTTTACAGTAACTTTATCAAATAGGTACAATTTATGTTGATAATTCAATTCAATTCAAGTTTATTTGTATAGCGCTTTTCACAATACAAATCGTTGCAAAGCAGATAAACATTATTTGTTGAGAACATACTGATTTGTTTGATATTTTTAATATTCAAATAAAAAAGATGAATAAAATACATAAATACAATTTTAAAAATCCCACACTGTTTGCTCTGCAAATCTTTTTGTAAGCACTATTTTTTTTTTTTTTTTTTTTTACCAAAGTTACGCCATAGAATGTTTGAGAATTGGCATTTCTGGAGATATATTTAGTAAAATATATACGGTAAGTGTGATGGCGTGTATGTTGGCATGCATGCACAGAGTGGATTTTGTGTACTAATGAGTGTGCATGTAATTTTTAAGCTTTTCTGGCATCTAAAGGAAGAAATTTAGTACTGCAAAAAAAAATATCTTACTGAAAGCTAATTTTTTTGAGGTATTAACCTCAAAAACACAATTTGTTCAGATTTATGGCTTTGATTTGATAGCAATTTTTGAGTTCTTTGTGCCCCCCCCCCCACACACACACACACTTTTTGTTTCATTTTTTTTTACTTTTTTTCAACAATAATCTGTCAAAGGTCTCTTTTTTTCTCTCTTGTTTTTTAAATGAGATCAAACATAAGTCTGTTCTCCAAAGCTTCAGTTAAATTATCAGTTTTTGCCACAGACATTTTTTTTTTCCTCTAAGAACCTCAGAGTAACTTCTTTTTTAATTATACACAAGGATTAAATTAAATTAAAAATATGGATGCCATACTTATTTCAAAAAAAGGGAAACCTGGATCCCAGCGTTGAAGGATCTGCTGATTTTACTGTGCAATACAATGTAACATTTAACCCATGTGTAATTTCTATGAGTGCCATACAATCTCTTGTGCAATCACTTCTTCTCATTTCTCATAGCATATCAAATATAATATCCATTTTACAACAATACACCTGCTGAAATTACGCTGCCCTCCCCAGCTGCACTGCACATCACATTCATGCTGGTGATTTCTGGCTATGAAGAGTGTTTGCTCAGAAGACACGAAGACACGAGACTTCCAGCGGGGCAGTATTATTTCAGCAGTATTAATTCATCTGCTACAGCAGACATTTCTGGCAGTGAAGTGTGTTTGATGAGAAGACTGTGACTTAAGCTTCAAAGGGAGAAATCTCTTATGGCCACCAAAGCTGCCTTGATTTGATAAACAGATATAAATGTACAAAATATTCAATACTGTAAAATATCATTACAATACAAAATAAATATTGTATATGTATTAAAATAAATAGTTTTTATATAGTATTTTATAAAATGTATTTCAAATGTAATTGATTGCTTTGTGATCAAAGCTGAATTTTTGTGTCATGATCCTTCAGAAATCATTCTAATTTGCTGATTTGCTCCTGTTGGTAACACTTTATAATAACTTTTATTAATAAATCATTAACAAACATTATGTAATGCTTAATAGATCATTAGAATATTTATCCACATATCTAGAAACGTGAAATAATGTGCCTGTTAATGTTTACTAACAAATGTATTAAACATTACCTAATAATTAACATTTCATGTAAATTAAAATGCTTACAAATGTCATTAAACTTCTAATTCATTTGATCATGCACATCTTGAAAATCTACAAATGATTTAAACAGATATTACACAATTATTAAAATCTTTTGTTAAAGCACAACACTTTAGCTGTTGTTGAGGTGTGATATGGGTAAGTTAGGCTCAGGTTTGGTGGTATGGGTAGGTTTAAGGTTGGGTAAGGGGTTAACAATCGTACAGGGGTCAATTGGATTACGATAAGGGAATACAATTCAATCTGTTTATATTGCATTGTTTTGATAAATGAAGTATTTTCTTGAAAATTTGTTTTCCCCCCTCCTGCTGATGTATATGACTCAAGAGATATTCTGTTTATTGATAAACAATAGTATACTAATATTAGTCTTGAGATGATAAAAACATGTTTTGCACCCAAATTACAATGATGGTGGCATCATTTTAACCAATAAAACATCAACATCTGATCCTCTGTAATCTCAGTAACAGCAGGTGTTTCATCACTAATGCACAATCATTTAATTAGTCACTTAATTATCTCATTAACGTTAACTCTTTGAGGACTTGGGATTTGACTTGAGACTTGCTTGTGACTTGAAAGGAATGACTTGGTTCCTCCTCTGGTGAAATCAGCTGCTGAGTTCATAGGTGGAATAAACATATGGCAGGACTTTTACGCTTTGTCCCCTGGACTTTACACCGCTGGAAAAAAAGTTTTGCAATTTTTTTATTTATTTATTATTATTGCACAAGTGTCTGTATTTAATGTCTGTGGCTAAGAGCAGCATAAGTGGCTCAGTGGGAAATGCTGTCTCCTCACAGCAAGAAGAGTCCCAGCTAAACCAGAAAGTCTTTCCCTCACAATCTAAAGAAGTGTGAATTACAGATTCTTAGTTGTCTAAAGGTGTGGCTGACTTTTTGTTGTGTGTGTGTTTTTTGGCTTTTTATGGCTCAGTTTTGTTAACTAACAAAAATGAGTTGGCTGAACAAAAAAGAGACGTGACTTTACTCAGTGAGATTGGGTACTGCAAAAACATGAACAAATGATGAATACATGATTTGTAAAGATGTGAAAATAGGGAGAATTCCAGTCATTTGGGACACTTTTTGCCATCAAAATGACTGCTCATAAAGGTACTAATGATTATTAAATGTTTATAAACATTTACAATCGATGAATAGTCTCCACTTTAGATTGGGTACTGCAAAAATATTAACAAATTATTAATAAATGATTTAAGATGTGCAAAGTGTAGAAGTCTACACAACAAAAAAAGACCAAATATATGACCTTTATAGACTGTGAGTTAATGAATATATAACATGAATAGTTTGTGAAGTGCTTAAAA
Organism: Spinibarbus caldwelli; assembly: GCA_039654775.1. NCBI lineage: Eukaryota > Metazoa > Chordata > Actinopteri > Cypriniformes > Cyprinidae > Spinibarbus > Spinibarbus caldwelli. Next base: position 33,615,312 of record CM077244.1, read on the forward strand.
TGACTAATTAAGCTATATTTTCACAACATTTGTAAATGTAAAATTGAGCATTAGCTACTATGTGAACTAAAGTTTAATGACATTTGTAAGCATTTAAAAGCACATTAAACTTGTAATTATTGTATAATATATGTTAAAATCATTTGCAGATTTTTTTTTTTAAAAAAAGCATGTGTCACAAGATATGCAAAGGGACACAGAGGTATGAACACAACAACAGGTTTATTTAACAATGGAGCGGAGTGAGGCCAGGTGGAGAGTCCAGTGAGCAGGGAATGGTAAAGTGAAAGAGAGTCTTAACTGAGTGTAATTAGTCCTTTTTCCTTTCCAGGGAATCCAGACGGAGCATAGAGACGGTGGAGCACAGAAGCTGTGGAGAGCGGGGAACGGAACACAGGAACAACTGGTAGGAGTCTAGGGATCGATTGCTTCAGTCTGTTCCTGTCTGTTGTGCTGCTGAGAGGTTTGCGATTGTAGCTCCGATTTTTTTATTGAATCTTTACCTTACTTTCACTCTCTGTTGTTTAAAGTGATAATATATAACTTAATTCCCACCATATTTCTGGTATTATCTATCAAACTAATCTAACTAATTTGATCGTTCGCTTTTAAAACCGCGAGTGCAGCGCGCGTGCAGCGCGTTAGCCGGTTAGCTTATTACTCGCGGTTCCATTCACGTTTGTATTCGCGCCTATTATTGTTTTCTTTTTTCTTGCTCCGTTTTCATTTCTCTCTCGCTCCGTTTTTCACAAGTTCATCAAACAACAGTGGTAAGTGATAAGTTAAGTTGGTATCATTCATCAATCATGGTGAGTAATGGCTTCTCCTTCTCTTGTTGTTTGCACTTCATGCCACATGTACAGTTTATCTCTCTCTGTCGGCGACGAGGGATTCACATGTGATAAATGCAGGGAAATAGTTAGGCTGACAGAGAAGATTTTAGAACTAGAGACACGCATCCAAACTTTAGTTGAGGATAGTAAGAATGTGAGGGCTGTAGATACTGCTTTGGATGCGACTAGCTCAGGGACTCCTGTACATTGTTCGGTTCCGGTTGAGCCCGTGCAGCAGGGCAACTGGGTGACTGTGAGGCGGCATAGTCGTGGGTCAAAACACCGCTCTTCCGTTCCGATCAGAACATCAAACAGGTTCTCCCCACTCAGTGACGCACCCACTGAGAAACCTGATGAAAGTGCTCTAGTAATTGGCGATTCTATTGTACGGAACGTGAAAATAGAGACACCAGCCACCATAGTCCAATGTTTACCGGGAGCCAGAGCGCCTGACATCTTGGCAAATTTAAAAGTGCTGGCTAATGCTAAACGTAAATTCAGTAAGATTGTTATCCACGTCAGCGCTAATGATGTTCGACTTCGCCAGTCGGAGATCACTAAAAATAATGTTAAAGAGGTGTGTGAACTTGCAAGTACGATGTCAGACACTGTAATATGCTCTGGTCCCCTCCCTGCTTACCGTGGCAATGAGATTCATAGCAGACTGTCGTCACTCAAAGGCTGGATCTCTAAGTGGTGCCCGCAGAATAACGTAGGTTTCATAGACAATTGGAAGAGTTTTTGGGGCAGACCTGACCTGTTGAAAAGAGATGGTGTTCATCCCTCCTGGGGTGGTGCCGCTCTTCTCTCTAGAAATATGGCACATAGTCTTAGAGTTCGTACTTGACTAACTAGGGCCCAGGTCAGGAAGCAGACAGACTGGATAAACCGACCGTCTGCTAGCCGCCTCACGTCACAGGAGTCAGTTAATTCTCAGCACATAGAGACTCCTTCACCTAGATATCGCACTATAGAGACTGTGTCTGTTCCCCGTACTAGAAAATACAGAAAACGTCCAAACCAAAGTAATAGTAACTATTTAACTGATGTTCAACAAATAAAAAATGTTTACAATACAGAGAAACAATTGATAAAACTTGGCTTACTGAATATCAGGTCCCTTTCTACAAAAGCACTATTTGTAAATGATATGATCACTGACCATAAGCTAGATGTGCTTTGTTTGACAGAAACATGGCTAAAACCAGATGAATACATTACTTTAAATGAGTCTACCCCCCAAGATTACTGCTATAAAAATGAGCCACATCCAAAAGGTAAAGGGGGAGGTGTTGCTACAATTTATAGCAATATTCTCAGTATTTCTCAGAGGGCAGGCTTTAAGTATAACTCGTTTGAAGTTATGGTGCTGCGTATAACATTATCTAGAGAAACACGTGTTAGTCATAAATCCCCTGTGATGTTTGTACTGGCTAATGTGTACAGGCCACCAGGGCACCACACAGACTTTATTAAAGAATTTTCTGATTTTCTATCTGAGTTAGTACTGGCTGCAGATAAAGTCTTAATTGTTGGTGATTTTAATATCCATGTCGATAATGAAAAAGATGCATTAGGATCAGCATTCATAGACATTCTGAACTCTATTGGGGTTAGACAACAAGTTGCAGGACCTACTCATTGTCGAAATCATACTCTAGATTTAATACTGTCACATGGAATTGATGTTAGTGGTGTTGAAATTCTGCAGCAAAGTGATGATATCTCAGATCATTATCTAGTCTTGTGTAAACTCCATATAGCTAAAACTGTAAATTCTACTCCTTGTTACAAGTATGGTTGAATCATCACTTCTACCACAAAAGACTGCTTTGTAAGTAATCTTCCTGATTTATCTCAATTCCTCAGCATATCCAACAGCGCAGAAAAACTTGATGATGTAACAGAAACTATGGACTCTCTCTTTTCTAGCACTTTAGATACAGTTGCTCCTTTATGCTTAAGGAAGATCAAAGAAAACAGTTTGACTCCGTGGTATAATGAGCACACTCGCACCCTAAAAAGAGCAGCCCGGAAAATGGAGCGCAGCTGGAGGAAAACAAAACTAGAGGTATTTCGTATAGCTTGGCGGGAAAGTACCCTATCCTACATAAAAGCATTAAAAACGGCTAGATCTGATTACTTTTCGTCTCTTCTAGAAGAAAACAAACATAACCCCCGGTTATTTATTCAATACAGTCACTAATTTAACGAAAAATAAAGCATCAACAGGTGTTGGCATTTCCCAAGAGCACAGCTGTAATGACTTTATGAACTACTTTACTTCCAAGATCGATACTATCAGAGATAAAATTGTAACCATGCAGCCGTCAGCTACAGTATCGCATCAGATAGTGCACTGTAGATCCCCTGAGGAACAATTCCACTCATTCTCTATTATAGGAGAGGAAGAATTGTATAAACTTGTTAAATCATCTAAACCAACAACATGTATGTTAGACCCTATTCCATCTAAACTACTAAAAGAGCTGCTTCCAGAAGTCATAGATCCTCTTTTGGCTATTATTAATTCATCATTGTCATTAGGATATGTCCCCAAAATCTTCAAATTGGCTGTTATTAAGCCTCTCATTAAAAAACCACAACTTGACCCCAAAGATCTAGTTAATTACAGACCGATCTCAAATCTCCCTTTTCTGTCAAAGATACTAGAAAAGGTAGTATCCTCACAATTATATTCCTTCTTAGAGAAAAATGGTATCTGTGAGGAATTCCAGTCAGGATTTAGACCGTATCATAGTACTGAGACTGCTCTCATTAGAGTTACAAATGACCTGCTTCTATCATCTGATCATGGTTGTATCTCTTTATTAGTTCTACTGGATCTTAGCGCTGCGTTCGACACTATCGACCACAACATTCTTTTGAATAGACTAGATAACTTTGTTGGCATTAGTGGAAGTGCCTTAGCATTGTTCAAATCGTACTTATCTGACTGCCATCAGTTTGTAGCAGTAAATGAAGAGGTATCATATCGATCACAAGTGAATGAATGAATGAATGAGGCATTTATATAGCGCTTTCTTGTGTATTGCCATACACCCAAAGCTTTACAATCATGTGGGGGGGTCTCTCCTCAACCACCACCAGTGTGCAGCATGCACCTGGATGATGCGACGGCAGCCACAGGACAACGGCGCCAGTGCGCTCACCGCACACCAGCCACAGGTGGAGAGGAGAGAGAGTCATAGAGCCAATCAAGTGGATGGGGATTATAGGGAGGCCATGATTGATAAGGGCCAGTAGAGGGAATTTGGCCAGGACACCGGGATTACACCCCTACTTTTTACGATGAGTGTCATGGGATTTTTAATGACCACAGAGAGTCAGGACCTCAGTTTAACGTCTCATCCGAAAGACAGTGCACTTTTGACAGTATAGTGTCCCCGTCACTATACTGGGGCATTAGGACCCACACAGACCACAGAGTGAGCACCCCCTGCTGGCCTCACTAACACCTCTACCAACAGCAACCTAGTTTTCCCAGAAGGTTTCCCATCCAGGTACTGACCAGGCTCAACCCTGCTTAGCTTCCGTGGGCAACCAGTCTTGAGCTGCAGGGTGATATGGCTGTGGGTGATAAGTGCAGTATGGAGTACCTCAAGGCTCAGTACTAGGGCCGTTACTTTTCACGCTTTACATGTTACCCTTGGGAGATATTATCAGGAGACATGGTGTTAGCTTTCACTGTTATGCTGATGATACTCAGCTCTATATTTCTTCACGGCCCGGTGAAACACACCAAATTGAGAAACTAACGGAATGTATAGTCGATATAAAAAAACTGGATGACGAGTAACTTCTTACTGCTAAATTCTGAAAAAACAGGTGTTAATTATCGGACCTAAAAACCCCACATGTAATAACCTAGAACACTATCTAACACTTGACGGCTGCTCTGTCAATTCTTCTTCATCAGTTAGGAACCTAGGTGTGCTGTTTGATAGCAATCTTTCATTTGAAAGCCATGTTTCTAGTATCTGTAAAACTGTGTTTTTCCATCTCAAAAACATATCTAAATTGCGACCTATGCTCTCAACGTCAAATGCAGAAATGCTAATTCATGCGTTTATGACCTCAAGGTTAGACTATTGTAATGCTTTACTGGGTGGTTGTCCTGCACGCTTGATCAATAAACTACAGTTGGTCCAAAATGCAGCAGCTAGAGTCCTTACTAGAGCCAGGAAGTATGACCATATTAGTCCGGTTCTGTCAACACTGCACTGGCTCCCTATCAAACATCAGATAGATTTTAAAATCTTGTTAATTACTTATAAAGCCCTGAATGGCTTAGCTCCTCAGTACTTGAGCGAGCTCTTATCACATTATAGTCCTCCACGTACGCTGCGTTCTCAAAACTCTGGCCATTTGATAATACCTAGAATATCAAAATCGACTGCGGGCGGCAGATCCTTTTCCTATTTAGCGCCCAAACTCTGGAGCAATCTATCTAACACTATTCAGGAGGCAGACACACTGTGTCAGTTTAAATCTAGATTAAAGACACATTTCTTTAACCTGGCTTACACATAACACACTAATACACTTCTATTATTCAAATCCGTTAAAGGATTGTTAGGCTGCATTAATTGGATCAACCGGAACCGGGAACACTCCTCATAACACACGATGTACTCGCTACATCGTAAGAAGAATGGCATCTACGCTAATATTTGTCTGTTTCTTTCTTATTCTGTTTCTCAGTCCGTGTCCGGATCAGATGGTGGATCGTCGCCGGGAGATGATGTCTGCGACCCCGATCGTCGGCGGAGGCCGGACACCTGGATGAGCCCCGGGGACATATCCCCAGTGAAGACCTCGACTTAAATACAATAAAACTTAAACAAAATAAGTATAATATAATAAAATACCTAACTACATAATACTATTATTGTTAGAAATTGCATCAATATAAAAATAGAAATTTAATACATTTATACATTTAAAATTTAATTAAAACAATAAGTAAAAAAAATAAATAATAATATCCTGGCCAGAGGAGAACTGGCCCCCCGACTGAGCCTGGTTTCTCCCAAGGTTTTTCTCTCCATTCTGTCACAGAGGGAGTTTTGGTTCCTTGCCGCTCTCGCCTCTGGCTTGCTCAGTTGGGGACACTTCATTTCTAACGATTATCGTCAATTTGATTTCATAGATACTATTAAAACTAAACTGAGCTAGACAATGACATCTCTGAATTCAATAATGAAATGCCTTTAACTGAAAATTGAGTGTTTAATCTTATCATTATACATTACTGACACTCTATCCTCCAATTTGATACTGTTAAGTGCTTTGACACAATCTGTATTGTTAAAAGCGCTATATAAATAAAGGTGACTTGACTTGACTTGAAGACAAAGGTAGATGAATCAGGTAAGTCAAACACAGGGTTAGTCTTGTGATACCAACGGTATGTGAATGGTAAACCCGACGAGGAGGGAGTGTGGAGAGTGCAAGGATATAGTGGAGCTTGATTGCAGACAGCAGGTGCAGGCGATTCGAATGCAGGTGACTGAGATCGTGTCTGATGACTGTAATGACTGAAACCAGGTGATTGTGATCTTGTGTTTGCTGGGCTGATGACTGGTGACAGGGATCTCGTGACATCACTCCCCCCTCCCCAAGGGAGCGTCCCGCGCCGTACAACATCCACGGGGAGGGGGGGTGGGTGCTCTGGAGGCCTCAAGGGGCAGAGTTCGGGGACGGATGGCCTCCATGGCGGCGCACGTTCCAGGACCCATGGCGGATCAGAGGACTCGGGAGGCCATGGCGGATCTGCCTCCGAGGCCGCGGCCCCGGCCCCAGCCCCCCCCCCCGGCCTCTATGGCTGGAGCCATACTACCCCCCCCCCAAAAAAATACTAGGGAGAGCTTACGGGTCTTAACTCGGGGACTGGAGCCCTCCCTGGGCTTAAGGGGAGATCAGAAGCCCTCCCTGGGCTTAACAGGGGATCAGAAGCCCTATCTGGGCTGGACTTGGGAACTGGAGCCTCTCCTGGGCTCGACCCGGGAACCAGAGCCCCCCTGTGCTCGACTCGGGAACCGGAGCCCCCCTGGGCCCGACCCGGGAACCGGAGCCTCCCCTGTGCTCGACCCGGGAACCGGAGCCCATCCTGGGCTTAACTCGGGAACAGGAGCCCCTCTTTGGCTTGACTCGGGAACGGGAGCCCATCCAGGGCTTAACTTGGGAACGGGAGCCCATCCAGGGCTTAACTTGGGAACAGGAGTGCGCTTACGTGGAGCTGGCAAAGGAGGGTGCTGCCGAGGAGCGGGCTCTGGAGGGCGCTCTGGAAGCGCGGACACTTGGGGGCGCTCTGGAAGCGCGGACACTTGGGGGCGCTCTGGAAGCGCGGACACTTGGGGGTGCTCTGGAAGCGCGGAGATAGGAAGGCACCTTCATGGCACAGGCACTGGGGGGCGCTCTGGAAGTGCGGACACTTGGGGGCGCTCTGGAAACGTGGACACTTGGGGGCACTCTGGAACGGCGGGGTCCGCGACCGACGGCCTTGCCATACTCTCTGCCGGCGGGCTTGCCAGCGGAACGGTGAGCGGCGGGATTCCGGCTCAGGATCGGAGACTCTCCAGACACCGGATGACCGCCTCCTTCCAATCGAGGTTGGCGGTGTCTGGGAGCTCCGTCGGTTGATGGAAAGTGACCCCGAGCCGGAACAGTGTCATCAGGGTCTCTCCTTCCAGGGAGCTCGTGAGGGCGAGCGGCACGAATGCCCTTGCGAAGGAGAGCGGGTCGTGGCTCGCCTGAGCCACGGCGATGAACCCCTCTTGTTCCTCCATTTTTAGAGGTCGGGTCTTCTGTCACAAGATATGCAAGGGGACGCAGAGGTATGAACACAACAACAGGTTTATTTAACAATGGAGCGGAGTGAGGCCAGGTGGAGAGTCCAGTGAGCAGGGAATGGCAAAGTGCAAGAGAGTCTTAACTGAGTGTAATTAGTCTTTTTTCCTTTCCAGGGGATCCAGACGGAGCATAGAGATGGTGGAGCACAGAAGCTGTGGAGAGCGGGGAATGGAACACAGGAACAACTGGTAGGAAGACAAAGGTAGGTGAATCAGTTAAGTCAAACACAGGGTTAGTCTTGTGATACCAATGGTATGTGAACGGTAGACCCGATGAGGAGGGAGTGTGGAGAGTGCAAGGGTATAGTGGAGCTTGATTGCAGATGGCAGGTGCAGGTGATTCGAATGCAGGTGACTGAGATCGTGTCTGATGACTGTAATGACTGAAACCAGGTGATTGTGATCTTGTGTTTGCTGGGCTGATGACTGGTGACAGGGAACTCATGACAGCATGATCATATGAATTGAAATGACATTTGTAAGCATTTCAATTTACATTAAATAATGATCTGTTAATCATTTGGTAATGTTCAATAAGTTCATTAGTTAACATTAACAAGCACATTATCTCATATTTCAAGATATGTGAATATATATGTAAGGTCTGTTTTGGGTTCTGTTCATGTTCTTGTTTTCCATGTCTTTTATTTTGAAGTTTCGTCACAGTTCCTGTTTGTGTCATGCTTCCCCTTCCCTCATGTGTTCACGCTATTGGTTCCCTTGTTCATTGTGTCATGTTTTGATTGGTTGTCCTAAGTCATGTGTCTTGTCCCCATTGGTTTGTTCATGTCATGTGACCCTCATGGTTTGTTATAAATAGCCATGTCATTGCCTTTGTTCCCTGTCGTGTATTGAATGTATTTAACCTGCTGTTGGTGAGTGCTTTAGTCAAGTCTGTTCATGTCAAGGCATTGTCAAGTCAAGTCTGTTCATGTCAAGTCTTCATCTGTTTGTACTTTGGATATCACCTTTGTAAATAAAACTGCACTTGGGTTCTCACTACGCTCGCCTCCAGTGGACTAATCTTTACAGAATACACGACCAGCACTATGAACTCAGCAGTTTAACGCCTTTTGCGCCTTCGTCAAGGCAACAGTCCTACTGAGGATTACGTTGAGGACTTTTGTGGATTGTGCCATTTAGTGGGTTTTAATGACGTGGCGTTGAAAGACATTTTTCGGGTGGGTCTTAATGAACCCATTCGTTTCCTGCTACCTGGAGGGAAAATACACTGGTCTCTGGAGGAATATATTGACCATGCTCTTTTGCTGGCTGGTTCACCATTCACTGTGGGTGTCGTGGAGGAGGAATGTGACACTTCCCCAAAGTCCTCAGTCATGTCTGCTACGCCAAAGCCTGCTCACGTCATGCCTGCTGCTCCAGGACCTGCTTACATCATGCCAGTTAAGTTAAAGTTTACTCATGTCATGTCTACCCAGTCAAAGCCTGATCACATAATTTCTGTCAAGCTAGAGTCTGCTAACATCATGTCTGCTACCCCAGCCTGCTGCCACGCCTGAGTCCCCAGCCAAGATGGCTGCCATGCCTGAGCCTCGCCATGCCAATGTCGTCCTATCAGGATCTCGTCCCGTCATGGCTACTGTTCCAGGGTCAAATCAAGTCACAGTTGATCGTCATGAGCCAAGTCAAGTCACAGTTGATCGTTCAGAGTCTCGTCACATCTCACCTGATCGTCCAGAGTCTCGTCACGTCTCAGCTGATCGTCCAGAGCCTCGTCACGTCTCAGCTGATCGTCCAGAGCCTCGTCACGTCTCAGCTGATCGTCCAGAGCCTCGTCACGTCTCAGCTGATCGTCCAGAGCCTCGTCACACGTCTCAGCTGATCGTCCAGAGTCTCGTCACGTCTCAGCTGATCGTCCAGAGGCTCGTCACGTCTCAGCTGATCGTCCAGAGTCTCGTCACACGTTCCTGTCCTGAACCGGCCACAGAGGCCATCTATGAACTCTCGTCCTGTTTCAACATGGCTGCAGAGGCCACCTGTGATTTCTCTGCCTGTCCTGTCATGGCTAGGGAGGCCGTCTGTGAACTCTTGCCTTGCTCTGAACCAGCCATGGAGGCCAATGATGAACTATTGTCCTGTTCCGACCCAGCGGAGGAAGCTGCCTTTGAACTCTCAGCCTTGTCTGTCACCCCCGAGGATGTTGCCTGTGAACTTCCTGAATGTCCTGCTGCGGCTACAAGGGTCGTTCAGGAACACTCATCTATGCCTGTCACTGCCATGGAAACCTTCAATTTTACTTTCTGTATGCCCTGTTAACTCTGTCATTTCCAAAGATACCTCTAGTGAACAGTCTGTCTCTCCTGTTCCGTCTGCTCCGCCCTGGTGGGTCCCTGCTCTGTCGGCCCTGTCCTGGCCTCTGGCTCTGCCATGGCTCCCTGCTCCGCCATGGCTCCCTACTCCAGGTCCTGTTCCCCTTGACGGGCCTGGCCCTCCATTCCTCCCCCAGTTCCACCTCTGCTCCACCACCCTCCTGGACTTTTCTGTTTTGGGTTTAGACATCTGGAGCCGCCTTTTTTGAGGGGGGAATCTGTAAGGTCTGTTTTGGGCTCTGTTTCATGTTCTTGTTTTCCATGTCTTTTATTTTGAAGTTTCATCACAGTTCCTGTTTGTGTCATGCTTCCACTTCCCTCATGTATTCATGCTATTGGTTCCCTTGTTCATTGTGTCATGTTTTGATTGGTTGTCCTAAGTCATGTGTCTTGTCCCCATTGGTTTGTTCATGTCATGTGACCCTCATGGTTTGTTATAAGTAGCCATGTCATTGCCTTTGTTCTCTGTCCTGTATTGAATGTATTTAACCTGCTGTTGGTGAGTGCTTTAGTCAAGTCTGTTCATGTCAAGTCTACATCTGTTTGTACTTTGGATATCACCTTTGTAAATAAAACTGCACTTGGGTTCTCACTACGCTCGCCTCCAGTGGACTAATCTTTACAATATATTAAGTAATGATTAGTTAAACATTATATAATGTTTGTTAATGATTTATTAATGAAAGTTATCATAACGTGTTACCAACATTTCTGATTATTATCAGTGTTGAAAACAGCTATGCAGCTTATTTGTGTGGAAATCGTGATACATTTGACTTCCATGATTCTTTGAATAGAAATAGAAAATTCTATTTCTAAAGAATTCTAATGTAACAGTCTTTACTGTCATTTATTATCAATTCAATGTATCAAATATATTTTAATGTATATAAACAAATATTTCAACAAGAAATACAACATTTTTTGTCAGTAATGAAATGTTACTTTAAGTTAATAAATTATTTGCTGACAATTGCCAATTACTCAAGTTTAGAGCTGACTTCACTGAGCTCAGTATATTTAGCATATATGCCTACACATGGATCCTGTGATTTGCTGCCAATTAATAGATTACATGACTTATGGCTCATACCCTGTGGTTTGTCAAAAAATTAGAAGGCTTGAACGTTCAATAATGTCGTGGTGTAACTTGTGAAAAACACTGGTTTCAAAAAGCTTTGAAGAGCAAACACTGCAGAACTTTTTTTAGGCTATTTATTTATTTTATTTATTAAAAAAAAACAATGAATTTCAAAAAACAATTCAGTATTCTCAATACATCTAACAAACAATGTTTATCCACATAAAGATGCAATAACTACATAAAATAAAGAAAATTATGTGAAAATGAAAGGGCAACAGTCATTCGGCCGCACCGATGTCAACAGATGACGTCAGGGCAGTCGGCCTTCGGCAGGAAAACTAACGCAACACCTGCAGGCTCAGATTCCACTGTAAACCACAGGTGTGGCTCCTTCAACGAAGGCACTGTAAGTTATTGCTTCGTTTCTGTACTTTTATATATTCAAGCGTTAAACACACGTTTTTATGAAATTTTCCTCAATCAACAGCAGTACATTATGTGAATTAGCTCATATCTAGGTGCGTCTGTTCAGAAATCCCTTAAGGGCATCTTAAAAAAATCTCTCTAGTCACAAGCGAGTTCTCTTATCGCCATTTTAAGCAAGCAAAATACAACTACGACACGGAAAAACCGAGCATCAAAGTGTTTAAGAGAAGCGTTTTTATACACAGGGATTTCTATTATGGTGTTAAAGCTGGAGGATTTGAGAATCGTGTGAAAGTTTGGTCAAGGTGAGTGTTCATGTGTGCTGACTTCCTCTTATTGATCTCTGGAGGACACTTTAAGTGATTGTTTGCTTGATATAAAATCAAACAAACAATAAATACAATTTAATAAAGGGTTTCTTTCACATTGACTTCGAGGTTTCTTGTATGTTTGGTGATGTCTGTGATTCTTCAGAAGTTTAACAGTATACAGTATGTGTAACTGTATGACTGAGCTTGTGTTAACACAGTCACATGATCCTTTTTCTCCCACACTCGAGATATGTTCAGCTAAATTATAAAGGTATTAAATCAATTTAATCATTTAATTTTGTGTCTGAATGTATTTTTTATTTTTTTATTCACAGTCAGTGGACGAGATCAAGCTCCTCAGATTCACCTGCAGCTTCATCATCATGGGTGATTCACAAGAATCAAGAGATGGAGATTTTTCTCCAGGATGCAGGTACTTTAAACAAACACTGTTAAATATTGTATTACATCACAGAAAAAAAGATGTCACTGATCATAGAAACGGTGTAAAAATGTGTAGACTTAATTTGTCTGTTTTTGTTTGAAAACTAACATGAAATAACTAATAAAAAGATAGGCAAATTTCCTCAAAGTGCTTTTTGATGAAAGTTGAATTATATTAATATGCTTCCTATCATAATGAATGAACAGAGTAATCTAAAAGATTAACCTGAATCTGTTCTCTGTTATAGGTCAGTCCAGCAGAACAGCTCAAACCCACAGTCTAGCTGTGTGTCTATCAAGAGTAACTGCTCTATGGCTGTGCCAATATATTTGAAGACTGAAGACACACAGTCTGATCTCAGGTACTCAGAATAACATTTCCATAAAAGATGTGCTTTATAGTATTAGATTTTTCTTTTATTATATGGGGAAAGTTTAGCTCAAAGGGTTAGTTGGTGTTAGGGCTGTCGATGTTAACACGTTAAATGCAATTAATTTTAAAATCCTTTAGCGTGTTCAAATAATTTAATGCAAATAACACAAATAAATTGCTGAAGCACATGGAATTGTGCTATTAATTTAATTTGCGTCACACAGGTACCTGTAGATGATCTCAGAAGCTGGGAGTTTATCATATTGTTTGATTTGACGTGTATGTTGCTGTGTTTAGTAATTCTGAATGGATCTGGTCAGTATATGCAGTCAGATCAAGTCAGGTTTAGGGTTTTTTGGCATCTCCATGTGGTCCTGATCTGTATCATAATTTGACTTTTTTAAAATATAAACAAGCTCTTTGCTGTTGAACTACACAGACACTATACACTGAACTATAAAAAGTTTTTGTCTGTAGTGTTTCTTTTTATGGGGGCTTTGGTGTGCATACAATAGGTTTTTGGAAATTTATGAATTATGTATGCCATCGTTAGGTTATTTGGACCCATACAGAAATGTTATATAGGTACATATTATGACAAAACATGCATTTATCTGTATTTTTTGGCTGATTTGCGATATACAGTATACGGTATATATCTCGTTTTTGAATTTGGATATATATATATATATATATATATATATATATATATATATATATATATGTATATATATATTATTTTATTTTATTTTTTATTTTTTTCACATCCTGCCCAATGTTGTCCAATGAAACAATACATATTAAAGGCTATGAACAGGGGCAATTCTAGGATTTCATCCTCAGGGGGAGAGAGACCATTAGATACAATAATATAAATTACCTAAATAAACAGTATTTTACAGTACTTATGAAACCTGTATTATTGTATGAGGTAAACATACACAATTACCTATTAAAGTTACTTAGTTAAGAGCAGTGAGTGCTTCTGTTTTCTTTTTGTTGTTTAATATTATTAGCCTAATATAAAAAATGCATGGATCCGTTATAATGACACACATTAATATTTTCTTAACTGTTTATGTTTATTTAAGATGTAACTGACTGTGTTTACTTGCATACTCGTCAAGACAGTTATTGTGACGTAATTTTGTGTGTATTTGCTCAAGAAGATGTGAAAGTGAACTCAGTTTGGTGCTCGCGTGCAGTGGGTCCATGCAGTGCCTCTTAGTATGTGCGCTTCAAGTGTGTGCGTGCACAGTGACGATCTATTACAGCGTGTGAGTACCACATTGAGATCTCACTCGTGCCATCTTGCCCTTAAAAGCAAGAATGATAAACTTTCTGGAATAAGCAGCACTGGCCTGATCGTTCAGATAGCTGATGATAGTTTTAGGGGGGGCTGAGACGACAAAAAGGGAGCTGAAGCCCACCAAAAAGGGTCTGGAACCGCCCCTGGTAATGAAAACAAATGAAGTGAATGTAACCATGCAGGCATATATGTGACCCTGGACCACAAAACCAGTCTTAAGTCGCTGGGGGTATAGTTGTAGCAATAGCCAAAAATACATTGTATGGGTCAAAATTATTGATTTTTCTTTTATGCCAAAAATCATTAGGATATTAAGTAAAGATCATGTTCCATGAAGATATTTTGTAAATTTTCTACTGTAAATATGTCAAAACTTAATTTTTGATTAGTAATATGCATTGCTAAGAACTTAATTTGGCCAACTTTAAAGGCAATTTTCTCAGTATTTAGATTTTTTGCACCCTCAGATTCCAGATTTTCAAATAGTTGTATCTCAGCCAAATATTGTCCTATCCTAACAAACCATACATCAATGGAAAGATTAAACAAAAAAAAAACAAAAAAAAACAGACTAATTGAATAAAAATTTGATTACCCCATTACGGCCACTTTACAGTTAGTGCTGTCATACAAATACACTTACTTGTAGATTTAAAATTCTACATATGTCACATTTATTGTCCAACTACAAATATTTCAGCAAAATGTATATTTTAGTCAGAAGTTTTGTGCTCCTAAAATTATTTTATATTTATTTTTTTATCTATTAATATTAATAAATTTTTTGTTATTATTTTTTATTTTATTTATTTTTTTGAAGTCTACCAGGGGGTGGGTTCTAAATTTGCACAGCTGCTTTTTGTTTTATTCTATTGTTCCCAGAAGAAAATTCAATAAACAATTGTTAACACACAAAAAAATAAGTTTTGTGCTCCTATTTAATTGAGCTCCATCTGTTTGGCGCGCATGCTCAAGGCCACAGCGATGCTCTTTTAATGAAGTCTGTGAAGTTTAGTGGAGACTCTGAAAAGCAGAAGGCTCATGCACTTCTGACAGCAAAATGGAAATATTTCCATGACTTTCTAACATTTACAGATGGAGAATGTACCTGTAAATGTAAGCTATGCATTAAGGAAAACAGCACATCTCAAACACATTAAACAGCGTAAATCAAAGTAACGCCTACAGTCTCTGTCAGCAGCACAAGCAGACTTTCTGTCAGAGCATCTTTAAACTGTATGAAACTATAAACTATACTATATCTTACAAGTTCTTTTAAAGCCCTTAATATAAAGCTTGTCACATGTTTATAAAAAACTAGATTATGCACTTTCTCCACAGCACCTCAGCTCAGTACTCTGCTATATTTTTCAGATGTGCTTGTATCAAACTACTGTATATCGATATAAACAGTATTGCCACACATACCGTATCACTTATAAAAATATATTGATATATCATACAAACTCCATATACCGCCCAGCCCTAGTACATATATGAAATATCAATATATTAAATGCATGTTCATAGTAAGTAAAAACATATATGAAACCTATTAGAAATTGGAACAATTTTATATATTGACATAAATTTATCCCATATATTGTATGTTTATGTATGTATAATATGTATTTTGACATATGTCCAAGACTTGAAATGTCCTAATATGCTCATAATAAAGCTCATATATAGAGAGTAAACATAAATGGCCATATATGCACAGCTATATACCGCATGAAATCTGTTAGAAATCTGAACAATTCCATATATTAACATATTGCCAGCAAACAGAAGGAGACAACACGGGTAAATCAAAGTAACGCTAAGCTTTATTTTAGAGGCTTCGGAAGAGGAGTAAGTGATGATCACAGATGAGATGATAAAGTTCTTAAACTGAGCTGAGACTTAGCTGAACAGTCACAGTGTCCTTCCCCCACAGTGTAAGTAGGAGATCCGTAATGCTGAGCTGACGACGGAAGAAGATGGGACCGATGAACAGGTAAGTGGATCAGGTAAGGAGTCAGGTAAGTTGATGCATGATGTAACAATAAGACCAGACACTGAGGTGGTGACGGGAAGGTGGCTTTATACCGTGGTTGATTGGTGCAGTAAGGTGAAGTGAATCAAAACCCTGGTGATTGTGAAAGATTGGCAAGTATCAGCCTGACTTTTGTGTGAGTTGGAAGGAGGGAGATCAGTCACAAAATCCTGGGGCCTCATGTATAAAACTTTACGTAGATTTCATCCTAAAAGTGTACGTATGCACAAAAGCTATATTTTGCAGATTTTTCAGATTTATAAAACCATGCGTAGGCCAGAATCCCTTTAAACTGTGCAAAAATCCCTTTTTAAATCCCAATCAGGGGAAGATAGTGCGCACGTGCATCTCCACCTCATCTCCTCCCCGAAAAAACCATATATGGAACTACAACGCCTAGTTTTACTATGCATAACCTCATCTGCATATAATTTCCATGCATATTCTCATCCACGTGACACGTGTTTAACACCGTCAAAGGTACAAGACGTTAAGGAAATATGAGATACGTACTAAATGCCGTTTGTGCCACATTCATTTTTATTGCCAAAATCATCCAGTATGATTTAGAATAAATATATAAAAATATCCATAAAAAAAAAAAATGTTTAGTTCTCAGATAAATAGCCTATTTTAGAATATAGTTGATCTCATTCTTTTCCACTGGCCAAATAGTATTTCAGTTGTTTTAAACAATTCAAATCAAATTAAATTTATGCAGTTTTTCTGAAAAACTTCCAGCTTCGCTACTGTTCGGACGCTCTAGCTTACTGCTCTGCGCTTTGCTCCCTGTTTATGCACTTTTCTAAGATTTTAACTCCAGCAGATCAGCACAGTGCTCAAACAACACAGTTTTGGCATAAATACCAAACTAAAGACTTTTTGGGACTGGATGAAAAATAAGACTCTTTGCTTCCCACTGCCAGCAGCTTACATTCCAGAAACGGGAGAACACAGCTGCCGACATTCAAGCAGACGAGAAAGAAATGGCTCTTGTGGAATCTACTTGCTGCATGAACTGCCACAGTCTTCTACAAAGGATTGCGGTTCTTGAAATAAAGTTACTTGCTGGACTTCCAAAACAGGTGGAACATACAGCAGATCATCATCATGGACCCCCTCAGCATACAACCGGTGAGTCCTGTGAATCTAGTGAATCTCAACAGTTTATACCAAGTGTAGAGGAACAAGCCGAAACTGATCGACAGACTAATCGATGGCACAAACGGAGCGAGACCCAAAGACACTCGAGACATCAGATTGTCACGAGTACTTCGTATGCTGCCGTAGCATCCTCTACCCCAGATACGGCTATGACAAGACTTGTAAACACTGGTATTCTACCACCCCCTATACATCTTGAGAACAGATTTGAAGCATTGATGAATGTGGGTGAGGAATCCCCAAATGTGACTGAACATGGATCGTGTCAGCCAGCAGCTAACATCGCTACTAACAGGTGCTCGAGGTCGAGCAGACACTGCACTCAGAGCGCAGCCGAGCCCAGGACTCTGATAGTGGGCGACTCTGTTATCAGAAACATCAGTAGCAGGTCTACAACTACATGCTGCTTTCCTCAAGCAACCGTCTCTGATGTGAACAAGGAACTTCAGAACATTCTGATGAAGCACAAGACTGCAAATCGAGTCATCATCCATGTGGGGAAGAATGATATTCGAAAAGAGCAGTCAGAACTCCTTAAGAAGGATTTCAGTGAAGTTCAGTCGTTCATCAGTGGACCACTCCCAGCAAGGGGAACTAACATGTTTTCACCGCTGCTTGGGCTGAATGCATGGCTACACAAACCTGCGGTATAGAATGAGTCAACTTCATCAACAACTTCAATCTTTTCTGGGGCCATAGACAACTGTTTAAACTGGATGGCCTCCACCCAAACAAACTTGGTGCAAGAGTGCTAAAGTACAATATTTACTTCTCCCTCCATCACCCTTCAGTAGTGTGTGCCAATCCACTCAACCTGAATGGGACACACACACCTGGACAGAGTATGAGTGACCACAGGACTTCATATCAGCTTCCGAGTCATCATGTGGTTTAGGGGTGTATACCGGTATTGATATATTCACTTCTTTCTGGGACTTTTCCAAACTCCTTGAAAACTGCAGTTGTTAAGCCTCTTCTGAAAAAGTGCAATCTTGATAACAACATATTGAGCAACTATAGACCAATATCAAATCTTCCTTTCATAGGTAAGATTATTGAAAAGGTAGTTTTTAATCTGCTGAACAACTACTTAAACTCAAATGGATACCTGGACAATTTTCAATCTGGTTTCCGACCGAATCACAGCACAGAGACAGCGCTCATTAAGATAATAAATGATATTTGCTTAAACTCTGATTCTGGCAAAATATCAGTGCTGGTACTACTAGATCTTAGTGATGCGTTTGACACTGTCGATCATAGCATACTTCTAGAGAGACTGGTAAAATGGGTCGGGCTTTCTGGGATGGTACTCAAATGGTTCAGGTCATACTTAGAAGGGAGAGGTTATTATGTGAGTATAGGAGAGCATAAGTCTAAGTGGACGTCCATGACATGCGGAGTCCCACAAGGCTCAATTGTTGCACCGCTCTTATTTAGCCTGTATATGCACCCACTAAGTCAAATAATGAGAAAGAACCAAATTGCCTATCACAGCTATGCTGATGATACCCAGATTTACCTAGCCTTATCTCCAAATGACTATAGCCCCATTGACTCCCTCCGTCAATACGTTGATGAAATTAACAGTTGGATGTGCCAGAATTTTATTCAGTTAAACAAGGAGAAAACTGAAGTCATCGCAATTGGATACAAAGATGAAGTTCTCAAGGTGAATGCATACCTTCACTCTAGGGGTCAGACAACTAAAAATCAAGTCAAAAATCTTGGGGTGATTCTGGAGACAGATCTTAGTTTCAGTAGTCATGTCAAAGCAGTAACTAAATCAGCATACTATCATCTCAAAAATATTGCAAGAATTAGATGTTTTGTTTCCAGTCAAGACTTGGAGAAACTTGATCATGCCTTTATCACCAGCAGGGTGGCTCATCCAGAACGCTGCTGCCAGGATTCTGACTAGAACCAGAAAATCTGAGCATATCACACCAGTCCTCAGGTCCTTACACTGGCTTCCAGTTACATTTAGGATTGATTTTAAAATTCTTTTACTCGTTTATAAATTGCTCAATGGCATAGGACCTAAATACATTGCAGATATGCTCACTGAATATAAACCTAACAGACCACTCAGATCATTAGGATCGAGTCAGTTAGAAATACCAAGGGTTCAAACAAAACGAGGGGAGTCTGCTTTTAGCTATTATGCCGCCCGCAGTTGGAACCAGCTTCCAGAAGAGATCAGATGTGCTAAAACATTAGCCACATTTAAATCCAGACTCAAAACTCATCTGTTTAGTTGTGCATTTTTTTTAATGAGCACTGTGCTACGTCCGAACTGACTGCACTGTATTTTATGTATAATCATTTTTATTTCTAACTGTTCTAAATTCATTTTAAATCAATTTTTAAATCATTTTAAACATTTTTAAATTTCTGGTTTTATTGTTTTGATTATTATTTTTTATGATTATTTTACTTCCTCTTATGTAAAGCACTTTGAATTACCTTTGTGTATGAAATGTGCTATATAAATAAACTTGCCTTGCCTTGCCTGCCTTGAAAAGGTGGACATCTTTTTAGCTATTTTTAGCAGAAACAGATAAGCCTATATTTGCAGTGTAAATACAATAGTCTGATTCGGCGCGTCACTGATAAAGTATTTTAAAAAGGAAACACACAAATCTTACCGTTTTTTTTCTTTTCAAGTTGTATCCTTCAAATACAGTGGTATTTTTTTATAATGTTGTGGAGATGCCTTGACACGCCATCAACACCTCCGTGCAGCTGTGGTTGTACAGTAAGCTTATATTGGACCTATTTAAACCAGACAATGGACCCTTCAATCACCGAATCCAGCAGTGTCCGCCATAATATCGAAGTAAGTGCACATCATTGATCATTGCTCTCGCTAAAAAAAATTCTCATGAGATCTGCAGTTTAGTTTAAATATGAATTATTAAAGCACTCCTCGCTGTCATTAAAACATTGCATGCCACAGGAAAAGTGATCAAGCGCATCGACTACAAATATGTCTAAATTCATATCATTTTGGTTTAACTTCTGCGTAATGTCTTTATGTAGGCTAATTTCAGTGCTTATCTCCATTAATGAGAGTGGAATATTTAATGTAAATGTGTATATCGAAATGAAAACAGAGTTTAAAATCCTTGTTTACTTCATTACTTTTCTCGATCCAGGAAAAAGAGTGCGTACGCACAGTCAAGAGCATCCGTATGGTGTGCACATATTTACGCCAAGTTTATATTTTATAAATTCAGATACGTGCGTGGAAAACAGCGTACGCACATTTCTATGCCCATTTTGTGCAACATTTATACATGAGGCCCCAGGGCCGGCGAGGAATGGGCAGAGGAAACCGTTTCCCTTGCAGTAGGTGTTGGGGAGTCTTGGAGATGACACAGACTGAGCAGCACGAATTAGGAGACTTCACAGGCCATGTTGGCCCACCAGTAGCGATTTTGGAGGAGTGAGAGGGTTTGCTGGCTTCCTGGGTGTCCAGAGCCCGGAGGTGAATGTCCAGAAGGGTAAGCCGTAGGGTTGATGGTATATAAATCCTCCCTTCTGGACCTCCCGGCAGAACAGGTTCAGAGCAAGTAGCTTCCGTGATCTGGTCATCAAGAGACCACTGGATGGGAGGTTCTGGAGGAGAGTTATTGTCGTCTGAGTGATGGATTCGGGAGAGTGCATCTGCTTTTTCGTTGTTAGAGCCGGGACGGTAAGTGACTGTAAAGTTGAAGCTGGTGAAGAACAGGGGCCAGCGGGCTAGTCTGGAATTGAGTCATTAAACATCATGAAGATATTTCAGATTGTGGTGATCCGTTATGACCTCAAATGGGTGGTTAGCTCGCTCCAGCCAGTGTTGCCACTCTAAGGAAAGCCTGAAAGCCAGAAGCTGCTGTTTGCCGATGTCATAATTTTGCTATGCCAGGGAAAGCTTCTTGGAGTAGAAGGCACATGGATGGATGATGGGAGGTTCTCTGTGAAGCTGTGATAAGACCGCTCCTACCCCAACTGTAAAAGTGTCTACCATGACGACAAAATGGGAGTTAGGGATCAGGGTGTGCTAGAGTAGGAGCGGTGCAAAAGGCTTTCTTAAGCTGGTGTAAAACGTTAATGATGTCAGACATCCAGGACAGAGACTTGGGCTTACCTCTGAGTAGTAAGATCAGATGTGCACAGATTTGGCTAAAGTTGAAGATGAACCGGTGATAGAAATTGGCAAAACCTAGGAAGTCTTGAAGTTCTTTGATGGTGGTTGGTTAAGGCCAGTCTCCGATCGCTTGTATCTTCCTTTGGTCCACGGGAATGCCTTGATGGTCGATGATGTACCCCAGGATGGTATCATGGTTGAACTCAAACTTCTCAAGCTCCTTCATGAATTCCTGGAAGATAAAGGGTGAGTTGGAAAGGCCGTACGGCATCACCTGGTACTCATAGTGGTGTTACGAATGCAGTCTTCCATTCATCACCCTCACACATCCAAATGAGTGTTTCTGAATGAGTGTCTTTGTCCAGCGGTTTTCCCAGGATGGTGTGGATGTTTAGTGGTTGAGGACAGGTTCTTCTCTTGAGGTTGAGTTGTCAAAGGAGATTCAGTTCCCTTAGGATCCCGAATCGAGAAGGGCTTGTGCTGAAACAGATTGTTGAGCAGTGGTTACCAGCATGGTAGGGCAGGATAATGGTGCAATCAAGGGGTTGCAACTGAAGGGTACTCACCAATGGGTGTGGTGGATGGACTGGACAGGCAGACATCAGATGCCACGCTGTTCCACAGTAAAAACAGAGACCATTGTTAACTCTCCATTGATGCTCCGCACAAGTGAGGTGGTATGAGTCAATCTGCATTGGTTCTAGTGCTGGAGGTGTGGCAGCTGGTGAGGCAGGTGGAGGAGATGCAGCAGGTAGGTCCATGTTGCAGGCTATTAGGTGTTGTGAGATGCGAATGGCTTTCTGAAGGAAATTCTCCAGCCCCACAACATCATCGTAAATGGCCATTTGCTGACGGATGTTGCGACTGAGCCCTTGTCTGAATGCGCTGAGGAGCAACGCTTCATTCCAGCCACTGGTCGTTGCAAGAGTACGGAACTGCAGTGCATAGTCACTCACAGTGAATTGGCCTTGGCGTAGCCAGAAGAGTTGATCATTGACTGACAGCTCGCTAGTTGTCTAGCCAAAAACCTCCTTGAAGTGGGATACAAAAGCAGTGAGTAGGAATCTGCTGCATTCCTCTGCCTCACCTGATGGGCCGTGCGACTGGCAAATGGCTTGTAGAAGCTCAGCAAATGGGTCCGGGTTCTGATCACCCCTCATTGTTGCATTGCATGTTAGGGGTCTGGTCTTCTGTCAGCAAACAGAAGGAGACAACACAGGTAAACCACAGTGATGCCGAGCTTTATTTTAAAGCCTTCGAAAGAGGAGTGAGTGATGATCACAGGTGAGATGGTAAAGTTCTTAAAGGGGACATCAGATGCCCATTTTCCACAGGTTGGCATGATTCTTTAGGGTCTACGTGAAAAGTCTATAATTTACTTAAAATTTGTATTTTATAAAAATAAAAATTTCTCAATGGTAATGTAAAGCCACACCCTTTTACCTTGTCAAAAACAGCTTTGTTCACAGCGAGCCGTTTCGGTGCATGTCCCTTTAAATACTAATGAGCTCTGCTCACCCCACCCCTCTGTTCCGTGGAGTGAGCAGTTCTCTGAGACAATAAACTTTAGCCCCATTCATCGTGGAACTGGCTAACTAGCACATTATTAGGAAAGGCAATTTGCAAAGATTCATAAAAAAAACCTTATACTCACTTCTTCTGGAGGTGAAGCTGGATCACGAATGATTGGCGCAAACATAAACGCATTTAGGTAGTCCGCGGATGCATTCCCTTCAAAAACAAAAGTAATCCACTGTGTCTTCAGCGGCTCAGATGTTGGGAGTAAATGACGACTGCTATGTTCATTATTACATCCAAAAATCATAATGTATCGTCTTACATCAAAACATATATGACAACACTAATCAGGATACAAGTACACATATGTCATATAATACATTTCTGTATGTGGAGTCTCCAAGTATTTTTTATTTTTATTTTTTATTTTTCCTTTGGATAGACATTTAAATATATCTTGAAATAAAAAAAAAATAAAAAACCTTGTAGAAAATGCCTTCCAACCCTTTGTTGGATATTGCAAGTTATGACAAAAATGAACATGATAAACAAGATAAATGGTGTATGCTTACTTATTTCACGATAAGTTTGCAATTTATTGCAGTTAAAAAAATTTTCATGTATTGACAGACATGAAAAAAATAATCTGAAATTATTTGATTTGTATTTGCTCATTGACCAGTCATTCTCATTGATAGATCAAAACCAGAGTCCAGCTGTGTGTCTATGAAGAGTAACCAATCTATGATGAAGCCAGAACATTTGAAAAGTGCAGACAAACAGCCTGATCTCAGGTAAATAATTTCTAAAAAAAAAAGAAAATAATAATAATAATAATTATTATGCTTATAGTATTAGATTTTTATGAAATTGTTATTATTATACTACAGTATAATGATCTGTATTTGTACCAAAAACTTCTAAGTTCAGATCCTGCAAGTTGCAGTCTATTAATTATTACCATTGCATACTTGTGCAAAGCTCTATGAATTGTATTGTCAGTACATTCACACACTGTAAAAGCTGTTGGTCTGCTACTCAGTTAATAATACAATCGCATCTATATCAGTGTTGCCTGTTTCACACATACTTCGTTTGCAGTGCGTATGCAGTCCTTGTGCGTTACGTATGCGGTGCAGAAGCAGCACAGTCTCATTTTGCTTTCACACAGAACAAGTTTACAGTCCGCTCCTGATATGCGGCTGTTTACCACAAACACAACGTTTATCCATTATTTTGATTTCAAAATCCAAACGTTGTTACTGAAAATCCCTTTTCAGCATTGTGATCCTCTTTTATCACAGTACAGTATTACAATCTTTCATAGACATAGCCTATTCACATTTAAACTCAATAAATATAAACGTATTATTCAATGCATTTGATTTCTAGATTTGTTTTAAGTTGTTAAAGCAAGTGGCAACACATTTAAACACAGCATATAGCCTACATTTCTTAGGTTAAAAGTAGGCCATCACAAATATTTTAGATTAAAACTTTCCATTGACAGAAACAGTCAACTCTCATGCCTTTTCTTTTGCATTTAAATCTTTATTACAAGCAATCCCACAGGTCTTAAAGAACTTTGTTTTTCTACCACCACAAATGCATCTATAATGTTGCCTTGTTTATCTAAAAGTGCACTTTTCCTTGTTTTAAACCTAGCCAGAAAGCCACGTGTTGACTGTGAAAGACATTTATTGTGAAATTACTACATTTCTGTGTCAATCCATCTTCATTTTTACTGCAAACATTGCGCTGTCACTTTAATTCAGCGCGTGCAGCACAGCAAAAATAGAGTTGATCGCTGCACTGCTGCAGACGCACCGCTCCTGGGCCCTCATTTATCAACAGTGCGTACGCACAGATGTGTGCGTAATGAGTGCATAAGAATAGTTTCACATAAAGTGTGGGATCTACCAAATTGTTCTTATATGTAGGAATGTGTGTAAATATCAGCACAACTCTGAGCTTGTTTACACAGAGAATCTAGTGGTAGAATGGTAGTACTACAAAAAGGAAGTGCCGGCGCGTGTTTCCTGTGTCCTTTAATTGCACATACTCAATTAATAATTTCATAGTTCAAATTACACATTTGCATAATTGGTGTGAAAAGCTATAAAGCACAGTTGAGAAGCCATTTGAAATGTAGCTATTGTGTCATGGCTGATCTCGCTTTAATGGAAGATTCAGCAAACCATGCGCTGCACAGAGAACACATTTTCAAAGACTGCACTGATCTGTTTAGTGTGAGCACAAAATGGCTTCTCAGTTGGTATCGCTTTTTTTGCCATGATTTCGGTGAAGACATATACATTCATGTGATTTATATAGGAAGGTGTTGTCACCATATATGGTTCATTGGAGGTGTTTCTGAATGCAAATGTCCATGAACATGAATGAGCATGGTGCATAAGAACGTGGGATTTATCAACAATGATTACTTACTGGTGTGCATAAGAACCACGTGCGCACATTTAATAAATTTTTATTTGTTTTGTACTTACATTCTAAATTTCATTTGTAGGACAAAATATATAAACTTTTCTACGCACTGTTGATAAATGAGGGCCCTGGAACACACTGCCGGACTGCAACTGCATGTAGTGTGAATGCTTTAATCTGTTAACATGGGTGCGGAAAAAAATATGCGCTGCATACGCACTGAAGATGGAGTATGTGCACTCTAAAACATTTCAAGCTGGTTAAACTTACAAATGAAAGATCACCTGCTGCCTTAAAAATGTGAGTTAACTCAACTTAAAGATACTCTTTGTTTCAACTCAAGAAGTTGTTTTACAATTTATTAAACTAATGATCATTTGTTGTTTCAACTTGATGCTCTGAGTTAAAACAAATTACCATATTACATTATCAGCTCAAGAATACTCAAATCAGCTCATAATAAGCAGAGGTGTAAAGTTCAGGGGTCAGAAAGTAAAAGTCCTGCCATATGTTTATTCCACCCATGAACTCAGCAGCTGATTTCACCAGAGGAGGAACCAAGTCATTCCTTTCAAGTCACAAGCAAGTCTCAAGTCAAATCCCAAGTCCTCAAAGAGTTAAAGTTAATGAGATAATTAAGTGAATAATTAAATGATGATTTTGCAGTGGTGATGAACACCTGCTGCTAACAAGCGGCATCATTGAAGAAAAGAGAAACACAAGAACTACAACTGACTTCAGCCACAGCCTTGGATGGAATCAACTGGAGGAAAAAAAAAACAAAAAAAACAGTTGCCATCATAATTGTGGTCAGTGTTTGCTTTAGTTGGGCTCTTGAGCCTTTTAGTAATTCAAAGTAAGTAACTTATAAGCAATTGCAATATTGTTTCATAGCAAACATTTGTGTGTTTCTGAATCAAACCTTGAAGTAGCAGATGAGCTTACACTTTCTGTTTTATAATTCATTTGCATGAACATCATGAAGCAGTCTCTCTCTTTAGTTTATTGATTGACATTCAGCTGTTACTGAACTACAAAAAACAAAACCTCCTATTAAACAAATGCCACCGTAATGCTTCAATATTGGGGGGGGGGGAAATGTATCAGCTCAGGCTTTTAGACATGAACACTTAAATTACAATCCTCAACAGTGGTGACACTGTTACACAGCATGAAGCATTTTATTGATAGTCACCATTGTTGAGATTCATACGCTGGTTCTTGATGTCTGTGTGAGTGTAAATAATACAGGAGTTCAATTTTTTTATATACATTACATTGATTTAAAATTCATTTACTATGACTATTAGAGCAACACTTTGTTTGCATGCTGTAGTTTCACAGGGTTGATTATGCAAAATCTAAACATATAAATGAAAAAAGCAAAAGAAAAAAATATATATTTTGAATGTAATCAGGACAGCTTATCATATAAAAACAGCTAATAGCTGCTCGCTGTACAGCACTGATCTCTCTGCTTTACAACACCACATGCATTGCTGCAAAGAAAGATCTAACTCAGGAAGTCAAGGGTCAAGAGCGCAACTAAAGCAAACACTGATCTCCATGATGGTGGCATCATTTTAACCAATAAAACATCTGATCTTCTGTAATTCTCAATAACAGCAGGTGTTCATTAATAATGCACAATCATCATTTAATTAGTCACTTAATTATCTCATTAACTTTAACTCTTTGAGGACTTGGGATTTGACTCGAGACTTGCTTGTAACTTGAAAGGAATGACTTGGTTCCTCCTCTGGTGAAATCAGCTGCTGAGTTAATGGGTGGAATAAACATATGACAGGACTTTTACTTTCTGACCCCTGGATTTCCACCTCTGATAATAAGATTTGTAACTTTCAGAAACTTTGATTTTTTGATGAAATGGATGTTTAAGCACTTGTGTTCTTAAATGGCTTTTTAAAACCTGTTTTCCTAAAAAGAATTTGTATTCTCAAACCAGTGTTAAAGCTTGTACAACATTGCTTGGACTTATTTCAATAAAATTTTTATATTTTTTGAGCAAACCAGTTACAAGTCTTATTATGAGCTGATTTGAGTTTTCTTAAGTTGTTTTAACTCAGAGTATCAAGTTGAAACAACAAATGACCATTAGTTTAATAAATTGTAAAACATAACTTCTTGAGTTGAAACAAAGAGTATCTTTAAGTTGAGTTAACTCACATTTTTAAGGCAGCAGGTGAAATGTTTTACAGTATGTGAAACAGTCGTGTGTCTGATTCTTTACCCTCTTCATTCTGATTTAACACTTCTATCCAGTCCAGTTAAAAACAAAACTGTGTACACGCCTGTCACTCAACCACAAGACTTCAATGAAAGCATGTATCCTGGTTTCAGGTAAAATGTAGGACTTTTTTGTTGTTTTTTAATTTTAAGTGCTGCAATACACATCACTTAAACATATGATTAATAATTTAAACATTTCAGAAACCTAATGATGTTCTTTGTCCCATAACACAGCAACCAAATAATCCATTTTTGTAATTTATAGCTATTAACTTTCTAACTTGTGTAATAACCTGCCCTTTTAATCTTACAGCCATGACTCTCAACTTTCTGAAGGCCCCAACACGTTAAGATTAAATCTGAGAAAGAATTTTGAGTGTTTGTATGAGGGAATATCAAAGCATGTAAGTCCAACACTCCTGAATGAGATCTACACAGAGCTCTACATCACAGAGAGTGAGAGTGGAGAGATCAGTAATGAGCATGAGGTGAGACAGATTGAGACACAATCCAGGAGAGCAGCAACAGAGGACACAGCCATCAAATGCAGTGACATCTTTAGACCTTTACCTGGACAAGACAAAGCCATCAGAACTGTGCTGACAAAAGGAGTCGCTGGCATTGGAAAAACAGTCTCTGTGCAGAAGTTCATCCTGGACTGGGTTGAAGGGAAAGAGAATCAGGACGTCCAGCTCATATTTCCACTGCCTTTCAGAGAAATCAACTTGATGAAGGACAAAACACTTAGTCTTTCAGATCTTCTTCATGTCTTTTTCCCTGAAACTAAAGAAATGGAAATATCCAGTGATGAATATAAAGTGTTGTTCATCTTTGATGGTTTGGATGAGTGTCGTCTGTCTCTGGATTTTCAGAGCGATGTGAGGTTGTGTGATGTAAATGAATCAGCCTCAGTGGACGTGCTGCTGATGAACCTGATTGTGGGGAATCTGCTTCCCTCTGCTCTCATCTGGATCACCTCCAGACCAGCAGCAGCTGATCTCGTCCCCTCTGAGTGTGTTCATCGAGTGACAGAGGTACGAGGCTTCAATGAGCCACAGAAGGAGGAATACTTCAGGAAAAGAATCACTGATCAGAGTCTGGCCAACAGGATCATCTCACACCTGAAGTCATCAAGGAGCCTCTACATCATGTGCCACATCCCAGTGTTCTGCTGGATCTCAGCCGCTGTTCTGGAGAAGATGTTGAGTCCAGCAGAGAGTGGAGAGATTCCCAAGACTCTCACTCAAATGTACACACACTTCCTGATCCTTCAGACCAACATCAAACGTGAGAAGGACTATGAGCAGAAGGTGACAGATGAAGACATGATCCTCAAACTGGGGAAAGTGGCTTTTCAGCAGCTTGTGAAAGGCAACTTGATCTTCTATGAGGAAGACCTGAGAGAGTGTGGCATTGATGTGAGAGAAGCATCAGTGTACTCAGGATTGTGCACTCAGATCTTCAGAGAGGAGTTGGGCTTGTATCAGGGGAAAGTCTTCTGCTTTGTTCATCTGAGCATTCAGGAACATCTAGCGGCTCTATATGTACATCTCTCCTTTATAAACAATAACATCAGTGTGTTTGACCAGATTACCAAACAAACAAATGTTTCACTGTCTGATCTCCATCAGAGAGCTGTGGATGAGGCTTTAGGCAGTAAACATGGGCATCTGGACCTTTTCCTTCGTTTCCTTCTGGGTCTGTCAGTGGAGTCTAATCAGAATCTCTTACAAGAACTAATGACACAGACAGGAAACAGCTCTCACAACAATGAGAAAGCAATTCACTATATTAAAGAAAAGATCAGTGAGAATCCCTCTCCAGATAAATACATCAATCTGTTTCACTGTCTGAATGAACTGGGTGATCTTTCACTAGTGAATGAAGCTGAACCTCGTATGAGCCGTGGAGGATTACGCCATGTGAAACTCTCTTCATCTCAGTGGTCAGCTTTAGTTTTTGTGTTGTTGACCTCAGAGCAGACAATGCAGGAGTTTAGGCTGAAAAGCTTAACTGGAGCAGAACATGATAGGTAAGTAAACTAACACAGAGAACAATCATGTAAAACATTATGAACAAAGAGAAAAAAAAAAGAGAGATCAGAGGTTATTAAATTGTGGGATATTTTTTTCCTGGGATATTGTACGTGATTTGCAGGTGCTCCTCAAATAGAAGGCTGCGTCCAAGTAAGGCTGCATATCTTGGCTGCCATGTCATCACGTGCCGCAGAAGGCCGTCTCAATTTGAAGGAACTTTTGGAAGCAGCCTTTGTTTCGCATTTAGCATTTAGCTTATTTTGAAGGGTTCATAAAGTTTATCTGAATTCATTATGAAATGTAAGACAAAAATAATGATTTCGGAGATGAAGGCATACATGTTATCTTTTGTTTTAGTGTGAATTAATCACTTAAAACTGAACTGACAATAATGTAAGCCTGGGAGACCACGGACGCTTGTCATTCACCGTATTACTTTAAAGAAAAATCCATTTAATATAAAGATTTGTGGTTGTACTTTATTTTACAGTACATGTACTTATGTGCACTTACAGTGTACTTACCTAAGAAAGTACTGGTTAATATAAAGTAACTACATGGGTTAAGGTTAGGTTTAGGGGGTAGGTTCTGGGTTACCTACAGTAGTTATTACCCAGTTGTGGTATTAACTATAATAAATACATAGTATGTACATGGGGAACAGGACTGTAAAATAAAGTGCTATCAGATTTTTAATACAAAGTAATTTTCCAAAATTAAGTTTTAAGTATTTTTGTGGCATGATGTGGGAGCAGGAACATGTGTGAGTAGCCATGTACACTTACTAGAGTGTCTCATTCTAGTGTTAAATGTTGAGGAGCATTCGAGCCTACAAGCCTTAGAAGGACTGGACTAGGAAAGAGGCAACCTCACTAGGATGCAGCCTTCCATTTGAGAAGCACCAAAATATCAATATGCAGGAGATTCTCTGAACTTCTGGGAGAGGGGGATATCTGATTATGGGAGCAAATCTGCTAAATTACTGTTCTGTGAGTCATTCCTGAAATTGCCATGGTTGACATAATGATAACCATACTCCAGGCAGGACCACTTTGGCAAGTTACTTTGAGTTATGGAACACAAGTTATCTTTGGCGGTATGGTTCCTTATGGGGGTTCCTGCTCCATAATTATTTGAACATACAAGAGCTTTAGCATTAATCCCCCGGAGCCATCAACTTGAGTGACATGCAGATGACTAAGACACATAAGTAATGTCTTTAAAAGCAAAACAGTGGTAACATGTAGACGTTGCAGTGAATCTCGGGACTGCTATACTGTACCTTGCTATGAGAAGGAATGTCTATCAGCAGTGAGATCTATGACCACTAGGATTTGAAAGCATTGGTAATCTGAACAAAAAGAATACAACAGCCAGAAGGTGCACAGTAATATACTTGATACTTATAGTAGGGAGGGAGGGTTGCAAGCAGTTTGAGCATACTTCCCAAGCAGTAATGCCACGTATATTTATCCCCGGACTAATAGGAAAATGGTAGTGGTTGGAGCGATTTGTCAGCTGACCGCAGCACTATGCCTACGTGGCCTGACTGAACTATCGCTGTGCTCGATAATGAGGAACAAAAAGTTGAGCTAACTTAAAAAAAATAAGGCAACCTCTCACGTTCAAATTTTTAAGTTAACTCGGTCCACTTCAGTTAAACAGGTAGTCTTTTGAACATAAAGCTATTTATGGTTAAGGTATTTAAGGAATGTATTTAATGTATTATTAATGTATTAGGTATTTTATTATTATTATTATTATTATTATTATTATTCATTTGTAGCTTTATTAGCATTAATAATTAACTTATTTCTTTTTTGTTTTCAAATAGTGATGCGTTTGTCACCCAGAAAGCACAAAATACAGCAGATGAAGTTCTTCAGAAACTGTTGCCTGTGGTTACAGCAACTAGATCAGCTGAGTAAGTAACACTGAGAACAATCATCACTGTTAAAACATAACATTTCCTACTTAAAAAATTATATACTAATGGCTTAAAAAAATGATGAGTGTCACACTTCAGCTTTTAAACAGCTCTCCCTTTCTGACCTGCTAGGCTTCTGTTATAAGAGCATTGTTGTAAATGTGTTTCTGTTCATTTTTGCGAACTGAGACATGATTAAAATTACTCTCTGTGTAATTAGTTTGAACTAATGTTTTAGCCATATAAATATATGTTCTCTGCTGTGAGTTGAGGCGATTGATTGATCCTAATATTCATTCAAGATTGTTTCATAGTAGTAAAGAGGAAAATATAACTGGTTCATTTATGAATGAATGAATGAATGAATGATGCATTTATATAGTGTTTTATATACAGTGGGTACGGAAAGTATTCAGACCCCCTTAAATTTTTCACTCTTTGTTATATTGCAGCCATTTGCTAAAATCATTTAAGTTCATTTTGTTTCCTCATTAATGTACACACAGCACCCCATATTGACAGAAAAACACAGAATTGTTGACATTTTTGCAGATTTATTAAAAAAGAAAACTGAAATATCACATGGTCCTACGTATTTAGAGCCTTTGCTCAGTATTTAGTAGAAGCACCCTTTTGATCTAATACAGCCATGAGTCTTTTTGGGAAAGATGCAACAAGTTTTTCACACCTGGATTTGGGGATCCTCTGCCATTCCTCCTTGCAGATCCTCTCCAGTTCTGTCAGGTTGGATGGTAAACGTTGGTGGACAGCCATTTTTAGGTCTCTCCAGAGATGCATAATTGGGTTTAAGTCAGGGCTCTGGCTGGGCCATTCAAGAACAGTCACGGAGTTGTTGTGAAGCCACTCCTTCGTTATTTTAGCTGTGTGCTTAGGGTCATTGTCTTGTTGGAAGGTAAACCTTCGGCCCAGTCTGAGGTCCTGAGCACTCTGGAGAAGGTTTTCGTCCAGGATATCCCTGTACTTGGCCGCATTCATCTTTCCCTCGATTGCAACCAGTCGTCCTGTCCCTGCAGCTGAAAAACACCCCCACAGCATGATGCTGCCACCACCATGCTTCACTGTTGGGACTGTATTGGACAGGTGATGAGCAGTGCCTGGTTTTCTCCACACATACCGCTTAGAATTAAGGCCAAAAAGTTCTATCTTGGTCTCATCAGACCAGAGAATCTTATTTCTCACTATCTTGGAGTCCTTCATGTGGGCTTTCATGTGTCTTGCACTGAGGAGAGGCTTCCGTCGGGCCACTCTGCCATAAAGCCCCGACTGGTGGAGGGCTGCAGTGATGGTTGACTTTCTATAACTTTCTCCCATCTCCCGACTGCATATCTGGAGCTCAGCCACAGTGATCTTTGGGTTCTTCTTTACCTCTCTCACCAAGGCTCTTCTCCCCCGATAGCTCAGTTTGGCCGGACAGCCAGCTCTAGGAAGGGTTCTGGTCGTCCCAAACTTCTTCCATTTAAGGATTATGGAGGCCACTGTGCTCTTAGGAACCTTAAGTGCAGCAGAATTTTTTTTGTAACCTTGGCCAGATCTGTGCCTTGCCACAATTCTGTCTCTGAGCTCTTCAGGCAGTTCCTTTGACCTCATGATTCTCATTTGCTCTGACATGCACTGTAAGCTGTAAGGTCTTATATAGACAGGTGTGTGGCTTTCCTAATCAAGTCCAATCAGTATAATCAAACACAGCTGGACTCAAATGAAGGTGTAGAACCATGTCAAGGATGATCAGAAGAAATGGACAGCACCTGAGTTAAATATATGAGTGTCACAGCAAAGGGTCTGAATACTTAGGACCATTTGATATTTCAGTTTTTCTTTTTTAATAAATCTGCAAAAATGTCAATAATTCTGTGTTTTTCTGTCAATATGGGGTGCTGTATGTACATTAATGAGGAAAAAAATGAACTTAAATGATTTTAGCAAATGGTTGCAATATGACAAAGAGTGAAAAATTTAAGGGGGTCTGAATACTTTCCGTACCCACTGTAGTTATATATTTATATAACTACAGTGGGGGGGGGGTCTTTCCTCAACCACCACCAGGGTTCAGCATCCACCTGGATTTATGCTTAGGCTTGTGGCTTGAACTGAGGTGCTACAGTGATCTGTAACGCTAGGGGTGCGCAATATATATATATATATATATATATATATATATATATATATATATATATACAGGTGCATCTCATTAAGTTAGAATGACGTGGAAAAGTTCATTTATTTCAGTAATTCAACTGAAATTGTGAAACTCTTGTATTAAATAAATTCAATGTAAATTTGACTGAAGTAGTTTAAGTCTTTGGTTCTTTTAATTGTGATGATTTTGGCTCACATTTAACAAAAACCCACCAATTCACTATCTCAACAAATTAGAATACTTCATATACTTATAGTGTGGATAAGCACCGCCTCCGAAGAAGAAGATCAACTCCTGCTTGTATATCGCTGTCTGTTTATTCCCACCCACCGATTCATGCATGTAGTGTAAAAAATGAGAGAGGTGAATGCAGGTCTACGCAGAAACCAAACGATAAAGATGGCTCAGAAAACAACAGGATGCTGTGCAGTGCCAACTTGTGGAAAAACAGTCTCTGCATTGCCGTCCTTCTGATCCCATTGTTAGGAAAGAGTGGATTAACTTTATTTTTTGAGCATGCCATCGCGATGCAGCTGTGTCCGCAGAGTGCTGTCGCCTGGTGGGGTAATCCGTGTCTCCCATCCAGTTCTCGTCCACACTTACGGGCAAGCCTTACAGAGCCGCTGGACAGGCCACTTCCACCTTGCATTCTATGGCCCTCCTGCAGGTCTGTCAGGCCAAGGCGCTTAAGCAATTGCACAAGGGTAATTCTGATCCAGGTGTGATGCTGGAACTACGCACAGTGATGGATCTTGTTCTGCGAGTGACGAATGTCACGGCACGGTCCCTGGGTCAGGCAATGTCCAACTTGGAGTCCAGGAATGCCAACTATGGCTAAACCTGTCGGATATGAGGGAGATCGACAAATACAGAGTTCTTGACTCCCCTCTACAAGGCACGCCTACACTTTGAAGTGGAACCTGTTCATTGATTGGTGTTCATCTCACTGAGAAGACCCCTGAAGATGCAAGTTGGGGTTGTCCTTTTATTTCAGCAGGGAGAGGTTGGAGCAAATGCTGTCTCCCTTCAGCCTGAATGTGTATGTTACCGCTATCACTGCAAATCATGATGCAGTGGTAAGTCTATCGGGAAGCATGACCTGATCACCAGATTCCTCAGGGGGGGCGATGAAACTAAATTCTCCCCGCCCTCACCTGGTACCTTCTTGGGATCTTCCCTTGGTCCTAACGGCTTTACGGGGAGGGCCCCTCAAACCTCCGCAGTCAGTGGAGCTCAAATTCATGTCTCTAAAGACGGCGCTCCTGACTGTACTGGCTTCCGTTAAGAGGGTAGGGGACCTGCAAGCGTTTTTGCCGAATCATGCCTGGACTACGGGTATGTGCCCAAGGTACCCACTACACCCTTTAGGGATCAGTAGCCATATCACCCTGTAGCCTAAGATTGGTCGCCCACTGAAGCTAAGCAGGGTTGAGCCTGGTTAGTGCCTGGATGGGAGACCTCCGGGGAAAACCAGGTGCTGCTGGAAGAGGTGCTAGTAAGGCCAGCGGGGGGTGCTCACCCTGCAGTCTGTGTGTGGGTCCTAGCGCCCCAGTATAGTGATGGGGATGCTATACTGACAAAAAGCACCGTCTTTCGGATGAGATGTTAATCCGAGATCCTGACTCTCTGTGATCATTAAAAATCTCAGGATGTCCTTCAAAAAAGAGTAGGGGTGTAACCTCGGCTCACTCTACGAGGCGTGTAGCTTCCTCCTGGGCATTGCTGCATGGTGCCTAGATAGCAAACATCTGGGCAACACGTATGCGTGATTTTCTAATCTCCGTGTATAGACACCAAGAGGGTTCTGGTGTTCAGTGGCTACTTGAGGCAAATACATGGCTGCGCCATTTCCCTCTCTGGACCGGATACGTGGACTTAGCTGCTCCAGAGGGGAGTTCCCCTCATGGCAAACCCTGTTTGGAGTTCTACCAGCACCATTTGCAGTTAGGCATGGCAGAGCGCCAGATTCCAGGTCTAGTACTCCTGTGCATGCACCAGGTCAGCCCCTGTGCTAGGCTTGGTGCCTGTGTGCTGCAATTTCCCCTATGGGTGATCCCACATGTGTATTCTTCCACAGTACTTGTCTGTCCCTGGCAGAGTTGCTGTGCCGTCTCTGCTCGGTAGTGATTTCACCCATGTTAGGCTGACTCTACCACTGAGACTTTCCATATGTAGCACTGTCCTGATTGGTCGGTCCATGTGTGTAATTTCCACATGTTATCACCTACGTGCAGGATGTGGTCTCCGTAGCGTTCCCTTATGGGGGTACGCTTTCCCAGTGTTTTCCAAATATCTCACTGTACAGAACAGCAGTGATGAACACTTCTCTGACGAACAAAGCCCTGTCCTGTCTTTTGCCCCGCAGGTGCAGGGGGATTCGCTGGCTTACACCGTTTTGGTAGAGATTCCTATTCATCAGTCATTCTGATGTAACATTGAACGTGACTGTCTGAAAGGGAATGTTTCGGTTACATATGTAGCCCTTGTTCCCTGAAGAAGGGAACGGAGATGTCACGTCCGATTGCCACAATTGCTGTACTACTGCTGAATGGCCGGGACACACCGTCTCGGCTCCTCAGTGAAAAACTGAATGTGTGATTGCATGCACACTTCCTTATTTATCTGTTGCAAATCTCACATGCCAATGGGCATTGGCTCATTTTGTTACACTCGAAGGTGATAAGGCTCTCAGGCGAGGTCCCAGTTCGTCAGTCGTTCTGATGTAATGTCTCCATTCCCTCCTTAAGGGAACAAGGGTTACATGTGTAACCGAGACGTTATACAGTGTTCTGCCTTGGTTTTTCCTGGGCTTTTGGAAGTCACTGTTAACACAACCCATTATTTTCTCCAAAAAAAAAAACAACAAAAAAAAAAACAACGAAATTGACTTACTTACTTACCCACATGATGAAGGAAGTTTTGAATGTCCCAAAAAATATGAATAACTAATTTTCGACCAAAAATGAAGTTACAGTCTTTTGCCTTGGCTCAGCAGAAAATCAAACACTTCTTGTTGAAACTCGAATGAATCTTTAAATTGTGTGGCAGTGAAATATTCAGAAAATTATAAATTCACATATTTCAATATATATTTGTACAATTTTTCAGGAATGGTTGTTGAATAAAAATAACTTAAAATGCATGAAAGATTGAACCAGGATATCAAGATATTTTATTTATTTTGCATATGATGGTGATTAAAAGCAAAATAAAAGTAAAAAAGCATCACCATATTATAATTAGAATAAATTAAATATTGATCAGTATAACAAATAAGTAGCCTTTTAGATGCTTTTATCCCCCAAGATAGCCCTCGCTCACAAAAAGTTGATTTATATTCATGATGCTTTTTGGAAATGCGCCCTGTATGTTTTGATCTGAGAGATTGAAGAGTTGTGTCATTGTTCCCTACAGGCTGAGTAATTGTGGTGTCACAGATGAAAGTTGTGCAGCTCTGGCTTTAGCTCTGAGATCAAACCCCTCACACCTGAGAGAACTGGATCTATCTGAGAATAAACTAAATTCGGGAGTGAAGCTGTTTTCTGCTGTACTGGAAAATCCTCACTGTAAACTGGAGATTTTGAGGTAATATCTCTCTGATAGTCACATGATCTGGTGCTCAGAGAGACATATTTTTAAATTGTTTATAGTCAGACTAAAAGTAAACTACTGAAAAAAAAAAATAGTACACAAACAAACACTAAAAGTAATGATGCAAAAGAGGTGATAAGCAGAAAGTTAAGCAATATATATATATATATATATATATATATATATTAATTTCTGATGACTGAAGAGGAATCTCATTTAATTCACATTTATATTGATCAAATGCATCTTTTCTCAGTGGCTATGTTTACATACATCCAAATAATCTGTTAGTATTGACAGCTCAATTGGAAAAGCCTGCATGTAAAAATCTTAATCGATCAGATTGAGCTTGATCAAAATAAATTTTGATCGGATTGAAAGGGGTGATTTATTCCTTTTCTAATACTATTATTAGAGGCTTTGCAAATCTCATCATCTACAGTGCATAACATCATCAAAAGACTCAGAGAAACTGGAGAAATATCTGCGCATAAGGGACAAGGCCGAAGACCTTTATTGGATGTCTGTCGTCTTCGGGCCCTCAGACGACACTGCATCACTCATCAGCATGAGTACGTCATTGACATTACTAAATGGGCCCAGGAATACTTCCAGAAACCACTGTCAGTAAACACAATTCGCCGTGCCATCTGCAGATGCCAACTAAAGCTCTATCATGCAAAAAGGAAGCCATATGTGAATATGGTCCAGAAGCGCTGTCGTGTCCTGTGGGCCAAGGCTCATTT
The DNA here is from genome assembly GCA_039654775.1 of Spinibarbus caldwelli. Classification (NCBI taxonomy): domain Eukaryota; kingdom Metazoa; phylum Chordata; class Actinopteri; order Cypriniformes; family Cyprinidae; genus Spinibarbus; species Spinibarbus caldwelli. The sequence goes on from CM077244.1 coordinate 33,653,302, forward strand.
AAAATGGACTGTTTCAAAGTAGAAAAGTGTTCTGTGGTCAGAAGAGTCCAAATTTGACATTCTTGTTGGAAATCACTGACACCGTGTCCTCCAGGCTAAAGAGGAGGGAGACCTTCCTGCGTGTTATCAGTGTTCAGTTCAAAAGCCAGCATCTCTGATGGTATGGGGGTGCATAAGTGCATACGGTATGGGCATCTTGCATGTTTTGGAAGGTACTATGAATGCTGAAAGGTATATAAAGGTTTTAGAGCAACATATGCTCCCCTCCAGACGACGTCTATTTCTGGGAAGGCCTTGTGTGTTTCAGAAGGACAATGCAAAACCACATACTGCAGCTATTACAACAGCATGGCTTCGTAGTAGAAGAGTCCGGGTGCTGAATTGGCTTGCCTGCAGTCCAGATCTTTCACCTGTAGAGAACATTTAGCGCATCATTAAACGAAAAATATGTCAAAGACGACCACAAACTCTTCAGCGGCTGGAAACCTATATCAGGCAACAATGGGACCAAATTCCAACACCAAAATTGCAGAAACTCATAACCTCGATACCCAGACGTCTTCAAACTGTTTTGAAAAGAAGAGGAGATGCTACACCATGGTAAACATGCCCACGTCCCAACTATTTTGAGAACTGTAGCAGGCATCAAATTTTAAATGAGCTCATTTTGTGTATAAAATTTCTCAGTTTAAACATTTATGTTATTTATGTTCTATTGTGAATAAAATATTGGCTCGTGTGATTTGAAATTCTTTTAGTTTTCCTTTTATTCAAATTTAAAAAACGTCCCAACATTTGTTGTATAAGCAGCACGGCACAGAGGTTTATATGCTAATTGTCACCAAATTATGACCAGAAAGGGATAAATATTAAGTCATCTGTTTAAAACAAATAAAGAAACAGTGTAGGAGAATGGTTATTATGCAAAGAGCGGGAAACTCTTTACATTTGTGCAGTGTGTGCATGTCAAAAAATCAGTTCTGACTTTAAGCTTGTGACATATATATATATATATATATATATATATATATATATATATATATATATATATATATATATATATATATATATATGCAAATAAACCTGATCACTTTATTTAGCGTTCATGTAAACACTACATTAAGATTCGTCAGTCAGAATTCGAAAGTCGTGCATGTAAACATGGCCAGTGTCTGTCTCCATCTATCACATTGTTAATCAGCCTAGGGCTGAGAAAGGGAGTAAAATGTAAAAGTTAAATCAATAGAAGAAACGTAAATGGAAAACATGGAGTATTCCCCTCAGTCCTCTGCCCCAGAAATGTAAAGAAACCACTTGTGTAGCAAACAAAAATAGTTCCTTTTTAATTATACAAAGAAAATGGAAGCAGTCAATGTCTTCAGGAGAGGGCCTGGCCAAAACAACAAACAAAAGAGTTTCTAATTGCTAAGAGGGAAACTAAATGTCATATACATGTAAAAGAAAATAAATAAACAACGTAGGCTTCCCTCTACTCCCTAACTAACAAAAAACAGGGATAAATATTTAGTATTTCAAACGAAAATGGCACCCTCAACCTACAGCTTCCAATAAAACAAAATAATTAACATGATAGACAGATACAAGACATTCAAATACCTAACAACAGTCAAACTAAATATTGCTATACTTGAATGAGAACACTACAACACTGTTTAATCACCAGCTCACATGTATCTATAATGTGTGCACACCAATTGTAATTCAGATGGACAATATACAAGTTTTTACACTCAACTGCTTTATACAAGTCTGGTGCAGGGGAGAAGTGAACCTCTCTGAAGCAGTCTTCTTTCAGCCCTCTTATAAGCTGTGTCCCAATTCATAGACAGCATTCTTCGAAGGACTTAGACTGTAAAGGCCACGCCTTTGAAGGCTGCGAAGGTCAGACCGAGGCTTGTTAAATGTTATGGTCTAGCTGATGGGAAGATTGTGCTTGTCGCTGGCAACTGTGACAGCTTTTGTTGACGAGCGGCAGTAATGTTTATCCTGGACTTTTTAAAAAAGTTATATTCAACTGTTTGAAAACAAAACAGGATTCACAACCTGTCTAAATATTTTCACCATGGTCCATGTATGTACATAGTAAAAAGGTATAAACTATTTATTAAATTGCTTCTTAGTAAGAATCAGTAGTTCTCAGTCCCAGTCCTTGGGACTTAACACACCTGATTCAGATCATCAGGTTGTTAGGAGAGAGCTCCATTAAATGAACAGATCAGATGCTGCTAATTATGCTGCTAATTATTCCTTCACATGCTATCGGAAATTTCCTATTTCCCCCTTATGAAGTTGTGATTATGAGCTTGTAGCATTCACATGCTTTGTTGTCAGAAATAGTAAAATGTAGCATCCCATTGGTTGACAATTCACCGTGCTAGATAGTCAGTTTGCTGACAATTCTGGAATTTCAGTCAAATACATGCTTATTTCACTGTTAAAAAAACATACAATATGCTTCAAATGATTGTTCATATATAGCCTATGAATACACCACTTTAGCAACAAGATAAAGTGATGTAGTTGTTATAAGAATAGCATTGACAGCAGCAATGGTTGTCTCCTCCACCATGTTTAAAGTTTATGGCCCGCCCAACTCGAAAACTCTGGTATCAAAATTATTTCCAAATCTCCCAGTGGTAAATACGACTTGAGAGGCATTCACATCTAATTTCCGATTAGGAAACTTTTTACGATAATTCCGATTGCATGTGAAGGCAGCATTAACTGCAATGCATGCAGTGTGAGGGAGAGGAAAAGCACATGGCAAAAACACACCCACAAAGGGTAAAATACACACCCCAAAACGTACATGCATATTATACATCCTCAGGACGTAACAACATGATTACATGAATACCAGCTACATTGTGTCATACAGAGATACTTTATTAGTAATCTTTAAAATGTAGTAGTCAACGTTTGAATTGGATCAAAACTCTTCATCAACACTTGACAGTGGATCAACACTTCAAATGTTGACTACAGCATATATGGGCTACTAAGAGAGTGAAGAGTGTGTTATTGTTCTCTACAGGTTGAGTAAGTGTGGTGTCACAGATGAAGGTTGTGCTGCTCTGGCTTCAGCTCTGAGATCAAACCCCTCACACCTGAGAGAACTGGATCTGTCTGAAAATAATCTTGGAGACTCAGGAGTGAAGCTGTTCTCTGCTGTACTGGAGAATCCTCTTTGTAAACTGGAGAATTTGAGGTAAGGTCATCTCGATATTCACATGATCTGGTGCGAATTAATAGTGTTACAGTGTAAACACTCATATTATTTTTATATCTTATTGTTTTTATATTTTATAGAACATTAAAGAAAATCCTGGTGTCGCGAGACATTTAGATGTAATGAAATTACATATTTCAAAATGTTTAATTTGATTTCATACGTGTGGAATCATAGTTTGGGAAAAGTCTAACTAGTAAAACGTGTACAAGTTACGTCACAATAACACAATAACAACTAATGCAAGTAATAAAGAAATGCCTTACTCATCAGAAATGATCTCCTCTGACTCAAGCCACGTGTCACATCACATTCTTCTTCTGAAGTAAATTCTGGCTTATTCTTCTCAGCACGTCTTCTTCCAGAAACGAAAAGTAGCCAAAATGAATTTGATGAATCTTCATGCTTTGTTTACGGAGGTGATGATTAGCTTATGAATAGTGTGCACTGCTCGTGGAAGAAATATGACGGAGACCGAGACAGCAGAAAGTGCACCCTGTTTGTTTTCTTAATTTTAGAAAAGTACATTATTTTGTTGTTACTATGACTATACACAAATCAAAGTTAACCCTTTGCAGTTTCAAATGATACCTTGCTTTTATCTGTACAATCAGAAATGACGGATTATTTTTAGTTCTTTTTGCGGTTATCAAGAAAAAAAATTACAAACCGCACCGGTACAGTCTTCGACCCTAGAGGGTTAATTCACATTTATATTGATCTGATTCATCTTTTCTCAGTGTCTGGTTCCATCTATAACTCTGTTAGTGCAAACATGATTAGATGAATATCAGCTACATTATATCATACAGAGATGCTTTATTAGTAATCTTTATAACACATAGGCTACAGAGAGACTAAATGGTGTGTCTTTGTTCTCTACAGGTTGAGTAATTGTGGTGTCAGAGATGGAGGTTGTACTGCTCTGGCTTCAGCTCTGAGATCAAACCCCTCACACCTGAGAAAACTGGATCTGTCTGGGAATAAACTTGGAGATTCAGGAGTGAAGCTGATCTCTGCTGTACTGGAGAATCCTCACTGTATACTGGAGAATTTGAGGTAAGATCACCTCTCTGATAGTCACGTGATCTCAGCTCAGAGAGACATATTTTTAAATAGTTTTATAGGGAGACCAAATCAGAGTGCTTGGGGTTGTATTTAACCCTCTGGGGTCTAGGGGTGTTTTTGGGCCCTGGGAAAGTTTTGACATGCCCTGATATTTGTGTTTTTTATTTTTTCAGTTCATATTAATTGTCTGATTATACTGTATTCAGCACAAACTGTACAACAATAATATGTGAGCAGCATATATGTACAAATTTGTATTTCTGAGAAAATAAGGTTTATGCGTGGTTAGTGAAATAATAAAATTTCAAAACGTCACCAAGACAAGGCCATAAAACACATACAGAACATTTGTTCACAAGACTTTAGAGAACTGGATGTGGTAGACTATTGTTTTGCTACAAAATGATGTGAAAATCATCCTGCCCACACACTCACAGAAAATAACATTGATTTAACTTTTGTGAGACATGTTTTGTGTTAGAAAGGCTGTATGCGAGGGAATGAAAATGGCCATGAATATTTAGTGATTCACACCTGACAGACAAAGGGCCCTCCCCTAATGGGCCATCAGTGAAGAATGTGACTATGAGGCAAGTAAGAAAGAATGTGAATAGATAAAAATTATGGGTGTTTTGATTATTTGTATTATATTTACAACACAGTATAATCAAAATATACAATATGAAGGTCAAAGCCACATTTACCATACCATGTTTCCTGCTTCTTTCCATGGATTCAAGAAAAGAAAAAAAAAACAACAACCCATCATCAGTAGTCATGGGCCTTAATTTACCATATTCATGTAGAACTTCACCCCAATGTAGTTGAAAATCTGATGTTGGTACAGCACTCCCAGAGAAAAACAGTTTGAAAAGACTCATGAGACAGTGAGCATGTTGATATCAGGTGCAACTATATTATTACATTAACAATCATTAATATTGCCCACTCATGACAAAAAACATAATTTTATAGTCATAGATGCACACATGCTTTGTATTTATTATCATACAGTACAAAAACGACATATTATATCTGAGAAACTGAATTATTATTGTTAAGCAGTTTATAAACATCTACGTTTGAGCAGATGTTTGCAAACAGAGTATTGGTCTAAACATTCTTAGACTCTAACATTCATCATGTTACAGTGCAAACACTGCTTGTCTGTCTTGCTTGTCTTACTTCATATAAACTTACTTTTATATTGTATTATTTTATAGTATATAGACTATAAAAACATCCTCACGTCATACAACATTTAGGTGCAGTGAAAGGTTGCCTATCATATTTCAAAATATTGTACTCGATTTCATACATTTTAGTCTGGAATTATAGTTTGGGAAAAGTCCAACTAGTAAAATGTGCAGATGTTCATGTTATAATAACACTAATCTAAGTAAGGATTAATTACTTACTTGTCAGAAATGATCTCCTCCACTGGATCATGCCGCACATTGCATCATATTCTTCTTATTAGGTAAACACAAGGCTTATTCCTCACAGTGCGTCTTCTTCCAAAAACGAAAAGTATCCTAGATGAATTTGATGATCTTCACGCTTTGTTTACGGAGATGATGTGGGCATTTACAAGTTTGTGCATCTTACGTGGATGATTATTGTATGAATAGTGCACGCTGCTAACTCTACCCTCTACCAGCCCCCTCCCCCTTCCAATCTTGAGGTAATTAGTTTATTATTTTTATTGTCATTATTTGTGTCATTATTTTTTTCTACTATTGTTATATCTATTATATTTTTCTACATATACTTTATTTATTCATTCTTTTATTTATTTGTTAAATAATTGTTATTGTTGTTGTTATTATTATTATTATTATTATTATTATTATTATCAGCTATTCTTACTATCGTTATATCTATTACACTTTTATAGAAACTCTTAGGTTGATATACTTCCACCCCCACACCTACTGTTTACGGGCATTCTCCATACCCGTTATGGTTTTTATACTGTACAAACTGTATTTTCTATCACCCTACACCTAAACCTACCCCTTACAGAAAACTTTGTGCATTTTTAGATTTTTGAAAAAACTTCATTTAGTATGTTTTTAAGCCTTTTGAATTACGGGGACATAGGCAGTGTCTTGTACTTGTACGTGAATCGATCTATGAGTATGTCATCATTTATAGCAGGGGTGGGCAATTAATTTTCCCAAGGGGTCACATGAGAAACTTGGGCGGTTGCAGAGGTGTGATGAATGAAATGATGAATGAAAATGGTGAGCACACAATTATATCACTATTTAATGAACATTCACAAAAAGTTTTGAAAATGTGCTTTTATTTATCTTTTTTGTTTTTTTTGTTTTTTTTTTTCTTTTTTTTTTGCAATTTCAAAAACTACCATCACAACTTTGTACAAAAAATCGAGTATTTCAAAGATTATGGACGTGACATTCGCAGTCAAAACCTGAAACATAAATTATCATAGAATGTATTCATTACCAATATATTGAACCATCTCTTTATATTTTTCTAAACCCCTGAAAGTAGAGTCCAGACATCAGTAATGTATCAGTCTATAAACGTATTTTATTAGATGAGGAAAACACACATGCATTATGGACGTGACAAAAAAAAGACAGAGTTTTTGGGAGACAACGTATTTTGTAGACTTTCTGTGATTTACAATGCACAGCCCAGAGGCAACAATAGCTGCCAAATGGAAAGGGTTGACTATTCACAAAACTTAAAATATACATATTTCAATACATTCATTTTTGTGTTTCAGAGGAAAAATCAATTTTACGGACGGACATTTCTCCGTTACGGACGTGACTGTTCTGAAAGCGGAATTAATCCGACTATGGAAACACGTTGCTATAAAATGCTTTAAAAACTTTAACAGAGACGTCTAGTGGGTATTTAATAGCGCTGCCCCCCCTGAAGCTAATAGGCATTATCCAATGAGCTTCAATATATTCTGCACTCAAGCACACGCATAAAGTTTGCCACCAAGCACAGGCAAAAGTCGCCTAATGATTATGAATGTGTCTGAAAAAAAGGAGATATTTTAATTATTTATTAATAAACTAGTGTGTATAAGTCTTTGTCGGCTGCAAAGATGAAATACACAATAATGACTCTCATCTCCATACTGGACGCGCCTTTAGAGAGAATTGCAACCTACATACAGATTGCAATAATCAGGGAATATTTGTTTTTGAATAGGTTCGTTTAAAAGTAGATATATTTCACATGACTGTGAGGCAGCCATATGCTTCGGAGAGTTTCAGGGTTTTTTTGTAATGCACTCCAGATTCGTAGATGGCAGAAAGCGCGTCCTGATTGTATCCATTATTTTACAAAAGCAATGGTTTGTTGTTATTATGAGTTTACAGAAATAAAATCAGTTTCGAACTGATTTTAAGTTGTTTCATTGTCAGGAAAAAATGCGACTCATTGTGCGGGCGTCTCCCTGCATGCAGGTGCATTCCATACTCCGCACAAACAGGTTTATTAAAATCCGAGACAGATGCAGTTATAACCTATAAATTTAAGGCTATTTGACGTTTTAAAATGATCTAACGGACCTGCTCCAATTCGTTGATCATTATTGTTGATCAAAATTAAATGGATGTCGCTCTTATAAAAAACTTGTTTTAATGACTAATTTATGGATTAAATAATTAAGATACAAAACAGGTTAAGTAAAATATGCTGAATATATAATATCTTACAAATATTTATAAAAAGGCTAGCTTAGACTGCAGTTTCACATTTTGCGTCGGCATAGCAAAGTAAATTAGGTTATTTTCAACATACAATAATACGAAATAAGACCAAACAAGATGTGTAATGAAGAAAAATATTTAGGCAAAAATAAGAAATTCTTTTTTACGTTAGCTAACATATTTAAGGGCTAACTGCAAACTCACATTTCTTGAAAGCTGTCCTTACATGGACGCGGACACATTTGAGATATGGTCACACGAATGGACGTATAGGCTTTGTAAATTAAATAATAACAATAACAACAATAATAATATTAATAACAATAATAGCTGTTGCCTTGAAAAAAAAGCATCACGGTTGTATTGTGTGCACTTAATTACACCTATTTGCGATTGACATTTAATTCACGAATTACCTCATGCGGGCCGGTCAAGGATAGCCAGAGGGCCGGATTTGGCCCGGGGGCCGTACAATGCCCAGGTCTAATCTATAGTGTCGAACGCAGCACTAAGATCAAGTAAAACTAGTAATTAGATGCAGTTTCTGTGCTATGATTGGGCCTGAAACCTGACTGAAATTCTTCATAGATCTTTTTTTTTTTTTTTTGCAGGAAGGAGCACAATTGAGCAGAATTTTTTTTTTTTAATTTTAGATGTAAACAAAATATTTGAAATGATTCTGTAATTTACCATTTCACTAGGATTTAGTTGTGGTTTCTTAATAAAAGGCTTAATAACCACCAGCTTGAAGGGTTTTGGGACATGACCTATAGGTAAAGACAAGTTAATAATATAGAAGCAATTCTTCTGGTATAGGTAACAACTCTTTCAGTAATTTAGTGGGTACAGGATCTAATAAACATGTTGTTGGTTTAGATGTGGTGATAAGCTTATGTAGCTCTTCCTGTCCTATAGTTGTAAAGCACTGCAATTTTTCTTTGGGTGCGATGGCTGAAGCTGAATTATAAGACGCTGTAGATTCTACATTTGTTATTGTGTTTGTGATGCTATCTATTTTATCAGTGAAGAAATTCATAAAGTCATTACTACTAAACTGTGAGGGAATATTTAGTTCGGGTGACGACTGATTATTTGTTAATCTAGCCACTGTGCTAAATAAAAACCTTGGATTGTTTTGGTTATTTTCTGTGAGTTTGCAGATCTGCTTGGCCCTGACGGCTTTTAGAGCCTGTCTATAGCTGGACATACTGTTTTTACATGCAATTCTAAAAACTTCCACGTTAGTTTTCTCAGTTTGCGCTCAGGATTACAGGTTTCTTTCTTGAGAGAATGGGTATTACTGTTGTACCATGGCACAGTTTTCATAGTTAAGATCAGTAATACGCAGCATGCACGATACAAGTGCACTCTAAAAAATGCTGGGTTAAAAATAACCCAGCGCTGGGTTAAAAAGGGACAAACCCAGCGGTTCGCAGAGGTGGGTAGTTCAGGGGTCAGAAAGTAAAAGTCATGTCATATGTTTATTCCACCCATGAACTCAGCAGCTGAATTCACTAGAGGAGGAACCAAGTCATTCCTTTCAAGTCACAAGCAAGTCTCAAGTCAAATCCCAAGTCCTCAAAGAGTTAAAGTTAATAAGATAATTAAGTGACTAATTAAATGATGATTGTGCATTAGTGATGAACACCTGCAGTTATTGAGAATTACAGAGGAACAGATGATGATGTTTTAGTGGTTAAAATGATGCCACCATCATGGAGATCAGTTTTTGCTTTAGTTGGGCTCCTGACCCTTGACTCCTGTATTAGATCTCTCTTTGTAACAATGCGTGTGCTGTTGTAAAGCAGAGAGCTCAGTGCTGTGCAGTGAGCAGCTATTAGCTGTTTTTATATGATGAGATAATCATCAGGCGCTGGCCTGATTACATCCAAAATAACTTTTTTTTTTCATTTATATGTTTAGATTTTGAATAATCAACCCCGTGAAACTACAGCATGCAAAAAAAGTGTTGCTCTAATAGTTATAATGAATGAATTCTAAATCTACTATGTGTAATGCATATATTTGAACTCTTGTACTATTTAGACACACACAGACAACAAGAACAAGCATATGAATCTCAACAATGGTGACAATCAACAAAATTCTTCATGCTGCAATGCATGCTGGGTAACACCATAGTAAAAACTCCCATCATGCACTGCAGCATGAATAATTATTGTCACCACTGTTGAGGATCATATGGTAAGTGTTCATTTCTAAAAGCCTGAGTTGATACAGTTCTTTTTTTTTCAATATTTAAGCATTACAGTGGCATTTGTTTAATAGGACTTTTTTCACAGTTCCATAATAGCTAAATGTCAGTCAATAAACCAAAGAGAGACCACTTCATGATGTTCTTTCAAATGATTTAAAAGCAGAAAGTGTAAGCTAATCTGTTATTTCAAGCTTTCGATTCAGCAATGCACAAATGTTTGCTCTGAAACAATATTGCAATTGCTCAGAAGCAAACTACTTTGAATTATTAAAAGGGTCAAGAGCCCAACTAAACCAAACACTGACCTCCATGATGGTGGCATCATTTTAACCAATAAAACATCTACATCTGATCCTCTGTAATTCTCTATAATAGCAGGTGTTCATCACTAATGCACAATCATCATTTAATTAGTCACTTAATTATTTAATTACTTTTAACTTGGGATTTGACTTGAGACTTGTTTGTGACTTGAAAGGAATGACTCTGGTGAAATCAGCTGCTGAGTTCATGGGTGGAATAAACATATGGCAGGACTTTTACTTTCTGACCCCTGGACTTTACACCTCTGCCAACCGCTGGGTTTGTCCCTTTTTAACCCAGCGCTGGGTTATATTTAACCCAGCATTTTTTAGAGTGTGGTCAGTAACAAAATGGAACAAACTTAGCTGAATGTTGAAGAAGATGAAGATAATGATGATCACAAAGTTCCAGGTGAACAATGGTGTCGATGGCAGTCAAAGGAAAAAAATAATGGTAATCCAAAATGATGATATCCACAAAACTGCCCTGAAGCACACGTGAGAGACCACTGCGTGTAGTGCCTAACACACTAAACTTTCACAAACTCCATAGGCCGCGTTGGCTACATCTCCACATGACTTTTTTATGATCATAAAGAGTCTATTAATAATAACACATTAATAAAACTCCTGTCTGATTGCCTTCCATCATCTGTGGAGGTAAAGATGACAGCTACCATGATTCCACACTCATTCATGGCATCATCAAGTTATGCCTATGTTGTTTTGAATAAGTGACTTCTAGCTGAGAAACTTATATACTGGGCCTTTAGTTCACATTTATATTGATCAAATTCATCTTTTTTTCCAGCGTCTGCCTCCATCTAAAATACTGTTAGTATGAACATGGTTGAATGAATATTCGCAAATTATACCAAACAGAGATGCTTTATTAGTAATCTTTAAAATACATAGGCTACAGAGAGACTAAAACGTGTGTCATTGTTCTCTACAGGTTGAGTAAATGTGGTTTCACAGATGAAGGTTGTGCTGCTCTGGCTTCAGCTCTGAGATCAAATCCCTCACACCTGAGAAAACTGGATCTAAATGGGAATAAACTAGAAGACTCAGGAGTGAAGCTGCTCTTTGCTGTACTGGAAAATTCTTATTGTAACCTGGAGGGACTGTGGTAAGATCATATGTGACTCTCACCTGAAACTGAGTCACTGTAAATTTAGCAATATTAATAATTCATAAAGTAAGATCAAAAATAAAATTCAGGGAAAATTATTTCATTCATTACAAGCAAAACTATCAAATTAGCCTTTGTCAATTTAATATCACGTCTGCTCATGATGTAAGAGAATTAATATTTTTCTATTTGAAGCGTTTACTTTCTCCTGCTGCTGTGAGTTGATGTGAGTGTTCTGTAAATGACTGAACACATAAGTTGCTCCTCTAAGGTGAAACTGCAGTTCTGATAGTCACTAAAAAACACTTTTAATCATGATCAATATTTACTTTAATATTAATCAATATTTAGTCTTTACTTTAAACAAACTCAATCTCAGCACAGTCATGATTGATCATTTTAGGAGGAAACTGGATTTTTTCCAACCTATATTGTGTCAGTGTCACAGATTATGACATGACGTGAAACACTATAGTACAGCGATGACACAGTGTCATAAATATTAGTGAGACTGTGTGTTCTTATCCAATGAGAAGACATTTCTCTTAATTATTTAGGTAAGGCATTAAAACATGGGTCGCAAGTATTTGCGACCCAAGTATTTTCGCAAGTTTGAGGGTGTTGCATGGCTTTCCGCATGATGCTGTCAGAGCTAGACTCTCAGGTGGTTGGTTAGTCATTAACTACAAACACAAATTAATTGTGTGTAGCAACCATTTTTGTGATGAGAGCGACGAGAATTTCTATCTTCTATGTCACTGTCCATCTTTATCATCAGTGTCATGAAGGTACTTATATTTGTTATCTACGTAACTGGTTTTTAAGACATTTTTATGACATTTTTTTTCCAATATATGCATTTATAGTGTATGTACCCTAGTAAAGTAATATATGTATGTACCCTAGTAAAGTAATATATTTAAAATACATTTATTTCATACTACCTATAGTTCAAATCTATTAACATATTTGCTGACATATCACTCGACTTACTGATATAAAAATTGTAATTAAACTTCATTTGGAGTACAACTTGTGCACAATGCACATTTCTTAATATTAAGCCTAAAATGTGTTTTAATATCACTATTGATGAGGATTGTATGATCTTTGAATTACATTGGTTTTTAAATGCAAGATATTAAAAGTGTACCTGAAGTATACTTACAATAGTTCCACTTTAGCACAGTCAAATATACTTCAGTATATCTTTAGTTGGACTTTAGCGCTATTTCTGCACAATTAAAGAGCATTAAGCACAAAATTAGTTGTTCCAATTTAGCAGACTTTAAAGGGGTCATCAGATGCCCATTTCCACAAGTTGATATGATTCTTTAGGGTCTTAATGAAAAGTCTATAACATACTTTGGCTAAAATTTCTCAGTGGTAGTGTAAAACAATGCCCTTTTAACCTGTCAAAAACAGTTCTGTTTACAGCAAGCCATTTTGGTACATTTCTCTTTAAATGCTAATGAGCTCTGCTGACCCCGCCCCTCTCTTCCATGCGGTGATGAGCAGTTCTCTGAGACTGTTAACTTTATTCTTGTCTAAATTTTTGTCTACAACTGCTCTGGCATCAAAACAATGGCAGACTGATGACAGCTCACTCAGGGCGGGTCTAAGGTAAAATGCCAGTGTCACCCAATTATCGTGGGAGGGGCCTGGGTCTGTGTGATGTCACACTGGCAGGAATCTGAGAACGACTTGATTTTTAGAAAGGGGTGTGGATTTATTGAGATTTAAAAAAAAACACTGGGTGGATTTTTATCATTATAGGGTGGTTGTGTACACACACTGCCAACACACATTTCAGTTCAAACAACATGTAAAAGTGAATTTTGCATCCGATGACCCCTGTGAGTATACACTTTTAGTATACTAAAAGTACAACTGCAGGGTATTTTTTAAGTACATAAATATGTAAATGTATTTGTAGAATACTTAGCACGAAATAAATGTATTTCAAATACATTTTAGTATATTTATTTTTCACTATGGTATGTAAACATTTAGAGTTATAAATGGGGAAAAAAAGATGATATTTAATGTATTTCATAGGAATTAAGCTTCACCAGCTACAAACATCCTTTAGTACAAGCCGGCATGAGCCACTGACAGATGACAGTTGCTCATGCCCCTTTTTCTCCCCTTCTTCTCACAGCCATCCACACCCATTTAAGTTGATTTTTCAGACTGACTGTAAGGTAGACTTGAGCTGAAAGATAACCCATTCTGTTTCATCTTTTCTGTATTTTTATATGATATACAGTTTTAACCCACTGACATATTGAATTGCACATATTGCACAAATTATGAACATACAAGGAAAAATCTATTTTCCTTCTTGAATTTGACTGCAGGTGTTATGAATATGTTTTGCGCTCTGTGACACAGACCAAAATCCATCTAACATGGTGATTTGTGCTTATGTTACTGGTTTCTCTTTTATAATAAAGTCTCTGTTGATTTGAGGGAGTGACGAGTGCCATTGTTCTCTACAGGTTGTTGGATTGTGGTGTCACAGATGAAGGTTGTGCTGCTATGGCTTCAGCTCTGAGATCAAATCCCTCACACCTGAGAAAACTGGATCTGTCATATAACAATCTTGGAGACTCAGGAGTAAAGCTGCTCTCTGCTGGACTGGAGTTTCCTCACTGTAAACTGGAGTACTTGAGGTAAGATCATCTCTACCATAAAGACTCTGAGTGATTAAAGGTGACCTATATACCCCTTTTTACAAGATGTAAAATAAGCCTCTGAAGTCCTTAGATTGTGTATGTGAAGTTTTAGCTCAAATTACCCAGCAGAAATTTTTTTTTTTGTAGCTTGTTAAAGGACAATCTCATGCACTGAAAGTGTCAGAAACTCTCAGTAGTGTTGTTCAGCCTTATATGTTCGAACCAGAATCGGTTTAAAAGCCAGTCAGTCATCTGATTGTACTCTGCACAATAAATGAGTATTTATGAATTACACAGACGGGGAGCACGGTACAATAAAAATAATGATATAGCTGGTCTCAAGGTGCCGTTGCGTGCTATCACAAACTTTATAATTCCCACTTGTGGTTATGAGCTCGACAAATTCAAGCAGTTGACTTCACATTGCTTTCATATGCAATTTTTAACTACCACATTCCTATTCATTTACATTACATTTACATTTAGCCATTTAGCAGACGCTTTTATCCAAAGCGACTTACAAATAGAGTTGTAATGGTATGAGATTTTCACTGTATGATAATCGTCTCATAAAATACCACGGTTTCGCAGTATCACGGTATATGTTAAACAATAATTCTTATCAGTAAAAATGACTCTTAAAAGAATAAGAACAAGTTATTTGAGTGAACAAATTCTTTATTACAACAAACTTGAAACCATTTTAATGAAAGCATTGAAGTCTCCCTTCTGGAGAAAAAAAAACGAAATTTCATTTCATTGAAAAAAATAAAAATAAAATTAAAAAATAAAGCTGTACACATTATGTATATCTATATCATACTTTAACATTTTAATTAATGTTTTAAAATGTTATCAAATTAAAATTTAAAAACTTTTATTTTTTGGGAAAGTGCTGCACAACAGAGGTATACTTTAAAAGTTAAAACATGGACAAACATGATATTCCTTAAAAAATAATGTTTAAATAAATTCTTTATTATAAATAATATTATTATTGTTGTTATTATAACTTTGAAGTACATTGTACAATGCTAATATATTTGTCATAATTTCAAGTTAAATCGAACTTTTATTTTGACGGGTTGTAGCGGACCTTTGAGTTTCAGAGTGTATTTGACAATGGTTTTTCTCAAATAAAACTAGGAAATGTTTAAATTTTCTCTCAGAGCAGCTCTGCTGATGTTCATGTTTATGTAGACACTGAAAACACCATTAGTGTCATGCATACTTCAGTATGTAGTAGATAAAACGTAGTCACTCAGAGACATGCAGAAACAATCAAATTATTTATATAGCAGTCTCTTTGCGCTTTAATATTCACAGACACATATCATACCTACTTTTGATTTATCCATCCATCAGATTGTGCGTTTTACATGACATCCTCATTATACTGTAAATTCCATGTTCATGACTGCACTGCAGAGGTGGGAGTAAGTCACACATGTGCAAGTCACAAGTCTCAAGTCTTAACATTCAAGTCTCAAGCAAGTCCAAGTCAATTTTTGTGAGAATTAAGCAAGTCAAGTCAAGTCACTGCTTTATGTCAAGCAATTCAAGTCAAGTCGTAGCTTGGGTCAAGCAAGTCACTGTCTAGTTATACAAATGTTTGATGATTTAACTGAATTTATATATTAAAATAAGTGAAAACTACAGTAGTGATGGACTATGGGAGTTTTATTTGCAAAAAAATGCAATATGCATTTCTATTCAAAAGGTGTCCACATACAGCTGAGTTGTTAAAACAATAAAAATCTAGCCATACAAAATAAATAAATATTAAAACTATATCACACAAACCTTGCACCTGTTTATCAGGTGGATTGACTATTTTACATTATTAGTGTGTGTGTGTGTGTGTGTGTGTGTGTTGTGTGCGTGCGTGCGTGCGAGCGAGCAAGTGAGAGAGAGGTGATTTGAGTGAGTGTGATTTAATATTTGTGAGTGAATGTGCATGTGTATGCGTGATAAGTGTATTGTTTGCATGTGCATGGTTGTGTTCGCAAGTTTGATTGTTTTTTTCTTTTTATTTGTGTGTGTGTGTGTGTGTGTGTGAGAGAGAGAGAGAGAGAGAGGGAGAGAGAGGTTATTTGATTGAGTGTGATTTATTAATATTTGTAAGTGAATGTGTGTGCTTGTGTATGATTGAAAAGTGTATTTTTTGTTTGCATGTGCATGGTTGTGCTTGCAAGCAGAGGTTGAAATCCAGGGGACAAAGAGTAAAAGTCCTGCCATATGTTTATTCCACCCATGAACTCAGCAGCTGATTTCACCAGAGGAGGAACCAAGTCATTCCTTTCAAGTTACAAGCAAGTCTCGAGTCAAATCCCAAGTCCTCAAAGAGTTAAAGTTAATGAGATAATTAAGTGACTAATTAAATGATGATTGTGCATTAGTGATGAACACCTGTTGTTATTGAGGATTACAGAGGATCAGATGTTGATGTTTTATTGGTTAAAATGATGCCACCATCATGGAGATCAGTGTTTGCTTTAGTTGCGCTCTTGACCCTTGACTTCCTGAGTTAGATCTTTCTTTGCAGCAATGCAGAGAGATCAGTGCTGTACAGTGAACAGCTATTAGCTGTTTTTATATGATGAGCTGTCCTGATTACATTCAAAATAATTTTTTCTTTCTTTTGGTTTTTTCATTTGTATGTTTAGGTTTTGCATAATCAACCCTGTGAAACTACAGCATGAAAACAAAGCATTGCTCTAATAATCATAGTAAATGAATTTTAAATCTATGTGGATGTATATAAAAAATTTGAGCTCCTGTATTATTTACACTCACACAGACATCAAGAACCAGCGTATGAATCTCAACAATGGTGACTATCAATAAAATGCTTCATGCTGTGTAACAGTGTCACCACTGTTGAGGATTGTAATTTAAGTGTTCATGTCTAAAAGCCTGAGCTGATACATTTTTCCCCCCCCAATGTTGAAGCATTACGGTGGCATTTGTTTAATAGGAGGTTTTGTTTTTTGTAGTTCAGTAACAGCTGAATGTCAATCAATAAACTAAAGAGAGAGACTGCTTCATGATGTTCATGCAAATGAATTATAAAACAGAAAGTGTAAGCTCATCTGCTACTTCAAGGTTTGATTCAGAAACACACAAATGTTTGCTATGAAACAATATTGTAATTGCTTATAAGTTACTTACTTTGAATTACTAAAAGGCTCAAGAGCCCAACTAAAGCAAACACTGACCACAATTATGGTGGCAACTGTTTTTTTTTTTTTTTTTTTCCAGTTGATTCCATCCAAGGCTGTGGCTGAAGTCAGTTGTAGTTCTTGTGTTTCTCTTTTCTTCAGTGATGCCGCTTGTTAGCAGCAGGTGTTCATCACCACTGCAAAATCATCATTTGATTATTCACTTAATTATATCATTAACTTTAACTCTTTGAGGACTTGGGATTTGACTTGAGACTTGCTTTTGACTTGAAAGGAATGACTTGGTTCCTCCTCTGGTGAAATCAGCTGCTGAGTTAATGGGTGGAATAAACACATGGCAGGACTTTTACTTTCTGACCCCTGGACTTTCCACATCTGCTTGCAAATTAGAGTTTTTATGTTTTTTGTTTTGTTTTGTTTTGTTTTATTTTATTTTTTGGTTTGTTTTGTTTTGTTTTGTTATTTATATATGCATGGTTGGGTTCGCAATGTGGGTTCGTATGTGCATCCTCATAAACTATTCATAGGCTTTTCACTCAAAGTCTAACACTAAAGACCAATTATTAGACAATGTACACATGCACATACTAAGTGCTATTGCAAAAAAAAAAATAAAAAAGCTGACATTTCCTTATAAAGAGTGAATCACCATTTACAATGCATTGCACTTGCAAAAAAATTTATTTGATAGAACTTTGTCACTCAATTGTGAGCGATGTGGTTGCATTATCACCCCACCATGGCTGAATACACGTTCAACAGGTGCACTTGATGCAGGGATGGCCATAACTCTTACCGCTACCTTGAACAAAGAGGGGAGGTGTGCCTGTTCATGGCCCAAAACTGCAAGGAGTTCAGTCTGTCACAAATGTCCAAATAGCTGAATAAGGGGACTGGAACTTGAATCTCTCTTCTGCTTATTGCGGTAAGCTGAGAACAGTCCAGACTGATGCTCTGGCTCTGCCACCATTTGATCCTCCTGCTCATGGGTGGAGGAAGAGATTGGGTTAGCCCTGTATGCCTCCTTGAGAATCAAGTCTGATTAAGCAAAAGCAAAAATAGGAATCACAAAATGTACACGTGTTGAATACTGAGAACAAACAGTACCAACATAACACAGGTTATGGCTCGTTTAAAATAAGCACCCATGTAATGACAATGTACCATATACTATTTTTTTTTTTTTTTTACAGCCTAGTCTTGACATGTTGATGTAAAATTGTGTAACGTACCTTTAATCATGACAGACCCAGCCTCCTTGGTATTTTCAGGGACCAAGACATCATGGGTCAACCACATGGTGCCAAATGAAGGAACCAGCAGAGCAGCTTTTAGGTATAGAGGGTCAGAGAAGGGCAATAATGGCCCATCACTCTCTCCATCTGCCATCTTGACATTAACAAAGATCCCTCTGAATCTCTTTTTGAGGGATCTTTGCAGGCTACAGATCAAACCACCCAAGTAGCACACGTTCTCCTTTTGATTTTCCAGGAGGTGATTAAGAGAAAGGACACAGGGAGCCACAGCACTTATGGTCACATTTTTTTCTCCTCGTGTAAGATCTGTGGCTTCTGCAAAGGGTTGAAGGACTTGTACAAGTTCCTGTATCTGATTCCACTTTCTAGCTGTGAATATTGTCTCTTTGTGTCTCACATTTTCAAGAAATGTACATAGTCTTAGGTGGTCACAGCTGAACACTGCTTTCAGTTGCCTCAGTATGGCATTCCAGCGTATGGTAACAGAGGCAGGGATTCCACGCTGTCCAAACTCCTTCTCAAAGTTCTCCTTGAAAGAGGTACTTGTTTGAAGCAAGGAACTGAATCTGGAGGCTTTGGCAAGGGCTGCACTCATTAATTTTGTCTCTTTAAAGCCATCTCCTATGACCAACTGAAGAGTATGAGCAAAACACTGGAGCCTTGTCTGGGATTTGGTGCTAAAAGATTATTCAACCATCTCTTGCTCCTCAACTGTGAGGTCATTCCAAATCTCAGGATCATCAAGGTCATCTTCTCCATCTCTCTGTCCTGGAAAATATGTGCTGAATGCTTTTTTCATGTTTGAGGCATTATCGCAGATGATGTGTTCAACCTTTCTCCTGATCTTGTACTTTTCACATATTTGCTCAAACTCTTCACAAATCCTCTTTCCAGTATGAGAACCTTTGAAGAGGTTGCATGCAAGCAACTGTAATTTTAAATGATGTTTTATTAACAAAGTTCGGGAGGAGCATGCCCAGATAATTAACTTGGCCAATTCATCATCAGCAATCACACCGTCTATCCAATCAGCTGGAGAGAGAACCTCTATAAATAGCTAAGCCATCTTACCTTCATTCTCTCTATAGTCTTTCAGCATTGGTACTCCTAGTCGCTGTAATGTCAGAGATTGAACCGCTTGCAAACGAAAACCCCCTCGACGCCCAGGGTTCTACAGCGTCTCCCAGTGCTGCCTAGTGCACCAGCCCCTGCCAGGGCCCCGCAATTCCTCACTCCTCAAGCGAATGATTCTGGTCGCTTCCGCCCTCCTAGACAATCCAAACTGTTCCAAACGCGAGCTGTTGTCTATCCTCAGCAAAGGTGTTAAGTCCAGGGGACAAAGAGTAAAAGTCCTGCCATATGTTTATTCCATCCATGAACTCAGCAGCTGATTTCACCAGAGGAGGAACCAAGTCATTCCTTTCAAGTCAAAAGCAAGTCTCAAGTCAAATCCCAAGTCCTCAAAGAGTTAAAGTTAATGAGATAATTAAGTGACTAATTAAATGATGATTGTGCATTAGTGATGAACACCTGCTGTTATTGAGATTACAGAGGATCAGATGTTGATGTTTTATTGGTTAAAACGATGCCACCATCATGGAGAACAGTGTTTGCTTTAGTTGGGCTCTTGACCCTTTTAGTAATTCAAAATAATTAGCTTTTAATCAATTGCAATATTGTTTCATAGAAAACATTTTTGTGTTGCTGCTTTGAAAGCTTTCGATAGCAGATTTGCTTATATTTTCTGCTTTTAAATCTTTTACGTTAACATCTTAAAGTGGTCTTTCTTCTGTTTATTGACTGACATTCACCTATTACTCAACTGTGAAAAAAAGTCCTGTTAAACATATACCACTGTAATGCTTAAATATTGGGAAAAAAAAGAACTGTAACAGCTCAGGCTTTTAGACATGAACGCTTATCATACGATCCTCAACAGTGGTTACAATAATTATTCATATTGCAGTGCATGATGGGAGTTTTTACTATGGTGCTACCCAGCATGCATTGCAGCATGAAGAATTTTGCTGATTGTCACCATTGTTGAGATTCATATGCTGGTTCTTGATGCCTGTGTGTGTGTCTAAATAGTACTGGAGTTCAAGTATTTATATGAATTTCATGTAGTAGATTTAAAATTAACTCATAACTGTTAGAGCAATGCTTTCCTTGCATGCTGAAGTTTCACAGAGTTGATTTTACAAAACTTAAAAAAGAAAGAAATCACTTTGGATGTAATCAGGCCAGCGCCTGATGACTATCTCACCAAATAAAAACAACTAACTGTTGCTCACTGCACAGCACTGATCTCTCTGCTTCACAACAGCATATGCAGTGTTACAGAAAGACATCTAACACAAGAAGTCAAGGGTCAAGAGCCCAACTAAAGCAAACACTGTTCTCCATGATGGTGGCATCATTTTAACCAATAAAACATCAACATCTGATTCTCTGTAATTCTCAATAACAGCAGGTGTTCATCACTAATGAACAATCATCATTTAATTAGTCACTTAATTATCTCATTAACTTTAACTCTTTGAGGACTTGGGATTTGACTTGAGACTTGCTTGTGACTTGAAAGGAATGACTTGATTCCTCCTCTAGTGAAATCAGCTGCTGAGCTCACGGGTGGAATAAACATATGGCAGGACTTTTACTCCTTGTCCCCTGGACTTTACACCTCTGATCCTCAGTCACCTAAACTTCATGATGCGCATCATCCCACAGGGCCGCCCTTTCATCTCGCACCTCCTCTCCCTCGCGTCCTCTGTGCACGTGCTCGAGGATCGCATATCCCTATCTAGCTCGTTCTGCAACAAGCTCAGTTTATGGATAACCTTCCTCAAACAATGGAACGGCCTATCCTTCTTTTTTAACAGCATGGTTTCTCGTCCCGTCGACATCCAATTATTCACCGACGCCACCCCCTCCCACGGTTTTGGGGGATTTTTACCAAGGCTACTGGTTCGCATCTACATGACCCCCCCAGCTGTAAGATTTGCCGCAGTCTCTCTCATCCTCAGCAATGTTCGAGTTATGTTCTCTAGTCGCCGCAGCAGCCCTGTGGGGGGAAAGATTGGTCCACCACCAGCATCATAGTGCATTGCTATAATGAAGCGGCTGTGCATTGCATAAATAAAGGCCGGTCTCATTCCCCCGCATTAATACTTTTCTTAAGATGTCTCACATGAATTTCAGCTTATGACCAATTCATTTTAAATGCAAAACATGTCCCCTGATCCAAAAATCAAATAGCTCCTGTTTTGCTTTCCAGAAATTCAGGCTGCTGACACCAGATGTGGACCCACTCCCAACGCCAGTACCTCCATATTCAGAATGGATATTTCCATAAATCATCCACTGAAACCTCTCCTCGAAGCCTCCCTCAATTCTATTCTACAAGCCATCTCCCCCAGGACCCTCCAATCCTACTTAACCACTTGGAATGGTTTAAAAACTTTCACCATGCTTACAACCTGCCTTTCCCCGATTTTTCCCTGCTCACCATCACCTCGTTCATCTCCCATCTCAACACCAACAAAACCCTCTGTTTTATCTTCAGCATTTATTTAGACAGGACAGTAGGTTGATAGGAAGTGAACTCGGGACACCTGAAGCACAACGGCGCTGCCCACAAGGCCATCCGCACCGACCATAATGCGATTTCTACCGAGGGAACCCCTACCACCCTGGAACGTGATTTCTATTGAATGTACCTCTGCCCCTCCATGGAGGTCTGTGCACACTGCTGCCACCCATAGACTCACCCCTTGAAGAAATAAGGACAGATGTGGTTGAAAGTTGACAAAAGGGATGGATTAAAACACCAGGTGTAAACGGGAATGTCTCCCTCGTCTACTTGTGATCTGATCGACGAAAACACATCTTAATACTGGGTGTAAACAGGGCCTTTGAGAGTCACATGATCTAAAACCCATACTTTATTGGAGGGAATATAGTAAATGTATGTAGAAAAATATATTTAGGGTGATTCTCGCATCAGTGTGTTTCTACGAGAGCTACAAATATAATATAAATTATTCTTAATCACTAGAATTTAATGTCAAAGTTTCAGTATCTGAATATTGTGTTTAAGGGGCAAAAATAAGAATAATACGTTTTCAGAGGAAACTGACTTTATCTTTAAATTGATTTTAGTTCTCATAGTCTCTCTCACCTTATCATCACACTGTTAGTTTGAATGTGATCAAGAGAAAGTTCTTGTTTGATCTGAGAGAGTGAAGAGTATGTCATTGTTCTCTACAGGCTGTATGATTGTGGCATCACAGATGAAGGTTGTGCTGCTCTGGCTTCAGCTCTGAGATCAAACCCCTCACACCTGAGAGAACTGAATCTGTCTGGGAATAAACTAGAAGACTCAAGAGTGCTCTCTGATCTGAAGGATGATCCACATTATAAACTGGAGACACTGTGGTAACAACAGTTTTTAACACTTTTCATTTTAAGTTCAAATGGCTTTTACTCACTAGAAATAAAAGGAAATTGTATCAGGTTCAGTCACACCATGTGTTTGTGAATATTTTGTCTGAGATCCTCAGATAACGATTCTTAAATTCAGCTTCAGTTTCTGTGGGTCTCTGAATTTTAAACTGTTTAATGAGTTTAATTCTGCTCATAGTGTTGTGACTGATTGTGAAAATAATATTAATGTTATTTTCAGATTTTGCCCTTTAAATGTCTCTATGCGTGTGATAATCTGAGATTTGGGTTGTTTGATATGGAACGATTTTCCGGACTATTTTCAAATAGAATTGCAAATTGTATTTTCAATTGCGTTTTCCATATGTGGACGCATAAATTGTGACACAATCCAAATGCAATTGCAAATCTTGCATTACCGTTTGCATTTTCGCTTTCGCGAACGCGCAGTGACTGCCACATTTCAAATGAAAAAGCAAAGTCTATTTGCAACTGTATTTCCCATGTCTTACGAGTTATGAACCTGTCATATTTAAATAGCGATATTAATTACCACATTTGCTTTTTCACTCTCTGCGCCGCGCATATAACCTGTCAAAACTCAAATGGAATCGCAATTCCTTTTGCATTTGAATTTCCGATTTCTACACTGAAAGCTGTCAATCATTGTGAGGGGGCGGGACTAAACTAGGGGGCATGTTTGTTTTGGGAGGTGACGTCGCTCACAGACGACCGTGCCGAATGCTTTGATCAATGGAGGTAATCGGTAAAGCCTCCGCTAAAGGCAGCTGCCAATCAGTTCGTGCCGGTGTTAACGAACAGACAGTGCAACCTTCTTGGCACAATAAATAATTCTGTCTTTTTTACACCAAATACAGTAATTATCCCCTGAAAACAGAGCTACAAACGGTACGCACAATAGGTCAACATTCACTATTACCCAAACGCTTTTCACCTGTCTCAACATCTCTCACTGTTTCTCTCACTCTGATTGATGCAAGTGAGAAAACAGACAGTGCAATTCTACACTTATTACAGTACATTTTATTCGTAAGCAAACAAAACAGTGCCAATCTATATTTATTTACCCATTTTCCACCTTACTTTATATTTTATTCAACAGTTTTAATCCGTCATGGAGCACGCATTCCGTGGCGCCAAAGCGTCACCAAAAAGACTTTATTTTTGTCGTGATCTCTACATAACAAAAGTTGTTTTCTAAGTTACACAACTGCGCCAGCAGGTGGCAGTATAGAACTACTGATGGGGAGTTGTATACTGTACCAACTATAGCATACTGTACACGTTTGGGACAGAGGACCTTCTTCGTGATTGCTATAATTTATGCAGTTTATTACTGACATTTAATTAACTTATGTTAAACATTAGTTCAGTGATGTTATACAGTGTTGTAGCCTTATCTTTTGTATTTTCTACATTTCTTTGTATTAAACCACACACACACACACACACACACACATATAACAGCATCCCAAGCTCGTAACGCACACGATATCACAGCCTATCCTACATGACTAATAAAAATCACAAACAAATTATTATAATATATTATTATATATAATTTTATTTTAAACGAAGTGAGTTGAATCCAAGCAGCTTATGGTTTTTTAGAATAGAATACTCTGCATTCTTCTGAAGGCGCTCCGCCTGCGCTTGTGGTGATGAATGCGTTGTTTTTAGACCATTTAAACATGTTAATTAGACAAATAAAATGTTTAGCATAGCCTAACTCTGGACAAAATCAGCAGTGTTTGATTAGCCTATATGTATTTTATTTATTGTAGACGTTATTTCTAAGTGAAGCAACATTTGCTGAAATGTCCACAAGAAGAGCGCACGGTCATCTGTCAATCATTTACGCTGAGTTTGGTCTTTTAAAAACACTCTCAATTAACACATTAAGCCAGGTTAAGCGTTTTAGAATGTCCCTGTCAAGATGCATTTGTTATTATAGCAACAGTAGACTAAATTAAGTCATGATCACGAGAAAATAAGAAAGAAAAAATGATAATATGCAGCCGCTTAGAACTTCCGTACTATTACAGATTAAAAGAAAGGAATAAAATGTACTGTAATAAGTGTAGAATTGCACTGTCTGTTTTCTCACTTGCATCAATCAGAGTGAGAGAAAGAGTGAGAGATCTTGAGACAGGTGAAAAGCGTTTGGGTAATAGTGAATTTTGACCTATTGTGCGTACCGTTTGTGGCTCTGTTATCAGGGAATAATCGCTGTATTTGGGGTAAAAAAGACAGAATTATTTATTGTGCCAAGAAGGTTGCACTGTCTGTTCATTAGCAAAGGCACGAACTGATTGGCAGCTGCCTTTAGCGGAGGCTTTACCGATTACCTCCATTGATCAAAGCATTCGGCACGGTCATCTGTGAGTGACGTCACCTCCCAAAACAAACACGCCCCCTAGTTTAGTCCCGCCCCCTCACATTGATTGACAGCTTTCAGTGTAGACATCGGAAATTCAAATGCAAAAGGAATTGCGATTCCATTTGAGTTTTGACAGGTCATATGCGCGGCGCAGAGAGAGTGAAAAAGCAGATGTGGTAATTAATATTGCTATTTAAATATGACAGGTTCATAACTCAAAAGACATGGGAAATACAGTTGCAAATAGACTTTGCTTTTTCATTTGAAATGTGGCAGTCAACTGTGCGTTCGCGAAAGCGAAAATGCAAACAGTAATGCAAGATTTGCAATTGCATTTGGATTATGTCACAATTTATGCGTCCACATATGGAAAATGCAATTGAAAATACAATTTGCAATTCTATTTGAAAATAGTCCGGAAAATCCTTCCAGAGTTTGATATTAACTTTTATTAAATTTGTAGTGTAATGTAATGGTGATTTCTGCTGGTTCTGTATCATCTGTTGTGGGAAAGTGACCTTTCATGTCTTTTTGATTTTGTGACTTTGACTTTGAGCATCAGATAGAAGCTATATTATCATGATTGATAATGAACCTAGTGCTAAGTTTTCTTATGAAAAATGTGAAAGACATAATGTCTCGTACTGTTTGTGTTTTATTTTAGGACTTATCTTAGATGACAGTCTGATCTTCTCATGATCATCTGATGATGAATATGGATCCACTACAGAGACTGAAGATACAGTGACTTCACTGTTATAAATGGAGAATTTACTTAGATTTCAATTATCCTCTGACAGACCTGATGAGGTGGTAGTGAAACATCTTTTCTTTTCAGAGCAGCAAATTAAAATTTTTCATACATAGATTAACCCATTTATTTGTATAAATGCACAGTATAAATGTAAAAATTCAGGGATTGTGGAATATTTTCATTAATCTTGATTCAATATGATACATAGAATTTCTATGTCTATTTATTAAAAAAAATGACACTACTATTAAGGATGTGACTGTGTGCAGTGTGCTTAGAACTATTTCAAACTTGAAAAACATACAGTATCTCACAAAAGTGAGTACACCCCTCACATTTCGGCAACTATTTTAGTATATCTTCTCAAGTGACAATAGTATAGAAATGAAACTATATATTTTAGAGTAGTCAATGTGCAACATGTATAGCAGTAAAGATTTACTGTCCTCTGAAAATAACTCAACATACAGCCATTATTGTCAAAAAAGCTGGCAACAAAAGTGAGTACACCCTAAGTGATAACAGCTATACATCGTTTAACCATGAAAAGCCACATGTCCTATTCATCATGTTCATGTTTTTGTCTGCTTGACAGGGCCACACAAATTTGTGTATCTTGTATTAGAGCAGTTAAAATTTAGTGCTTTGAGTACAGTTCTCTCATACTGACCACTGGATGTTCAACATGGCACCTCATGGCAAAGAACTCTCTGAGGATTTGAGAATTAGAATTGTCGCTCTACACAAAGATGGCCAAGGCTATAAGAAGATCAGTAACACCCTGAAACTGAGTTACAGTACAGTGGCCAGTGTCACACAGAGGTTTTCCAAGATGGGTTCCACTCGGAACAGGCCTTGCAAGGGTCGATCAAAGAAGTTAGGTTCTCACGCTGTGCGTCAGGTGCAGAAGCTGGCTTCAAAAAACAGATGCATGAGTGCTGCCAGCATTGCTTTAGAGGTTGCAGAAGTGGAAGTTCAGCTTGTCAGGGCTCAGACCATACGCCGCATACTGCAACAAGTTGGTTTGCATGGCCATTGTTCCAGAAGGAAGCCTCTTCTGAAGCTGGCTCACAAAAAACCCTGCAAACAGTTTGCTGAAGACAACCTGTCCAAGAGCATGAATTACTGGAACCATGTCCTGTGGTCTGATGAGACTAAGATGAACTTGTTTGGCTCAGATGGTGTCCAGCATGTGTGGCGACGGCCTGGTAAGGAGTACCAAGAAAATTGTGTCTTGCCTACAGCCAAGCATGGTGGTGGTAGCATCATGGTCTGGGGCTGCATGAGTGCTGCTGGTACTGGGGAGCTGCGGTTCATTGAGGGAAACATGGATGCCAACATGTACTGTGACATTCTGAAGCAGAATATAATGCCCTCCCTTCAGAAACTGGGCCAAACGGCATTTTTCCAACATAATAACGACCCCAAACACACCGCCAAGATGACAACTGCCTTGCTGATGAAGCTGAAGGTGAAGGTGATGGAGTGGCCAAGTATGTCTCCAGACCTGAACCCTATTGCGCACATGTGGGGCATCCTCAAGCTGAAGGTGGAGAAGCACCATGTGTCTAGCATCCAGCAGCTCCGTGATGTCATAATGGAGGAGTGAAAGAGGATCCCAGCAACAACCTGTGCAGCTCTGGCGAATTCCATGCCTAGGAGGATTAAGGCAGTGCTAGATATCAATGGTGCCCCTTCAAAATATTGACACTTTGGACACAGTTTTAACGTTCACTTAGGGTGTACTCATTTTTGTTGCCAGTTATTTGGACAATAATGGCTATATGTTGAGTTATTTTTAGAGGACAGTAAATTCATGTTTCTATTCAAGCTGCACATTGACTACTCTAAAATATATTCAAGGTTCATTTGTGTAGTATTGTCCCTTGATAAGATATACTAAAATAGTTGCCGAAATGTGAGGGGTGTACTCACTTTTGTGAGATACTGTATATGGAAAAGGAATTTGTCCCTAAATATAGAAACTTGACATAGGTACCTGACAAGTTATTGATCACCCTTCAGGAGCTCATATATGGTAAAAAATTATTTGTCTTAAAATACAGAAAGACATGTATGGAATCTGTAGAACAACTTCAGGACATATATATGTGAGTTCAAAACAGACATTCTGGAGTGGTGTTCATGAACATTACTCGGCTTTGTTACCTTGTTAATAAAGTCTATCTGGCTTCAAAACCTCTTCGGAGCAATTTATTTTGATCAACATAAATTCTATAAACATACTGGTGCCCAGGAACCTGAATGACTCCACTGCCGTTACAGTTCTGTCCATGATGGTGAGCAGTGTTGGGCACGTTACTCAAGAAAAGTAATTAGTTATAGTTACTAGTTACTTCTCACAAATAGTAACTGAGTTAGTAACTGAGTTACATCATTATAAAAGTAACTAATTACCAGGGAAAGTAACTATTGCGTTACTTTTTTTAAAAATGTTCAAATGTCAAATAACTTGGATGCCCCCAATATTAAATATGTTAAATTAATGAAATAGACACTAAATAGAATAAATTATTATTATAAAAAATTGTACATTAATCTACACGGTGAAGTAAACATCAGAGATGATTTGCCACAAGCTGTAACTGTAGGAACTACATTAACTATGGTGATGCAGATCTTCTTCTGAGATGATATTCCTTGGAGCATCCACGTTGTTGGAACCCTTCCGCATCGTCAGCAGGGATCTCAGGGTCTCAGGTGTTTCGCCCCTTAACCTGAACACCTCGCCTAAATGGGGCAGCGAAGACTGACTAGCCTTCACCTGCAGAAGGGTTCCAACTGTGGGCTCTCTTCAGCCACAGCCATCTTGAGCTGGACTCGGCTGCTGCAGCTATGTCCCTGGTGGCTTTCTTCAGCTGTTTAGGCTCCAGGCCCACCCTCTGGAGGAAGTAGCGCACCGATTTTGCTGGAAACCTGCGGCAGCCAACTTCAATAGGGTAGCTGGTTGCATGCCACCCCTTTACAGCAGCTTCGTCGACCAGGTCCTGGTACTTGGCTTTTTTCAGTTGGTGGGACATGGCTAGCCTCTCTTCCCAGGGCACCGTGAGCTCAGCAACTATGATGGTTTTTGTGCTCCTGGATAGCAGGACCATATCTGGTCGGAGGGAGATCACTGCCACGTCCTGTGGGAAGACAAGCTTCCTCGTCAGGTCCACTCTCAACTCCCAGTCGGAGGCTCGTTGCAAGAAAGAGGGTGGGTTCTTAGCCACCGTGCCGGTCTTATGAGCCTTTTCTCCTTCCCTCACAAAGGTTATGGCTTCGGGTGGATAGGCCTGCTTGTTATTGGCTTTGACTCGCTGCTGTTCCACCCATTTGGTGATTTCCATGAGGACCTTGTCGTGCCTCCATCTGTACCGCCCTTCTGCCAATGCTTTTGGACAACCAGTCAGGATGTGTTTCAGTGTACAGGAGGCTGCTCCACATTGGTTGCATGATGGATCTTCCTCTCCGCCCCAGATCTTTATATTTCTTGGTGTTGACAACAGGTCAGTCACCGAGTGCAGGAGAAAGCTCAACCTCCCGTGGTCGATCTGCCACAGTTCCTTCCACGACAGCGGTCGCTCCTGTGCCTGGTCCCACTGCGTCCATCGACCCTGAGAGTCAAGTCCGATCGCTTTCACTTGGCGCTCCTCCTCTGCTGCCTCACGGACTCTTTGCACCACGAGGCCTCTTCTGGCTCTGGCATTGGCCCTGCACCACCTCTTCTCACTATAGTGTCCAAGGCCCAGGTGTCCCTGGCATACCACGCCCACGATTTCCTGGTGTTTCCAGTGGGATTCTGCTTCCATTACAGCTTGCTGGGGCTTCTACTTTCTGCCGCATTTGATGCTCTTGCTTGTGTGTCTTATTTTCCCTTCTTTAGACGAGAGGAGTGAACTGACTGCCCTTGCCTTGGCGGCTTTAAACTCCTCGACCACCGATGAGACTGGCAAGGAAAGCTTGGAGGTCTTGCTGTACAGGTTGATCGCGCTGAATGATGGGGGGACTCCCAGCCATTTCTGCAAGAACTTACTGCACAGTCTTTCCATTCCTTCCACCTGAGACACGGGAAAGTCGTAAAGTAGGAAGGGCCATTGCAGCCAGGGTATGATGCCGTACTGAAAGCACCAGACTTTAAACCTCCCGAGCAGTTGACTGTGCTCGATTGCCTTGAGCCAGGTGTTCAGCTGGGCCTTGGTAGTAATGAGATTGCCGCTGTTCTTTAGGGAGCTGTCGTACTGCTTTCCGAGGCATCGGATCCTTTGATCTTGAATTGCTGGGATCTTAGAGCCTTGGATGTTGAAAATGTTTCCTATTAGCTTCCCTTTCAAGATACTGAGGCTCCTTGACTTTTCCGGTTTAAACTGCAGGTGTGACCATGTTGCCATCTTTTCCAGTTCACTCAAGATCCACTGTGTCCCCTGGATAGATGGAGTCATTACCGTCACGTCGTCCATGAAAGCTCGACAAGCGGGGTGTCTCATGCCGTCGTCTGCTTTCGGGCCTCTGCACTGCATTCCTCCTGCCTTTAGCAACAGATTCATAGCCGCTATGAACAGGGCCACGGAAATCATGCATCCTGCCATAATGCCCTTCTCGAGCCTTTGCCATTTGGTGGTGACGCTTCCCACGGTGAACCTCATCCGCAGTGCATCCATGTGTGACATTACAAGCTCAACTACCTCTGATGGAACTCAGTAGTGATCCAATGCCTTTCGGATCAGCTGGTGTGGGACGCTTGGGTAGGCTTTGGCGAGGTCCAGCCAAACAACAGAGTGTGTTGTTGTTACTCTTGGCTTCGTTGATGAGCTGGCTAATCACTGCTGCATGCTCCAGGCAGCCGGAATATCCCGGTACTCCTCCTTTTTGGACACTGGGATCGATGAACTCATTGGCAAGCAAGTATGTTGTTAGCCTTTTGGCGATGATGGACCAAATGTCAAATAACTTGGATGCCCCCAATATTAAATATGTTAAATTAATGAAATAGACACTAAATAGAATAAATTATTATTATAAAACATTGTACATTAATCTACACTATTTATCTACTGACACTTAGCATAAATCAGTCAAGCATTATAATATGATATTATGATAATTTAGCATATATGATGATAGAACTTTAATAATTAGAATAACCAAGTAGGACTGGTGGTGGTGCTTATTTAGTGTTTGTCATTTAGTGTTTCTACAAAAAAAAGGGGGGGGGGGAAATGATAAGATAAAACTACTACGAATTCTACTACTAATAACAATATAAAATGCACTAAGGATTAACGAGCCGCTGGGTTCATAAATATTAATCACGTTGTCTGCGTTCGCTCGAATTGATTTGCTGAAATCAAGACAGGGATGATAATAGGTGAGCGCCAGCCAATGAGATTGTCGTTTGCGCATTAGTTCCGCCCACTACCAGAGAACCCGGCAATTCTTAAAAGCTGAAGAATTCCAAAGGAACTCCGTTATTTTGGCAGGAAAATACAACAAATAATATCGTTTACATGTAGTGCGTCAATTCTGCATGTTATGTAAGACTCTCTCTCTGTATCTTTCTTTGTGTGTGTGAGACAAAGCGATGGCGAGATTCACACTAGAGTTTACGGTATGTCAAATACAGCTACACTGCGCATCCATTCAGATAAACTGAAAAATAAAATGATAATAATATTATAATAAATTATAGTAACGCCGCATTTTATTGTCAGTAACGGTAACGGCGTTGTAACGGGGGAAACAGTCATTTATTTGATTACTCGTTACTGAAAAAAATAACACCGTTAGTAACACCGTTTATTTATAAGGGGGTTTCTCCTGAAGTCCACGATCTGTCGTAGATTTGCTGGTGTGCTTGGGATCATTGTCCTGTTGCATCACCCAATGTTGGCCCAACTTCAGCTGTCAGATGGATGGCCTCACATTTGACTCTAGAATACTTTGGGATACAGAAGAGTTCATGGTCGACTCAGCGACTGTGAGGTGCCCAGGTCCTGTGGCTACAAAACAAGCCCAAAATCATCAGCCCTCCACCAGCATGTGTGACTTTTGGTATGAGGCGTTTGTGCTGATATGCTTTTTAGGTTTTCACCAAACGTGGCGCTGTGCATTCGGGTCAAACATCTCCACTTTGGTCTCATCTGTTCAAAGGACATTGGTCTAGAAGTAAATAAATAATGACAGTGTGATGTCATGTGTTGTTGTTCATCTGAGGTTTTGTTTTCCAAATTTTAAGGCCTGCCAAGGACCAGATGTTTTTTTTTTTTTTTTTTTTTTATTATTATTATGTCCTGATCCGGAAAATCATGGAATTCAATAGGGTGTCCTAATTTATATATACAGGTGCATCTCAATAAATTAGAATGTCGTGGAAAAGTTCATTTATTTCAGTAATTCAACTCAAATTGTGAAACTCGTGTATTAAATAAATTCAATGCACACAGACTGAAGTGGTTTAAGTCTTTGGTTCTTATAATTGTGATGATTTTGGTTCACATTTAACAAAAACCCACCAATTCACTATCTCAACAAATTAGAATATGGTGACATACCAATCAGCTAATCAATTCAAAACACCTGCAAAGGTTTCCTGAGCCTTCAGAATGGTCTCTCAGTTTGGTTCACTAGGCTACACAATCATGTGGAAGACTGCTGATCTGACAGTTGTCCAGAAGACAATCATTGACACCCTTCACAAGGAGGGTAAGCCACAAACATTCATTGCCAAAGAAGCTGGCTGTTCACAGAGTGCTGTATCCAAGCATGTTAACAGAAAGTTGAGTGGAAGGAAAAAGTGTGGAAGAAAAAGATGCACAACCAACCGAGAGAAGCGCAGCCTTATGAGGATTGTCAAGCAAAATCGATTCAAGAATTTGGGTGAACTTCACAAGGAATGGACTGGGGCTGGGGTCAAGGCACCAAGAGCCACCACACACAGACGTGTCAAGGAATTTGGCTACAGTTGTCATATTCCTCTTGTTAAGCCACTCTTGAACCACAGACAACGTCAGAGGCATCTTACCTGGGCTAAGGAGAAGAAGAACTGGACTGTTGTCCAGTAGTCCAAAGTCCTCTTTTCAGATGAGAGCAAGTTTTGTATTTCATTTGGAAACCAAGGTCCTAGAGTCTGGAGGAAGGGTGGAGAAGCTCATAGCTCAAGTTGCTTGAAGTCCAGTGTTAAGTTTCCACAGTCTGTGATGATTTGGGGTGCAATGTCATCTGCTGGTGTTGGTCCATTGTGTTTTTTGAAAACCAATGTCACTGCACCCGTTTACCAAGAAATTTTGGAGCACTTCATGCTTCCTTCTGCTGACCAGCTTTTTAAAGATGCTGATTTCATTTTCCAGCAGGATTTGGCACCTGCCCACACTGCCAAAAGCACCAAAATGCACTGCAATCAGCTCATTTTTTTTTTAAGTGGCGTTTATCGGTTTTTGTTAATAAACTCTTCATATGTATACAGTGTGTATATATATATATATATATACTGTTGGTAATAATATATATACTGTTGGTAATACTTTGAGATAATTATAACATTCATAAATTACTTTAAATATTTATAAAGTGATGAATATTGTGTGAATATATGAGTGGTGTAATGTACAAAAACACCGACACATGAATTGTGAATCATGAATGTAAATCGTTTTGCCCTGTGTAAATGTTTTACAGGCAGTCATGCTTGTGGAGAGCAGGCACACAGATGTTTGGAGCAGAGACAGCAGCAGCCAGATTCTCCCGCACGTGTTCTCCTGCTTTTGCCTCATGGTTGTGTGGTTCAGAGGCCGCCATCATGGTCTTTCTCATCCTCTGGCTCAATAATGTCCCCATTCTCACCTCTAAGGCCTTGGAGAAAATAGAGCACCAGCATGTTTTCAGCATGCCAAAGGCTCGCTCTGTGCACAAGAGTGCTTGCTGTTGAAACGAGCTGTACAGGGTTCTGTATTCTTAATTTTTTAGTAATACTTAAATTTTTCAAGTATAAAATCAACAGTCTTCTCCAAAGGTGAGATCTTCGAGCAGCTGCTCGACGTCTCCTTTGTGCAGACATTGCAAAAACTGCAAATGCGGGGGAAAGCCGTGCTAGGTAGGGTTGTTGAGTTAGTAATGTTTTTTGTTTAGTTTTTTTGAAAATTACTATTTTTTTTTTTTTGCAGAACTTATAATTACATACAAGATTAGGAAAGATTGTTGTATAAATGCTAATAAAGTAACGGGACTTTGTTTACAGCTGTTACCAAGTAGGGCTCGATGCATCCTGTGGTGGACATCCAACCCCGCCCACATCCAAGTATGACATTAGAAGCCACGCCCCTAATCCTATACTTCACCTTGTGATTCCCCATCCCCATACCGGGAATCCCGGAAGTATATCAAAGCAATTTGGCAGTTTCGGGGATCTAAATAAAACAATGTCTTTCATTTTACACATTTTCTTATTTTTGTAAAGGATGTCTAGGCTAAAATGGCACAACCTAAATCTAATAAGTTTAATATGTCTAATATATGGAGATGATTTCATCAAAACAGCCTGTAAAATATTTGCATTTGTTGATTAAATTAGGCTAATTGTTAATGAAAACTTGACCTGATTCAGTTATGTAATTAGATAAATTCACATTTATTACGATCAATTTTGACCTACCTAAGACAAATTTCAAATGTATTTAAAGGGGACAATTAGATTTTGGTATTGTAAGTCACGCTTAACATATTTTCCTCATAATTGTCATTTAATTTTCTAAAGATATCTTCCACTTATCATAAAGTGTCAACATTTGAATGATAGGACCGACAGTTTTCCATATGCAGTAAGCTACACATAAATAGAGAATGCTTGCTTTGATAGATTACAGTGCACAGCATAAATGAGTACACTCCCTCTGAATAAATATAAAAGATGTATTTTCTTAATGATCTCTAATATAATTCATGGAAAGATGGCAAAATTGAAATGTATTAAACATATACTTAATAAAAACAACAAAATATATGCCAGTATTTTCTGTAAGATAAGTAAATTAGCCAATTTTGTTTAAATGAAGGATTGCAGAAATGAGTACACCCTAGATTTAATTCAGCAAATGTATAATATTCTAGTACTTAGTATGTCCTCCAGAACTTTAAGTATACTGCTCTGATCCTTCTTGGCACTGAGTGTACAAGTTCATGACAAATTTTCACATCTGTCCTGTTTAACTCCTGGAGGACGATCTCCTTAAATGCTCTGGTCTTTAATGGGGAGTTTTGCTCAGCTCGTCTCTACAGAATCCCCCACAGCTGCTCAAGAGCGTTAAGATTGAGTGAAATACATGTCCACTGAAGGATTTTCACCTTGGGAGAATGAATATCTTCATTGTCATGTTGAAAAAATGCCCAACAATGCAGGGAATGAGGGGAGGGTAGCATCTTCTGTTTCAAGTTTTTGTATTACATTACACATTAGTGTGTGAATTCAAGACAGCATTGATAAAGCACAACTCCCTCACACCTTCAGCACTCATTCATCCCTATATAAGAGCTTTACTACCACTGAACGTCACTGTGGATACCAAGCACTTCTCGCTGTACTCCTCCTCTAGCAACACCAGAACAGTTTGGATCCTAAATGATTGACTTGGTCTCTTGAGACCAGAGTATGGATTCCCAGAAGTCTCTATTTTGTAAATATGGGCCTTGGAAGAGGTTAAATGAGTTTATTTTGCTTTGGCTACAGGAGGTAATTCTAGTGGTGACAACAACCATGCATGTCACTTCTGCAGGCTGCATCATACTCTGTGAGAATGTGTCACTCTTTTCATAGCTTTTGCCGGCTCTGAGACACTTGCATGTTATTTCTCCTGCTCTTTTTCTAGCAAAAATTCACTCATCACTAAATGAAAACAAAGTGAAGACCTGATTATTGCAGGAGCCTTGTCACAAGTCCATTGTTTTTGAATGCCGGTGCTACTTCTGCCATATTTTCACATTTAAAACAATAATTTGGTATTCCTCTTGTCCCATTGTCCTCTTTTATGCTAAGAAATAAGTCACCTGGCAGTTCTCTCCCAACTGGTTCCACTGCTGCCAGCATTAAGTCTGAGTATGATTCAGTGGGCTATATAACACTTTTAATTGTCAGGAAATTACTTGTCTTTAAAAGTTTTGGTTCAATATACTTACCTGTTGATCAAAAATAACATTAAACCTATACACTTTTATTTTTTTTTATTTTTTATTTTTTTATTTAGTAACTTTCAGGAGGGTGTGCTCATTTTTGCAACACACCATTTTATCACATTGATAAGAAAATCTTATTTTGCTGAATAATTTTGACATTCTTTGGTAATTGATCAAGCAGGCTTGATGGAACGTTATATCTCCAAAGAACCCTAACATGTCATCTAAGTAAAGAGTAATTACTGAATTTGTTAAGTTTTAGAGGGAGTGTACTCATTTATGCTGTGCACTGTATATAAGTAATATGGCATTAACCGATCAGGCCTTGTTCATCAACAAAACTTGATATGATATGTGTCCAGGTCCTCCACATACTTAAAGATGAATAAAAAAACATCCCTTGCTTCATTAGGTATGTTTATATTTATTATTTTACAAAAACAATTACATTTAAAATTTTACATTATTACATTACATTATTTTATATTATTTTGTTCAACAAAAGATATGCTCCAACTATCATAAAGTCTGAGCAGCTGAATGAACAGTTGAATGATCGGATGAACAGTTCTTGATATGCAGTACACATACATACATAGGCTACATAGAGAAATTTCTTGCTCTGATGGGTTGTTCACAGAACATGGCATGGACCTTCAGGCCTTGTTCATCAAGACAATTTGATATGAATTTGTCCAGCTCCTCTAGATGAATAAAAAGACATCTCTTGCTTCATCTGATTCTCCCCCAGGTAGTCTGTTCTGTTGATTTTAACTGTCCATCTGGAGAAAGGCAGGCCATGTCTGCACCACACTGGACCAGTTTGAATCTCGCCTCATGGACCTCTCTCTCTCCCACTCGCTTCCTGTCATATCTCCACTGTCCTATCACGAAAAATGCAAGAACTCAAAAAAAAAAAAAAAAAAAAAAAAAAAAGGTTTTACCTCATCATTCTACATACAAACATATTTATGATTACCACAAAAATCAATCAATATCTATAGAAATGCTCCCACCCTACATCCATACACCACTGCATGGCTTATGTTGTCCTCCAAGTGAATAGTAATAGAGTCATTTTCTTTACTGGTGAAACTGCAGCAGGGACCCCTCAACCCAGGAGAACTGCTCTGCATCAGGCTTGGACTGAAAATGTGTAGAATGCTGTGAAACATTATGTGATTTTTTCCATTAATATAAAAGGATACAAAGATAATTTTTCACATACACAGAGTTATCCAGCAAGACGTAGTGAAATTATGTGGTGCTTATCCAAGTTACTGTGCTAACACATTCTCACTCCCAACTCGTCACACGTTGATGCTTGGTCAGGACCCTTTAGCTTTATTTTTCCACATACAGGGTCCTCCATTGCTTTAACTAGGAAACCTTTGGCATCAATATGCAGACATGAAAGGCACTGGGAATTTTATTGTCATGATTAATAAATTATATATTGGGTAATAATATTGCCATTATTTCATACATGTTGGGGTGTGATTTTTCAATGTAAACAGTCACAACAATTTTATTTACATTACACTATTTACACATTTATGAGCACATACCCCTGGGCCCTAAACCTACCATTTGTCAATAAAACACAGGATATAACTGAAACTGTGTGCAGTCTGTGCACAAATTCAAAAATTCCTTACAGAAGAAGCCTTACATCAGCCTTGGTTGTGAAATGCTATTGGCTCTTGTGTGTCTCGCGTCATGCTATGGGAGTATCTTTCTGAATGAGATGTGAGTGCATTAATGGAGCGGGATCATTTTCAGCGATTAAAACCTTGGGCCCTACACTGTAAAAAATTATTCACTAAATTTGTTTCAAAATATTACAAGCAATTTTATTAATTAATTCAACATATTAGAATTAATCAAATGAAATGCTAACAATTAACCATTTGAAATGAGTAAAATAGTATGAAAAAATTAGGTAAAATTCAAACAAAAATATTGGTTTCATTGAAAAAAAATAAATAAAAATCCTATGCGAATGAATACTATGTTATGCATGCCAAGGCCAGTAGTTGGCGATCAAGAAACACCTTGTGAAAACATTATAAGCATGCACATGGTCAACTTTTTCACAAATTCACATTTTTGTTGATTACATGGAGATGATACAGGCATCGTGTTCAAAAGCTTGTGTTTTCAGACCCCCAAACCGAGTTATTGAAGACACCTGATGTTATCAAACAGAATCACTGAAGGAGAAAATCTTACTTTTTTTATTACCATTATGGTGGTGTAGCATTTGGATCAGTCAGACACACATTTGTTCATTAGAGTTAACAAGTCAGTTATTCCTTAGATTAAAAGTCACAGACCCCTCACCCAACACCAGACTCGGTGCCTATATGTCTGTGAACGAAGTCCAGACCCCTGGTTGCCATGGCAACCAGGAGACTTTTGCCAGGCCAGATGAACTTTACGACCTAATGGCATGTAGAGAGCTCTCCCTCTCCCTACCCTTTCCATAGGAAAGGCACATAAGAATGGACTCTTTTCTAATTAATTCATTGAAAAACCTTTCTTTGAATGAACACACACATCCTCAGGTCATTGTGTATATTGTTACTGTTCTTGTATATTGTCTTTTGTACTGTATCCTGTTTTATGCATGCTTATGATAGATCACTAGTTAATATTACCTCACTTATATCATGTTTGATCTCTATCAATTCGTCTTCGGATGATCTAATTGAGAGTGTATATTATATGTTGCTACCTATGCAACATATAAGTGTTCTAAGAATCTTTAATAGTTTGTATATCAACTTCCAATCCAACCCCATGCAAATTACCATGCTCAGAGACAAAGAGTCGTAAAACCTTCCCTCCAAAGAGAAGGGAGCCCATTGGCTCTTTGAGAGGTGTGACCTCTATACCAGATAAAGCTCTCACTCACAGGTCCAGCCCTCTCTTCTGCAAAAAGCTCTTCTGCTATCTTCTGATTGCTCCATGAGGGACTCACGGAGAGCCTGAACCGGTGCGGGCGCGCCCGGTCGGCCCAACATAGAGCCGTGGGTGATCTCCCCAGCCTGGGAGATGAATCTTAACCACAAAGACCCAGTCTGCGGTTCTGTTAGATCCTAAGAGGATGAGGAAGATGTGAGCTAGAACTCTTGTGGACCCTCAAGTTATTGTGCCAGGCTTCACGGCCTTGTCTTTCCATTCGACCAAAGATTCTTGGATCTTAGCTGATGTCTCTTAACTCTTCTTCACTTTTCACCTGGGAAGAAACTCCCAATCACCATCGAGTCAAAACATCTGTGGAATTCATCACTCTTCAAACCAGGAAGAACGTAATTGCAAGTCCAAAACCTTGAAACCATCAAGACTTTCATCCGAGACTGCATTCTGGACACTCGTCAAGATCAAGGCAGTGCAAGTATAGTACATTTAACTAAATGAAACAGAGGTTTAGTATAAGTTATAGACCCCGTTATAAACAGCACTGATGGTTTTACTCAGGTGGTTAAATGACTTTCTCCATAACTGCATTCTCTGTTTTCTCTAATGGCTTCATTCATCCACTTTAGCTCCACTTTGTATGTATGTGTGAGTGTATGTTATTCGTTTGTTTGTTTAGATTAGTTATGTGTGTTAGCATTTAGTTGATAAAACTCTTGTGCACAAATTACATGAGTTTCTGATTCTGCCTTGCAAATAATTGTCCCTTTACGATTTTGACCCTTGCTACATGCTCTAATGCATTAATAGGAAAGTATTTTCTGTGGCCACGGAAATATCCTTTCTTAGAGTTGATATGAATTTACACTGAATGTTTGCTGGACGAACAGATCAGCTGATGGCAATTTAACTCTGCTACAGTTATTACTGTCAGCCGATATAAATAATTGTAATTAATCATAATTAATTGTAATTATTTATATACAATTCCCTTTTGAGCTAAATTTGCTACAGTGGTCAGTGTTTGCTTTAGTTGGGCTCTTGACCCTTGACTTTCTAACAATAAATTTTGTTTGGCTGCTGTACCTGAGTTATAATAGCTGGACAAACCAAGAGAAAATGAGTTCAGATGGTGTTGGTTATGTTTTGACATCAACATTTGACCTGAAACTGTGAGTTGGGTGTGTCTTATTGATTACAGCCATTCTGTGATTGCACAGGAAAAGGTCGGGAATTTTCAGCACAATCAAGAGATTTTTAACCGCTCTTTTAATCAAAAAAAAAAAAAAAAAAAAAAAAAAATTATTTTCACAGACATCAAGAATCAGCGTAAGAACCTCAACAACGGTGACCATCAAAACGCATGTTGCAGTGCATTCTGGGTGCCACCAATCAAAACTCATCCATGGCTCCCATCATGTATTGCGGCATGAATAAATTATGAGCTGAATTGTCTTGTATTTATTCTTACTATTTTCTTTTATTTTTGCTGTTTTTATGTGATTTTTTTAGTAGCTTGTTTTGTGATGATCAGAGTTGATCTGTTTATCTGAATATGCTGTTTGTCACCGTTCTTGAGATTCATACGCTGATTCTTGGTGTCAGTGTGTGGCTAAAAGAAGGTGCCCCCTCCACATTTTTTGATCCAAACAATTACTAAAACTCTCTTTGGACTATGCTGAAAACTCCAGATTTTTTATTGTAGAATCTCAGGGCTGCTGTAGTGAATGTTAAAGAGATAGTTCACCCAAAAATGAAAATTTTGTCATCATTTACTGACTCTCAAGTAGTTCCAAACCTGTATGAATTTCTTTGTTTTGCCATACACAAAGGAAGATATTTTGAAGAAAGTTTGTAACTAGGCTGTTTTGGGGCACCACTGACTTCCATAGTAGGAAAAAAAAATACTATGAAGTCAATGATGCCCCAGAACTGCTCTGTTTCTCACATTCTTCAGAATATCTTCCTTTGCGTTCAGCAGAACAAAAATATTTATACACGTTTGGAACTACTTGAGGGTGAGTAAATGACAAAATTTTAATTTTTGGGTGAACTGTCTCTTTAATCTAGCTCAGAGATTAGTCCCTAAGTGAGAGCAGTGACTGAAATCAAATGATGACCATGTAAAACCATAACCAGCACCATCTGATCATCTTTTCTCTTGGTTTGTCTAACTACTATAACTCAGCAACAGCAGCCAAATAAAATTTATTGTTAAAAAGTCAAGGGTCAAGAGCCCAACTAAAGCAAACACTGACCACCGTAATGGTAATCAAAAAATTAAGCTTTTCTCCTTCAGTAATTCTGTTTGTTAACATCAGGTGTCTTCAATAACTCTGTTTTGGGGGCCTGAAAACACAAGCTTTTGAACATGATGCCTGTATCATCTCCATGTAAACAACAAAAATGTTAATTTATGAAAAAGTTGACGTCATGTGCACGTATATTACATTTTTGCAGGTTGTTTCTTGATCGCCAACTACTGGCCTGGCATGCATATAGTATTCTTTAGCATAGTGTTGTTTTTTGTCCAATGAAACCAATAATTTTGTTTAAAGTTTACTTAATTTTTTCATGCTCTTTTACTCACTTTGAATGGTTAATTGTAAGCATTTCATTTGATTAATTCTAATGAAATCTAATGTGTTGAATTAATTAATAATATTGCTTGTAATATTTTGAAACAATTTTATTGAGTAAATATAGTGAATCATATTTTACAGTGTAGGTAGCCTAATTCTGATACATGCATTATGACATGTAGGCATTTTTATATGTATGTAGCCTACACAATAATAATCTTTTACATTGTAATCCTTTCATTTGTAATATCTGGCATGTTTGTGTGCTGCGCATCCCTGTGTGTATAATAAGCAGAGTGTACGCTTGTTGTGGACCCGCCTATAGGCGCATATTACTAACACGCTCTTCAAATAACAAAAAATACTGCGCCATTGACTTAGACCAGGTTTTAGCTGGTCAATGGCGCAGTCTATTTCAGTTGCCTCAAAATAACAATGCACCAATAATGCGCCTGAACACACCTCATTTTCAGACCAGCTCGCCCATGAGCGCACAAATGGGCGCAAAAGCATTTGCTATTTAAACAACATGGCGCAGGACATGAAAATGATAACTGTGTCGGGCTGAAACTAGCAAAAAACACTTGCGTCGCACCTGGCACCTCATTGCATCGGTGTATGATAGAGCCCCTTATGTTTTACTCTCTTCTTAACATTAAAGATATCGTATGGCTTCAGAAAACTTAGAATGCAACATGACTTGTTTGTAATACTTTAATACTGCTTTATGGTTAGTTGTTGCAATAAATACCTGTGACTGTACTTTTATTTGCCTGTTACGTGTTTTATATCATTCAGAAGTGGGTAGGTTTAGGTGCTCCAATGAAAGTATAAATTTATATAAAATGATTTCTATTTTTACAAATGCTTGCACACCATAAAATAAAGGCAAACAACTGAAAGCAATGGAGTAGCCTGCACATCCAAAAGTGGCGCTAGGGGTAACTTGAGCGTCAAAAAGCGACGCCAAGGGGTTCTGACCAAGCGTCAATATGTGACGAGTTGGGAGTGAGAATGTGTTGCAGGGTTCTGTGATTAGTGTACATCAATAAAGATATATGAATGTGAGTGAGTGCTTTTTGTGGGGGGGCAGGTATGTACATATGTATGAGAGGGATGAAGTGTGTGTGTGTGAGTAGGCGAGATGAGTGTAATGTGTGGGGGCAGGGCATAAAAAAATTGCATGTTCATTCAGCATTCATTTCAGATCATATGTATATGTACATATATATATATATATATATATATATATATATATTTGAAAGATTCTTAGGATGTAGGGCTAACATGGAAGGAAACAGCAGTGGTGCTGTAACGTAATAAACTGTGGTGCCAGGATATATATATATATATATATATATATATAGACACACACACACACACAACAGTTCTTTCTGGTCCTCGAATCTGATTGGCTGATAAGAGTGCGATATCAGAGTGATATCAGAACTCCAACAGCCATTTCACAGTTTGTAATTGTATCACTCCGCTTGCAGTACTTCTTACAGCGAGACACCCAAATCCAGTATCATTTTATAAATATTACTGTTTTTGTGTCACAGAATGTAGTTTTAAGAGGTGTACTCAGTAGACAGCAAGA
The DNA here is from genome assembly GCA_039654775.1 of Spinibarbus caldwelli. Taxonomy (NCBI): domain Eukaryota; kingdom Metazoa; phylum Chordata; class Actinopteri; order Cypriniformes; family Cyprinidae; genus Spinibarbus; species Spinibarbus caldwelli. The sequence continues at coordinate 33,696,952 of CM077244.1, forward strand.
AGGCAGAGGCTCGCAAAATGGGAGGAGAACCTGCACCAGCACCACTGACAGATGAAGAGGAGATGGTCAAGTATTGGAAGAATTTTAAAATCCAAAAGGAAAAATAATAACTGTTGCTTTTGTATTTGTAGGGAATAAAGATGACCAAATAAATTGTGAATAATTTGTGTTTATTTAACTGCTGTGGTGGTGGTTACGGCATGTATCTCGTTACAGCATCCATCTGGTATCCTTCCATTCCATGCAGTAGGCTAATCTGATTAATTTTCAGAAGGTGCGATGATGGGAATATGTGTCATCAATGCCTCCAACCACACTGGAAATCCTGAAGGAAATTCTAATTATTGGGTTACTTTCAGAGGTTGCAGAAAGATGTAATCAAATGAACGGCATTTATCAGATTAGCCTCATTTAAACCGATTTTTACACCACTGGCTTACAGTCATGTGAAACTCCTCTTTGACGGATTTATGCCCAGGAAAAAATTCTCAGAATGAGTGTGAGAGGGATGCACACTTACCTTAAAATCTGCATACAGCGGACTTATAATGTGCTCTGCATCTCCGATGTTTTAAAGTGCATTTTTCTTATTTTGCAAATTATCTGCCAATGGGGAAAGAAATTAAAAAAATATTCTTGTTTCCATTTGCATTAAGATTATTTTTTTTACCCTATGGCGGACAATTTTACTTGTTTTACGTAAAATGCACTTAAAAGGAAAACCCCCCAGGAAACAAGACTAAATATCTTCGACAATTTTCATCTATAAAATGCATATTAAGAATTTTTTGATATTTGTACTTGAAATAAGACAAAAATACTCAGTAAGAAAAGCATTTTTGCAGCTTGAATGAATGAATGAATAAGGTATTTAAACATCGTTTACGTTTTAAAACGGGGGAGGAAACCGAAAAAAACTCTGGGTTTAGCAAAGAAAACCTGCTCCCAACCAGGTTAGGTTCACAGAGTACGTTACCACGGTGACTGACTTGGAATATAAGTTACCTCTCTTTCAGAAACGGGCTTGACTTACCCTGCTTTCCTGGGTTTGAAAAACCTCACATTTTGAAACGGAAAACCCAGAGTTTCCCTCATTTCAGGGTTAACATACTCAGAGTTTTCACTTAACCTCCTTTCTGAAACGGGCCCCTGGACACATATCAAGTTGTGTTGATGAACAAGGCCTGGGGTGTATTCCAGAAAGCAGGTTATGTGACATACCCAGGTATGTTTGAGGATAAGCGAGCGGATAACCTCAACTTTCGGTTCCAAAATCAGAGGTTACTTTCAGGGTATGTAAGTAACCATAGTAACTTGCTCTCTGAAGATAACCTGCTCCGGAGCAGGTTATGTTCCAGGGTTAGTTCACTTCAGAGCCATCAGCGCACACGTGACTTACTGATTATTTAATTATTTTATAATTAACATATCATACTGTCACGATTATGTTCAGTTCCTATCATGTCTGTTATGAGCTCACGTTAGTTACCATGGTTTCTGATTAGTTAATCCTTGTCCAGCTGTTCCTGTGTAGTTCCCTCATTTACCATGTGTGTATTTATAGTCCTGATTCTGTTCTATCCAGTGTCGGTTATTATTTGGTGTTATGTGTTGTACCTCCCTGGAATTCTCAGTAAAGTCTATTTGGAAGCGTGAATCTTCGTTTGTTGCCCTCGTTCCTTGACGTCCCGTGACAGAATAACCGACCGCATAAAAACAAACAGAAAAGATGGACTCACCAGCGTTACTTCTCCTCCTCAGGCCAGAAAGCCGAAGGTGGCTGGAATATTTGGGCTGGATGCTCCAGAACAGCGGCCTCCCCTCACAGTCAGCGAGCCCGAGACACCAACAGTGCTCGTCCAGGAGCCAGAGCCGGATACCACCAAAGCCCCGGAGATTAAGCGCGCTGATCAGTCCACCGTAAAGCCAGGAGTGGACATGAACCTCATAGATCTGTGGTCCGCGGATCCAGTTCCCACCCAAGTACCCACCCTCAAAGCTTTGTCTTCTTCGCCGGTCCCGTCCGGATTGTTAGAGGCTCCAGTCCCGTCCGGAGATCTTCCTCCTCCGATGTCTCTGTCAGATTTCCTGGTCCCATCTCCTCCGCTGGTTTCAGCCAGTCCTCTGGATTCGTCGGCTCCACTGGTGTCGTCCAGCTCCTCGGCCCTGCCTCTGCCGCTAGCTCCGTGCGGCTCATCAGCCTTGCCTCAGGCTTCCCCCCCACCAACTCTGTATTGCACCAAGTCCCCGGCTGCACTTTGGCCCTCCAGGCCCATGTCTCCACCTCGGCCTGTCAGCCCGCCGACTCCGCTCCAGCTCCCTCGTACATCCGGACAAACCTCGGTCGGTCGTCGCTCAGCTTCCGCCACGGACTTCCGGGTCTCTGGCTGTGCCTCGACCCTCCACCCCTTCAGCTTCACCGGGCTTCTCTCTCCCTCGGGTTTCCCCGTCGTCCTCGCTCGCTCCATTGTCGCCCCGGTCAGCCGGATCCCCGGCTCCGCCTCAGTCACGTGAGCCAGTCGCTCCACCTTGGGCTTTCAGGCCTTCAGTGTCACCCTGGTCTGTCGGCCTCTCTCCTCCGCTGGTTCCTCCACTCACCATGGTTCCGCCTCCGTGGAACGGTTTCTGAGTGTCGCCCAGTCCTTCGGCCAAAGCTCCTCCCTGGTTTCTCCCACCGATTGCTCTACCATGGTGTTGGTCTCCGACTTCTCCAGGTCCTTCACCAGCACCACGCCCTCCACCTAAGCCTCCAACCTCCGTCCTCTTTTCTAGTATCTACTGTTGTGGCTTGAGGTCACACCTTTTGAAGGGGGAGTTAATGTCATGATTATGTTCAGTTCCTGTCATGTCTGTTATGAGCTCTCATTAGTTACCATGGTTTCTGATTAGTTAATCCTTGTCCAGCTGTTCCTATTTAGTTCCCTCATTTACCATGTGTGTATTTATAGTCCTGATTCTGTTCTATCCAGTGTCGGTTATTATTTGGTGTTATGTGTTGTACCTCCCTGGAACTCTCAGTAAAGTCTATTTGGAAGCGTGAATCTTCATTTCTTGCCCTCATTCCTTGATGTCCCGTGACACATACGACTATATATATATAGAGAGAGAGAGAGAGATAGATAGTAGGCTATATTACATAACTATATAGTAATAATATGTAATGTTGTGTGCTATCTTCACAAGATGAGGCTCTTCAGTGGGTGTGACAGAAAGCGCACATTATATATTATTACAATATAGTTATGTAATATAGCCTACTATCTATCTATCTATCTATCTATCTATATATATATATATATATATATATATATATATATAGTTGTATGATATGTTAATTATAAAGCGTTAATATAAGTAATAAATAAGGTAATATTATTCTAATATGGTTATTATATTTATTTTATTGGCATATATAACAGTTATCTGTATAAATTATAAAACACTATGACAAGGTAATGTTTAATTATATATATTACATTTTATATTATAATCTCACACATGGATCGGCATTTTCTATAATGTATTTCTATAATAAAAAATACATATCTGATATGACTTAATATATAATTAGCATCAAACAAACAATATAATTCATATTCTCAAGGAAGATTAAAGATTAAACAGAAAAAAAAATTAAAATGATTGCACAACCATCAATTAGGTGGCGATATGCACTAAGCATGTAAATGACCATTGAACAATAGAAGAAGAGAGAAACAGCATGAGTTGAATGAACTACTCTTGGACGCGTTTTTGGAACCACATTCCTCGAGTAAGCAAGGTTTGGGTTTAGCAGATGGTAAATTAACTGTGCTTTCTGGAATACACCCCTGATCAATTAGTGCCATGCTACTTATATAATCTATCAAAGCAAGCAATCTCTATTTAGCCTATGTATGTGTAGCTTACTGCATATGGAAAACTGTCGGTCCTATCATTCAAATGTTCACACTTTATGATAAGTGGAAGATATCTTTAGAAAATTAAATGACAATTATAAATTAAGGAAAATATGTTAAGCGTGACACTTACAATACCAAAATCTAATTGTCCCCTTTAAATACATTTGAAATTTGTCTTAGGTAGGTCAAAATCGATCGTAATAAATGTGAATTTATCTAATTACATAACTAAATCAGGTCAGGTTTTCATTAATAAATAGCCTAATTTAATCAACCAATGCAAATGTTTTACAGGCTGTTTTACCCCACTCTGCCCTAAATTAAAATAGTCATTTTCAATCTATAATCCAGATGAATTAGGTTGTTTTGTTTTTGTCTTTAATCTGTGCATTCAGAATCCGAGATGAAACAGCAGGAGAGACTGGAGCAGTGATTTTAGATATGAATATGTAACGTTTACGTCATCAGCCCCGCCCCCTCAGCCGCGTTTATAAGAGCTCTGCCGCCGAGCGACGCCCTTCTGCTCTCCTGCCCGTCTCCAGCTCATCCATCAGAGGTGTGTGTGTGTGTGTGTGTGTGTGTGTGTGTGTGTGTGTGTGTGTGTGTGTGTGTGTGTGTGTGTGTGTGTGTGTGTGTGTGTGTGTGTGTGTGTGTGTGTGTGTGTTTTATTCTGAAGACTGTGTTTATCAGTATGCAGACCAGCTCTTTCTCATTTGAAGCGGTCACGGAGCACGCCTGCTGTGAGTTGCGTTACTTTTATGGTCGAGCAACAGCCTTCGTTTTAACAAGCGAACACTTATTTTCTTCGTTTCTGTCGTTTTCACACACACGAAGGAATCCGGTAAATTCGTCGTGCGGCCGCGCGTTAACGCGTGGCGAATATGGCTGCCGCGTCTCTCCGGTGTTTGATCTCGAGTTCAGCGTGAAGTGTGTTTTATTGGATCTGTGCGTGAGCTCGGGTTGCGCGGTGAATACACGGCTGCTCCGCGCAGAGCAAGCGCTCCACCAGAAACAAGGGCTTTCTACAATAACGTTATACCGGGCCAGAACATCTACACACCGGCGAGTGCACGCCATCTGCAGGCTGACATCTTAGAAACGATACAGCTAAAACCGGAAGCTAATAATAAATTAAATCGTCTACCCATTTTATTAACGTCTACACCTACCCTAAACCTACCCCTTACAACAATGCAAAAACAGTAATTGTTGTACAGTGTGACAAGTTACGCTATATTGCGCTATATTTTGCTGTATGCCTTCTGGTCCTAACCAGAGCCGCTGCGACGCTCCCATAGGCTCCCAGAGGAACTGAGGAATGCGGAAGTAAAGCGAGGAGCAGCCAATAGTTCCAGCATTGAAGCCCATTCATTTCAGTGCTTCTCAAGCACACTCGCCATAGTTGTCATATTTAAGTTTTTAGTCTTTCTGCAATCTTTCGCTCCTTGTAGGAAGTTGAATGAGTTTCAGGAAAGACTAGCCACAAAGAGCTTCCCTGAATGCAGTTGGTTGCCTTTTTTTTTTTTTTTTTTTTGTGACAATGTAAATATCAATTATCTAATTGTGGATTTTTATTGTCTTTTTTACTCAAACCTCTCGTGACCCTTCATAAACAGGCGGCAGTGAGATCCGTCTTTAGTAGTTTTCTGTAGCACCGGTGTCGTTCGTGTGATGAAGAACCCATGCGTTTGTGCTGAAGACCTCCTTCAAATGCCTCATTTGTGTGACCAGTGTCATGATGGTAATGTGTTCTTGTGTCTCTCAGAACTATGGCTGCCAGAACCGAGCGCACCTTCATTGCCATCAAACCAGATGGCGTCCAGAGGGGCCTGATCGGAGAAATCATCAAGCGCTTCGAGCAGAAGGGCTTCAGGCTGGTGGCCCTGAAGTTCCTCCAGGTGCGTTGACCTCTGATCGTGAAGATTACTGCATCGTTTGATATTCCACTTGATGTCCTTCTGCCATTTATTCACAAACCTGCTGAACTTTATGTAATCTGGTAGATCAGAATGTACATTATTTCATTTAAACTACAGTAATCAGCATTTGTATCAAAATAAGTTCATCAAAGTTGTCCTAAGACAAGAACACGTTTTAGGACAACTTTGAAAGGTTTTGATTCTCTTCATATGTTGACTACTGTATTTACTGTTAAGTTAAAGATGGTAAATAACATGCATAATTGCTGCATTTGATGTAATATTTACTCAAATGAATTAGAAATCTGAAACGATTAAAAATACAATTAACTTGTTCTTGTAAACACTAATTATAAGTGTACTCTAACTTTATAAATAAATAAAAGTGCAGGTTGGTTTGAGCAGCACCTAAAAATCAGATCATGTGAAGTTGTTCTCCAGTGAGAAGAACATGCAGTTTTTATGGCTGTTTGCAGAGGTCATGGAATTGAATATTTATTAGATAATCAAAGACTTCTCCTTCGTACTTCAGTTTGTGTCTTTGTGAAACATTAATAAATCTTGTGTTATGTAGAGCAGATGGTCCTGACTGGACTGTAGATCATGCTATGTGCTCGTTTATTGACAGGCTGCTTCGCTAAAGCAGAAGGTCATCCGTGTCTGATGCAGGGTTTCAGTGTAAGCAGTGAAAGTGCAGTATGGAGGGCAGGGAGCAGGCAGACATGGTTTTATTGCATTACTTGTTACTCTTACGGGGGTGAGTTCTGCTGAAGTGGTGCAGATGGTTAACGGTTTGCCGTGGTTTGATGACAGGCGTCTGAGGACCTGCTGAAACAGCATTACATCGACCTGAAGGACCGGCCGTTCTACCCAGGACTGGTGAAGTACATGGGCTCCGGGCCGGTGGCTGCGATGGTAAGAGCTGTTCTCCGCTGAGCTGAACACTGAAGCCTGCGCCTCAAGGCTCTTACAGACAGAAGTGCTCTCTCTCGTAGGTGTGGGAGGGTCTGAATGTTGTGAAGACGGGAAGAGTGATGCTGGGAGAGACCAACCCTGCGGACTCCAAACCTGGCACCATCAGGGGAGACTTCTGCATTGAAGTGGGCAGGTGAGTCTATGAGCCCGCTTGAGTCCGCTAACCAGGTAGCGTTTGGTTTCGTTTGCACCAACCTGGGGTTTGAGCCCCATAAGGTCGCCATAATGGCTGTTTTTGTAAATGATTTTTTTTTTTGTTTTGTTTTTTTTCCTCACTTGGTGACCATGATGTTGAATTTGGTACTAGGGTTGGGAATTTTTTTTTCTTTCTCATTCCGATCATTGACAGGTCTCAGAAAAAAGGAGTTATCGGGGATGGGGAGTGTCTGTCATGGAGATAATGAAAACCAAAATTAATTTTGTCATGAATATGTCAATGAAAATGTGAACACATGACTAGAAAAAAAAAACGAACACTGCTAGATTGATGCATCCGTGTTGTTGGAAAAGAAACTTCTGGATCCGCTGTGGTAGTAGTAGTAGTAATATCTTATTTGTCCCTTTACAGGGCAATTTAAGCAGCTTCAAATCTCACAAAACATGTACATTATAAAAACAAAAAACATCACAAACCCCGGGCATCTACAATAATTCTTCATGTACTATTTAAATTCACGGTACACCTTTATCCTTTGTTTCAAATAAGCATTTACACTCATAACTGCATTTGACATAAAAGACCTAGAAGCTTTAACAGTCCTTCACTTGGGCACTCTATATCGCCTGCCTGAGGGAAGCAGTTCAAATTCTGAACACAAAATGTGAGACGTATCATCCAAGATAGTCAAAGACTTCTTAAGAACATTCCTCTCACACAGAGCAGACAAACCCAGCTGTACAGAACCTGTAATCTTTGACCCTAAATTAACAATGCTCTGCAGCTTGGATCTACTTTTAACATTTAATCCATAAAACCAACAGATCATAGCAAAGGTCAAAACAGTTTCAATAAAAGATCTATAAAACATTATCAATATGGATTTATCCACATCAAAGGACTTAAGCTTCCTCAATAAATAAAACCGTTTTTGTGCTTTCAATATAATCAGATTTGTTTTCCACCCAACTAAGCTTATCATCGATTAATGTACCCAAATACTTGTATGAACTGACCTTCTCAACTTCTTTACCTGCAATAACTACTTTAGATGGAATTTCAACAGAATTATAAAATTCTATCGTCATATCTTTAGTTTTGGAGACATTAATTTGTAAATGAGAACTCAATCCAAAAAATAATTTAAAATGGGCCCATGCTCTGTCACCTTGCCTTAACAGACTTAGCACCACTGTATCATCGGCATATTTAATGTCTATCTGGATATTGACTTCTACACCTATCTGTATATAAAATAAATAATAAAGGTGAAAGAATACAGCCTTGGGGACAGCCCACTGAAGAATAAAGTTCCTGGGAATGTTCTCCATTTACCCGTACTATTTGAGATCTTCTGGTCAGAAAATCTAAAATCCAGGCCACCAAACCTTTAGGAACATCAAATTCAGAGCAAACATTCAGCTAAAAGAGTTGGTTGAATAGTGTTGAACGCTGATGAAAAATCTATAAATAATAGACGAGCATGACTCTTACCAGTATCCACATGTTTATATATAAAATTTAAGAGTGTCAGGGTGGCATCCTCCACACTCCTATTTCTCCTATAAGCGAATTGTAGCGGATCAATCAACAGACTAGTATGCTCTACAAGCCAAATTTTAATAATTCTCTCAAAACACTTCATTAATGATGTTAAAGAAATTGGTCTAAAATCGTTCATTTGTCTACCGTTGGTCTTTTTAGGAATTTGTACAATAATGGATTTTTTTCCACACTGAGGGTACTCTCTGTAATTTCAATGAGGTCTGAAAAATGAGATGAGTGATATCGCAGAGCTGATAAGAACAACTCTTCAAAACTGTCCCACTCACTTTATCTGGCCCAGGGCTTTTATTTTGTTGGGTAGTTTGCAAAACCTTCAAAACGGAGGCTTTATCAATTTTCAGATATTCCTCTGTTTTCAAACTAGAATAAAAATCCCTACTCATTTCATTAAAATCGTGTGAATCAAATCGCCTAAAAAAAATCATTAAATTCATTAGCTATCTCTCCCTTTTCTATTCTAGACTCAAAGTTATTCCATTTGATTCTTTATTTTTTGCACCAGCCATTGCTTTTATTCCTTTCCATGCTGACTGAATATTTCCCTTAATAAACTTCTCCTCCACTGATGCCTTATTTCATTTTTGCCCTCCTAATTTCTCGTTTTACTTCCTTATTAACCTGCCTCTTTTCCAAATCTGTACCTTGATTTAAAAAAAAAAAAAAAAAAAAAAAAAAGTTTCTTCTCATTTAAAACATGTTTCAAAGATTTTGTCGCCCAGGGCTTATTATTTAAATAGATTCTTACATTTTTCCTAGGTATCACAGACTCTTCACAAAAGTGAATATAAGAACTCACATCAGCTAGCTCATCATTGTTTACACAAGAAGTTTTAAAAATATTCCATTCAGTGCGATCAAAACAGTCTTGTAACCGTGAGATGTTATCATCAATCCATTTTTGAAATGACCTAATGACTGGCCTTGCTCTCTGCAACACTGGTTTATAACATGGTTGCAAAGAGACTACATTATGGTCTGCACAACCAATTGGGGGTCTGGGAAAGGATCTATATGTGTCCGGTATTGACCCATAAATTAAATCAAGTGTTTTTTGATGACATGTAGTACAGTCAATATATTGCTGGAAATTTAAAACTCCCTCCAAAGAACATTTGTTAAAATCACCCATAATAAAATGGGGAGCATCCGGTGAACGCAACTGATACCGCTGCACCACCTGACTGATGATATCTGTTACCTTCTGAACATCAGACTTCGGGTGAATATATACCACTGAAATAAAAAGTTGCTGAAATTCTCTTGGCAAATAAAAAGGCCGGATGGATGCAGTCAATAGTTATATATCAGCAGTACACGTTTCCTCACGTACTGTCTTTGCCCATCGATTGTTCGCGTACAAACAGACACCTCCTCCTTGAGACGTCCCTGTGACTGAGGGGTCCCGGTCCAGCCGTAGAGGTGCCCCAAACCCGTCCAAAGACAGTTCACTGTCACAATCCTTCCCGTTTAACCAGGTCTCTGTCAGTGCAATCATACAAGCGTCTCTGTACTCCCGTAAACAGCGCACATTTGCTTGCAGTTCATTTGTTTTTCTTCGTAAGGATTGCACATTCGTGAGGATTATACTGGGCAGTGGGATGCGCTTAAACCCCAACTTTTTTTTAACTTCAGTCGGATTCCGCCGCGCTTCCCCCTCTTCCTCGCCTTGATATTAAAATCCAAATTTTCATACCTTGTATTTCCTTGCAAGTCCATACTCCAATTCGCCGCAGTCCTTGGATAATTTCCACGCAATTGGAGCAACAGTTCCCGGCTGTATTGTAGTGTAGAATAGCATGGAGGTTCCTGAACACTCCAAACAACTCAGAAAAATGTCAAAAACATCAAAAACCAAAATCAATCCATTCTGTCCGATGAATACTTCAGTATATTAAAGGGGAAAAAAAACTATGCTCCGGGTAACAAACACGTAAACAAGACAAAAAAAAAAAAAAAGGGAGACAACCAATTTTGTACAACAAACACATGAGGCACATGCTACCGGTCGCTACAAGAGCAGCGCCCCCAAGCTGAAGAGATGAACTCCAGTAAACTGAAGCCGTTCTGTGAGATTAATCCGATTAATCCTAGATGTACTACATAAACATAACATTACAACTTCTGTCTGTTCTGTTTCATGATCAAAGTCAGTCCAGGATCACTGTGGCCTTTCAAATCCAGTTTCACTTGATTTCGCCGGTCTGGACGACACTGTCTAACGCTAACAAATCAGACCTCAGATATCACCCAAAATGGCACAACCAATCAGAAAATTTATTTATTTATTTATTTTTTTTTTTTAATTTTTATTTTTTTGTTTGTTTAAGTCCGGGTAATCATCGCTTTCATGATGGATTGTCCGTGTACTCGTGGTACCTCCATTCAGCAATAGCCAGATGACTGACTTTTTCTTTTCTTTTTCTCCAGGAACATCATCCATGGCAGTGACTCTGTGGACAGTGCCAATAAAGAGATCAGCTTGTGGTTCAAGCCTGAGGAGCTGGTCTCTTACAAGAGCTGTGCACAAGGCTGGATCTATGAGTAAACTGCAGACTAACTACCGAACACTGAATCCATGCCTTTCTTCCCGGACCAGTTATCAGTAATGGACCCGAGTTTCTTTGTGATCCCGTCTTTTCTTAAGCACTTGTTCAAATAAATCGTGATGTCTCTCATTTGTTTTGGAGTCATTTTTATATTCTTCACTTTATTCTTAAAAGCACAGTGAATGTCTATGCCAACCTAATAAATATTTATTTTTTATTTCCACCCTTGCATGCTATGTGGATCAGGCTACATTAGGCTCAAATATTGACTTCTATTAACTAAGTTTGTTACGTTAAGAAAAATTCCCTAATGTGAACTTTTTAGAGTCCCAACTGAAGTTGTTGCATTTTAATGAGTGTGCTCTCTGCCATTTTTGTCTCATTCCTAAATTACAAAATGCACCAAATCCATTTCCATCACAGGTGTTTTTTTTTTTTTTTTTTTTTTTTTTTTTTTTTTTTAATAAAAGGGTTTCGCATCATCTCGTTTCATAATTCTGACCTTTATATTTTCACAGTGCTAAGTTTGCATTAGCACAAAATGTAACATAAGTAATGGTGCTAGACCGCTGAAAGCTTTGTTAAATAAGCAGAATTTTAAAACCAATATTAACTGACAACCAATGAAGTGATGAAAAATCTGGGATACTGTGATTGTGTTTCTCAGTTGTAGTAATCACTCAGGCTGCTGCAGTTTTGAACAGACTGCACGTAACAAACTTAGACTGCATCTGTCTTAGTGTGAAATGTTTTAAATGTTACATTTTTACTAGACTAAGTATAGTTCAAATATGTTCAGACATTTACTCACATATCGCTCAAGGCTTACTGATATAAAAATTATACTTAAACTTTATTTGGAGTACTAGCGCATAACACACTTTTCTTAATAAGCCTAAAATGTGTTTTAGTGTCACTATTGATGAGGATTGTATGATCTTTGAATAATATCAGTCTTTAAATGCAAGATATTTGAAGTGTACCTGAAGTATACTTGAAATAGTTCCACTTCAAATCACAATCAAATATACTTCAGGATATCTTTAGTTGGACTTCAGCACAATTAATGTGCATTAAGTACAAAATTAGTTCCAATTTAGCAGACTTTAAGAATACCAGCTCAGCATAGCAAAAGTACAATTGCAGGCTATTTTTATTAAGTGCATTTACAGTAAACGTATTTGTTGTAGACTTTGCATGAAATGTATTTCAAATACATTTTAGTATATTTATTTTTCACTAGGGTGACATTTCTACGGTGGAAAAAAAACTGTTCTGCAGACACTGGAATTATGATTACAGCACAGATTACATTCAAAAATAACACTCCTAAATGTTGAAAACGTGTAACAATAATACATCTAAAGACTATATTTATATTCTATAGTCTTGTGTTCAGGGGTTTTTGGTCTAATAAAAAATACTTGTCTTGTTTTGTCTTTGAGATCCCTAATACACTTAGCTAACTTGGCAAATGTGGAGGTCTGGAGAAAATATAAAGCTGAGTATCATCAGTGGAAACTAATGCTGTAGTACCTGATTTACACTGCAGGTCTTGATACCCAATTCAGATTTTTTGATGTAAAGACCATCTTAAATCTTAAATCGTGTTTTTTCCACTGTTTTCCCTTCTGTTGAAATCACATCCCAGGGGACAGGAGATTGTTTTAATCCACAGCAACAGTGTAAAAGTAGCCCAACACCAGGATAAGTGTCCACTTGAACAGATCATTCGTCACTGTCATTTTTACAATGACATTCAACTCATTGATGGGACTATCCAGTCTGAATCCGTGCTTTTTTTTTCCTGCTTATACATTCATGGGTCCTATCTGATCTGTCTCACATGGAAGGAAAAAAAATCAGAATTGTAATGTAAATGCAGCCAAAGTGTCCTCCAATGGAAGTATATGGGTGTTTCTGCAACTACAGGCACTTTTAAGTACCAGCAGTGAAATTTTAGATTTATGTTCAAATTTGTCATAAGATGCTTTATAAATATATTCACAGTGTCATTACACACCTTGACAAAAAAATATAATTAATGATTAATGTGATTTAATATAAAATTTTGAAGCATTTATAGGTCCAAACACCATTTTTGTTCATGTCCCACAACTCTGGTCACAATGTTGAAATACGTAAAATAAGCTAATTGAATCACAATTTGACATTTCAAATCGAATACTTTAATAGACACATTAATTTACAGCATCTTAATTATTTTTGTATTATTTACTGATCATTGTTATGATTTTTTTCAACTAAATGTACCTGTCCCACACTTTTGAGTCCTTACCGCAACGATGAAAAAAGGCTTTTATTATGGCATTTTATCAAAGATAAACAAGTAGTTTCTATGGAAACAGAAATTAGCATGTGAGCACATTGCTGACAGATTGGGCCACCTCACTACATCACTCACAAGATCCCAAAAATATAAGGGAAATATCATCTTTTCTGTGTCAGTATTTATTGTGTCTTTACCATACAGCTTAGTAATTCTGTACTTTGAACTACATTTTAAAAATAAATGTATATTACAGTTTAATTCATGTATATTAAGATGCTAAGACTCAAAACTAATGTAGTAGACCTTGCTAGCTGCCAATTAGCTGCAATATTAGCAAAAATGTCTTTTCCGCAACATGTCTTTACCGCAGCAAATTTAGTTGTTGTGGTAAAGACCTTGTGTTGCGGTTTACTGTATATTAAATTACAAATATTCAGTCTATTGTAAATTATATTTAAACATGACATTTTGTAACCCTAGATGAGACCAAATTCATCAATAATAAGATCAAAGAAATGCAGAGAGGAAATGAGAAAAGACCCAGAGAGGTATGCAGAGTTTCTGCAGAAGGAAACAGAACATTACAAAAAGAGAAAGGAAAATGGGCAAATAAAGACTGTCTCCCAGCTGACAAAAAGAGGGGGGAAATCTGAAAAGAAGGCAGTGGAGGATAAATAAAAGAAACCAGAGGGCAAAACACAAAGTACTGCATGCCTCAAATCAGTTTGTTGCAAAAAAAACACATCAACTTTAGGAGATAATATTTTTTTAAACATGAAAAACAGTTCTTTACTGCAAAACTACTACTATCTTTTACACATGTAATAACTTCTGTTTTCTGTTTATTTTACTGTTGTTCTGTACAGTAGCCTGTTTTTGATTTCATGGCACTTTAACATTGTGTCCTTACTGACACAAGATGTCAAAACCGCAGCTCTGCTTTATTTATTTTTTCCTTTTTTTTTTTTTTTTTTTTTTTTTTTTAAATATCAGTATTTACAAAACTCCACAAAATTTGAAAGCTATTGGAATAGTACATTTTTATAGAAATTAAAAAAGAAAAATGTATATAATGAACATTATTGTAACATTGCGGTAAGGACATTTTGTTGAAAAACATAAAAAATAAACATGTTCCAGGTTAAAATCTTAATGACTCCATGCAATTTTGTTGACCTTTATATGTATTTATGATTATTACAGACTCTGATGGTTAAAATTAAAATTCACAGGGGCTGATTTTTCTAAATTTTGGAGAGTCAAAAGTGCCCATAGAAACACCCATATACAAGAAGAAAAGTAAAGAACATAAGACTGATCCCTGTGCCACTCCATACTTAATTTGTGTTTGGACTGATACCTTATCCTTAACACACACAAACTAGTAGCAGCTGGGTAATAGATTTGTGCTGGGTTCACAAATGCCAACATAATTCTCGAGCCTATTCAAGAGAATGTCATGGTCTGTAGTATCAATCTGATAGTACAGCCAAGGTCAGATGATACAAGCAAGTAATTTGTAACTCTGATTTAGACAGGGTGCTCAACAGGACACGGCCAACCAAAACACCAGCCCACACCCTGCAACACGTGCACAAGCTCTTAGTGGTTTAGTAAGTATAGGATCCAGAATACATGTAGTTGGTTTTGATGCTTTAGATGACTTAAGTTGTTCATAGGGAAAGCATATCCAGCAAGAGAAAGCTATATGTTGTCTTTGATGAACAAAGCAACAACTCTTTGACATTAAAGAGAAAACATTGCCTGCAGTAATTGAGACAGCAGACAGACATGCAAGAAACTTTGTAGTGGAATCATTTGATGGTAAAACCAAAATCTCTTTACCAGACTTAATTGAATGTGACCTGCTTCCAAATGACAGGTCAGAGATACCATCACCAGAGATTGCTGGTCACCATCTACATCTCAAAGCTGTGGCACATAAGATCACAGCTGTTGACAACTATAGACAACTTTATGCTCAAAGGAGAGAAGAAAACATGTATTTGAGTAAGTATTATGTAGGAAGTATGCTGCCATGGGCAAAAAGTCATGCAAACATAAGGAGATTTGCTTTTGGAGAGGAACACATGAGCAGGCCTTTTTTTGAGTTATTTCCAGTCTGGATGACCTCACTGGGGAGTCTTCTGTCCCAGGCAAATGTGCCTCACACGTCCTGAAAAGTGAAGCCAAAACATTTCAATCACCATCTGACAGCTGGCTGCAGAATAGGTCATAAACCCCACCCTCTCGTGAGGCAAACTAAAAAATCAATTACTCTTCAAATACATTTTTCCATCATTGTAGGTAGTTCTTATCACGCTGATGCATGTTCAATTGTTCAATTTTCTAATAAGTGTGCTTGCATTTGGGTCTGTGGGAGTTTGGGTGGGACTTTGATACTGCGGCTCCAACTCATGATCACTACTGCGCAGACTCGGGCTCCAAATGAATCACTACTGCACAGACTCAGCCTCCAAACACTACTGCGCAGACTCAGGCTCCAAATGAATCACTACTGCGCAGACTCTGACTCCAAATGAATCACTACTGCGCAGACTCTGGCTCCAAATGAATCACTACTGCGCAGACTCTGGCTCCAAATGAATCACTACTGCACAGACTCTGACTCCAAATGAATCACTACTGCGCAGACTCAGGCTCCAAATGAATCACTACTCCGCAGACTCTGACTCCAAATGAATCACTACTGCGCAGACTCAGGCTCCAAATGAATCACTACTGCGCAGACTCAGGCTCCAAATGAATCACTACTGCGCAGATTCTGACTCCAAATGAATCACTACTGCGCAGACTCTGGCTCCAAACACTACTGCGCAGACTCAGACTCCAAATGAATCACTACTGCGCAGACTCTGACTCCAAATGAATCACTACTGCGCAGACTCAGGCTCCAAATGAATCACTACTGCGCAGACTCAGGCTCCAAACACTACTGCGCAGACTCAGACTCCAAATGAATCACTACTGCGCAGACTCTGACTCCAAATGAATCACTACTGCGCAGACTCAGGCTCCAAATGAATCACTACTGCGCAGACTCAGGCTCCAAATGAATCACTACTGCACAGATTCTGACTCCAAATGAATCACTACTGCGCAGACTCTGACTCCAAATGAATCACTACTGCGCAGACTCAGGCTCCAAATGAATCACTACTGCGCAGACTCAGGCTCCAAATGAATCAGTACTGCGCAGATTCTGACTCCAAATGAATCACTACTGCGCAGACTCTGGCTCCAAACACTACTGCGCAGACTCAGACTCCAAATGAATCACTACTGCGCAGACTCTGACTCCAAATTAATCACTACTGCGCAGACTCAGGCTCCAAATTAATCACTACTGCGCAGACTCAGGCTCCAAATGAATCACTACTGCACAGACTCTGACTCCAAATGAATCACTACTGCACAGATTCTGGCTCCAAATGATTCACTACTGCACAGGCTCTGGCTCCAACTGATTCACTACTGCACAGACTCTGGCTCCAACTGATTCACTACTGCACAGGCTCTGGCTCCAAATGAATCACTACTGCATAGGCTCTGGCTCCAAATGAATCACTACTGTACAGACTCTGGCTCCAAATGAATCACTACTGTACAGGCTCTGGCTCCAAATGAATCACTACTGCACAGACTCTGGCTCCAAATGATTCACTACTGCACAGACTCTGGCTCCAACTGATTCACTACTGCACAGACTCTGACTCCAAATGAATCACTACTGCACAGACTCTGGCTCCAAATGAATCACTACTGCGCAGACTCAGGCTCTAAATGAATCACTACTGCACAGACTCCAAATGACGTCATCAGCGCAAGACTTCTCTACAGTGAAGGATACAGAAGAGGATTAGGGCCAAGCAATAATAATAATAAAAAAAAAAAAAAAACATCTTGAGATTAAATTCATTATAATATGAGATCAAACTCATTAAATTTCGAGAATAAAGTCATTATGTTTCGAGATAAAACTCGTTAAATTTCAAGAAAAAAAGTTGAGATAAAATGTTGAGAATAAACTCATTTAATTATGAGAAAAAAGTCATTGTGTTTCAAGAAAAAAACTTGTTAAATTTCAAGAAAAAAGTCAAGGATAAACACACTCGTGTCATTCATTTAATCTCGTTGGACAGAGTCAAAGAGCGTCTGCAGTGGTTGGAGAGTAATGCACAGACACATAGCGTGTGATGTGATCGAATAGGGTTTGAACTCGCTTTTCTTCCTTTTCTCATCACATATCACATCGGAAAAGTGGAAATAATTAGCTTAATGAGCACTTGACACTGCTATCACCTGTGCTAAGTTTGTTGTTTGCTCTCCCTGAGGAAGGCATGTGCCAAAACGCGTTGGAGAGTTTTTAGATTTTTTGGATGTAGCCATCTGATAATAAAGGCTTTTTAATCAAAAAGAGTGCCATGGTCGTCCTAAAGTTTTCTTGGATGAACTGTTATAAACCCTAGACCAGAGAGCATCTGGACCCAGAGATTCACTCTCTACTATTGGACTGTATAATTAAGACCTGTTTGGACATATAGGGACAGTGGTATATCAGCATGAGGAGTGTGCTGACCTTGTTGAAATGATTTTGAGTGGACCCTTTTGTATAATAACAGGGTGAGAAATCACATAGGTGTTGTTAGCAGTCATATTGCATGAACACATCATTTGTTTATCAAAAGTTTTCCAAGACAGCAAAATTCATAATATTGCAAGTCAAACAACAGTGAGGTTTAAGGAAAGAAACAGATCTATTCAGATATTTCAGTGGTGATGCAATGGCATGTGGCAGAAAGAAGCTGTGTAATATCAGGCCAAAGTCAGCATGACTCAGACGCTACACACAATACACAAACATGAAACATAAAACTGCATTATACACCTAAACTGGATGGTTTTAAGTAGATTTACTCATCCCATCCAAAATGTAGGTGTCTTGCTTTCTTTAATAGAACAGGAATTTCCTAAAACTGAGTTTCATTAAACATTTTTAGTTAAAATAAATAAATAAAAAAATAAAATGATAAGTTTAGAATGACACATTGCCTTTCTTTATTGTGTGGCGAAATGTATCCCATAGCGCCATCCAACCAGTGCTAAACCATATGCAGATACCATAATATATGGAAATGGTGATATTGTGTTTTTTGTGGAAGTGCAGAAGGCAGTGGTGCAAAGGTTTACAGTAAATGTACTTGATTACTTTAGTATCTTTTTGGCCTCTTTGCAGCTGGATGGAATATCAATGATATTGCAACATTTACGCTCGACTCCAGTTTTTGAATAAATGCATGTATTTTTTACTCCACTATATTTCAGATGACCTTTACCAAAGTCCCTTTTAAGGAAAGTCCGTTCATTTAGCAGCCATATTTGCCATCTGAATGGCAAAATCCTAAAATCTCTACAACAAAAAACAAAAACCAGCAACACAATCTGACATGAACTGTATCATAAATGTTGTTTCTTATGCTCAAATAGTGTTAAAAAAAATCAGGTTGGTCCAGGCAATTCAGAAGAGCCGGCCTAAATGAGTGATGTACTAATTGGCGATTGGCCCTCTTTAGAAGGTGGGCGCTTTCTCTTATGAATGCGCCATCTTGGTAAATCTGAATATATAATATGTCTACATTTATACTGTACTCTAACAGTTCTTCCTTCTATATTGGATAAGAAACAGGTAGCACACTGATCTGCCAGACGTGGGTCTTTCATACGGAGAACTCTGCTCATGCTTTTGTTTTGTTACATAATAATGCATTTAACAGTAAATGGACAATCATCATAATAAAAGTTCTCAATGTCCTTGTCCTTTCTTCAGTTTTCTTTAAATGATCTTAAAGTAATAAATGAATCAATATCTAAATTTATACGGGCAGGTAGGAAACCTAAGATTAAACTGGATGTTCTACAACTGGGGTGTCAAACTCAGTTCCTGGAGGCCCACAGCCCTGCAGAGTTTAGATGCAACCCTAATTAAACACACCTGATCCAGCTAATCAAGTCCTTCAGGCTTATTTGAAAATAGTTTAACACCCCTGTTCTACAACAACCAACAGGTAAAGGTGGATGGGCATTGCCTAACCTTAAATTATATGCTTGGGCAATACAAGTGTGAATAATTATGAGCTGGATTCATAAAACTCCTGATGCTTCTTGTGTTGAAATAGACATGGACTTATGTGGTACTTCTGAATTAGTAAATCTCTTAGATGAAAACATCTCAGTTCCTTTTGAATTGAATAATTTTTCTCTTATATTTGCAACGTTGCAAGCTTGGTCTGCTATTAAAAGATTTCTTCATTATAAACAACCCTTATCTATTCTCTTCTCGCTGGTAGAAAATTCTGGTCTGTGTCCTAAAATGGGAGCATATTTTTCCTCATGAAAACAAGCTGGTGTAAATCATATATATGAGCTATTCTACAAAGGTGAATTTATGACATTTGATAAGATTACGTTCATTTTCATATTGTGCAAAAAGATTTTTATAAATATTTAGATATTATGTTAGCACTAGGAATGGTGGACTCTCCATTGGAAACTATGACCATTATCTGGAGAAATGTTTTCTTTGTAGTTCAGACACTCAACTATTTGTATCTAAATTTATAGGCAGAATAAGCTTACTGATCTTCAAAAATCTTGGCGTAAAAACATTGGGTATGATATTGATGCTGCTTCATGGAAAAACATTATTAAACTCCCAGTATCTATTTCTGTTTGCAATACATTTTTTAGAGAAATGCAGTTTTAATAGTAAATAGTAAATCAAGCTTATGTGTCATCATATAGATACAGCAAATTTAACAAACAGGTGTCACCTAACTGTATGAAGTGTAAAAAATCCTGTGAGAATGTAATAAGGTGAAAAAAAATTAGGATTTTAATTTGTAAGGCCCTTTCAGACGATTGTAAAGTTACAGTTAAAGCTTCACCTATTATGTGTTTACTCGGCATTTTGCCTCCTCCTTTACAGGAACTTAAAGACATTATTCATCCTTTGTTGATGCTGGCAAGGAAAGCCATTATGAACAAATGAGTTGGAGATAGCCCTCTATTATATAAGGAATGACTATTTATGATAAAATCCTTATGATTATATCCCTAGAAAAACTTATATTCCATCTTATGGGTAAACTTACTGTATGTCATTTAACAGAATGTGGGAAGAACCATTGAGATCTTTGGGGATTAGTGAAGATCCCAGCACGGTACCCATAATATGAAAAAAATAAATAAATATAAATCTACATACCCCTATTTATTTATCTAGTTATATAAATATGGTGATGTAAATTGGACATGGTTGTTTTTGTTTTCCTCCATTATGTGTTACGATGAACCAATTTGTTTTCCTCACAAACCAATGTTTCTTTTTCTTTCTTTTTGAAACCAGATTCTAATCCTCGAGTGTTGTTGGATGTGTGGTTCTGTGCAGGTTCTCTGGTGGAAGGCATCTGAAGCTGAATCAGACTCTTCTGTAATTTGATGTTGTTCAGTGGATCACTTTGACTGATCCGGTCACATCTGTCCATGTTTCAAAGGGTAATTCTCCTTCCCTGACACTCTTCTGTTCCTCTCACATATTTTGGCTGTGTGTAATACACACTGGCCTAGCCTGTTAGACTTACTCGACTGCTTTTGAGAGCCGTGGCCAATCCCTGCGAGTGTTGAAGGAAAACATGTTCAGCTGGACAGGCTCGCACACAAGACAGCATGCACACAGAGACCTGCACTGTCAAGATAAAGAGATCCACTGCACACAAATACAAGAAGATTCAACACAACATCAGAGGTAAGTCAGCTCTACAGCTGTGTGAATCTTCTGTGAATCTTCTCACTGTGATGCTGGGGATCTGTCCATAAAGCCTGCTTTGCTTCCAGTACAGCGAGAAATAAAGTTTCTGTTTTTGTGGGCTGGTGCTGCTCACTAGAGTTTATAACCATGATATCAGAAATCATTATCACAGTTCTCAATTAAATCCATTTCATTGTTAGATGATTCATTCATTATGAGTATAAAATGAGTGTTCAGGTTCGTGTTTTTAACATGTCTGTCAGTGTTCTTCGGTCACAGTGTTGGTTTGGAGTCTACACTTCATCAGATCCATCAACTACCAGCACTGTACTTAAACGAGACACTGACTGGACTTATAAAGAGAGACATGCAAGTGTCTATAACTAAATAAGTCAGAAGTAGATGCAGTTTATGCGCTGTATGTTGAAACAGTATTTAGAACATCAGTGAAGGAACTCAACCAGACGTTGTTAAACCTGATTTTCAGCATTTTACAAGACGTTTGTGCTCATGACCTTTGTTCTGAGATGTGTGTGCACATCTAGTGCTGTGTGATTGTACATTCATGACTAGGCACCTCCCTGTGAAAACACCTGCTTTATGCTGGTTAATGTTGGTTTAGTGCTAGTGTTTAGTGTGATATCTGTGCTTGCAATGCTCATACTGCAATACTAAAAATCACCGGAAATACTTCAGCAGCCACATTCATTTTCCAAGCCACCACGGGACAGCAGTGCCTGGCAGCCCATAACCTGACCTAAACTGACCAGTGGCCATCAGATGAAAGTTTTCAAATGTTTAGGTTTGTATAGTAATTGTTGCTGCAGATGACTGTAATGTTTAACATCAGTTTACACACAAAACAATATATAGAAACAGTTCAAATGCGTATGCCTACTGCACACTGCTTACTGACACAGCTAACTGAGCGCAAAATACATTTCTGTGTGTATGTAGTTCTGCGGGAAATTTTAAACATGACCATTTATATGGGATTATTAGAAATTGAGTTAAATACCACTCATCATCTTTAGTGACCACACATAAAAAGAAAACACGTTTTCAAGCCCATATGCAACCGTCAGTGTTATTTCTCTGATTAAGGTGTGATAAATAAGAACCATATACATGCTTAGGAAGTTTGCGCTGTAGGACTGTAAGAGTGACCTATGTAAAATCAGAGAAAAAAAGGGCAATGTTTACTTATTGAAATCAGATCTCCTATTAAGATGTTTTAAGAACTGCATGTCATTCAATTTATAAAAAAAAAAAAAAAAAACTTATTGAAGGGGGTGTGGGATTACAAATGTAAATATCTGTCTTAGATGTACTGAAAAAACTAAGGTGAAGTACATTGTATTTAGCATGTAAGGTCATCAGACAAATTATTCCCTCAAGCAAAGTTTGTAGCAAGAGGTTTCTGCCAGTTCCTGTTGTGTTTATTGTAAATCAAATGAGCCAGATTACTGTGTCTCTCACCTTGTGTCTTTAAAGGCTCTTGGTGGCCTTGTCTCATTCTTTGACTAGTTATGCTGATTGGATTAGGACTGGTGAAACAGGGCAGGTTGCCATACCTGAATACTTTATTTGCATGCTTTGTTTAAGGTCATCTCCCAGGTGCTTTGTCTCCATTTCTAAGCACTGTCCCCTAAATGTATATAAACCACACTGTATTCAATTCAATTCAAGTTTATTTGTATAGCGTTTTTCACAATACAAATCGTTGCAAAGCAGCTTTACAGGAAATTAAGTTTCTATAATATATTTATATATTGTAGAAACCTAATATATTTAACTTATGGTGAAATTTGGTAGTTCTGTATGTTGTCTGAGGGTAGGCATCATCTGAGGTCCTCTGAGGGGTTGGCATCATCTCTTCTCAGGTGTTCTGGATCCAGACTGAAGCTTGTGTAAATCCTAGTTACCACGGGATGTTAATCCCGTGGCAGAAACAGAGAAACAAATAGAGATATAATTAGCGTAGCTGCTGTTCCAACCAAGCAAAAATTATTTGTTCAATCTAAGCTAAAGAACAATAATGTGTGTTTGATCAGATATAACTGCAGTACAAGATTATGAGATGCATTATGTGAATGCTTGGCTAAAGAGATGTGTCTTTAATCTAGATTTAAACAGAGAGAGTGTGTCTGAACCCCGAACGTTATCAGGAAGGCTATTCCAGAGTTTGGGAGCCAAATGTGAAAAGGCTCTACCTCCTTTAGTTGACTTTGCTATCCTAGGTACTACCAAAAGTCCAGAGTTTTGTGACCTTAGGGAGCGTGATGGATTGTAGCGTGGTAGAAGACTAGTTAGGTACGCAGGAGCTAAACCATTCAGGGCCTTATAGGTAAGTAATAATATTTTGTAACTGATCCGGAACTTAATAGGTAGTCAGTGCAGAGACTGTAAAATTGGGGTAATATGATCATATTTTCTTGACCTGGTAAGGACTCTAGGTATCACTGTATCAATCAGAGTTTTGATGACTGCAGCACGTTCTCAATAAAGAACTCTGCTGAAGATACCCAAGAGTCTCCTGGTCTTCACTTCTGAGTTTCCAACAGGGGAAAGAAATATCATTTCAGTCTGCATCTTGATTTTATGTTTTTTACTTCTAGCATTTTAATGTCCATTTGATGTCAATCAGTAATAACTCATTTAATGCAACAGCTAGCCCAGAGTCAGGGGTTGATCATTTTTCAATGTGTGGATATGTGATGTTTTCTAGGATGGCCCAGCTGGATGTGTTCTCTGAGCAGGAGCTGACCTGCTCCATCTGTCTGGATCTCTTCAGCGAGCCGGTCTCCACGCCATGCGGACACAACTTCTGCCAGGGCTGCATCGGGGGGTACTGGGCCTCCAGCTCCGTCTGCAGCTGCCCGCTGTGCAAACGGGTGTTTGAGGAGCGTCCTGAGCTCAGCATCAACCGGGTGTTTGCTCACATCGCCCAGAAATATAAAGAGATGCAGTACGGCGGGCCTCCTCAGCCGAAGCCAAGGCAGAAAGCAGCTCTTACTGGAGCTTCTCTGGATGACGCCGAGCAGATTTTATGTGACGTCTGCAGCGGCAAGAAAAAGAAAGCCGTGCGTTCCTGTCTTACGTGCACTGTGTCGTACTGTGAGCTTCACGTGGTGCCACATCAGCAGACGTCGTTCTACGCCTCGCATCGACTGCTGGATCCTCAGGAGGCCCTGCGAGGCCGCACCTGCCCGGAGCACCACCGGCTGCTGGAGGTGTACTGCCGCACGGATCAGAAGTGCATCTGTGCCATCTGCGTGCTGGAGGAGCACCGCACACACACCACAGTCTCAGTGCAGACAGAACGCGCCAGCAAACAGGTAATCTGCAAATATATGCTTTCACTGCAGCTCCAAACTACAACGGCAAGAGACAAGAAGGGATAGATCGTCCAAAAATGATCATTTATTCAACCTCATTTCATTCCAAACCTGTATGAGATTCTTTCTTCTGTTGAACGGAATAATATTTAATGTTCTATTTACATATAAAAATACTTGAATAAATATCTAAAATAATACCATGGAAGTCAATGGCTACTGTTAACTGTTTGGTTACAAACATTCTTTAAAATATCTTCTTTTGTGTTCAACAAAAGAAAGAATCTCGGTTAGACCACTTTAGACATGCTACTAACTATAAGTAACTTAGCAACTACGTGTCAACTAATTCTCACTAATTTGGAACTACATGTCTACTAACTCTCAGAGTAGACTGTTAGGTTAGGTTTAGGGTTAGTAGAATAAGTTGACAGTGTTACCAGAATCTCATACAAGTTTGGAATGATGTGAGGTTGAATAAATGATGAACAGAATTTTCATTTTTGGGTGAACTATCACTATTGTTAGGAGCAGAGCACTAAAGGTGCTAAAACACCTATTGTTTTTCTTAGTGTTCTTTATCACTGTATTTGTTTTTATTTTCACTGTTTTTATTTTCTTCTGCTTCTTAGTGGGGCTTCCTGAAGCAAATCATCACTATTATTATCCCATATTCTTCTTCTGGACAAAACTCTGGCACCTTACTCATTCCACACCACTGAGTTATGATTTTGTTTAAGTAATCAAGTGTACAGCATTTGGGGGGATATCTGTGGATCAGAACATTGTAAAGACATAGATGGGCTCTTTTAACTCTTTTGACTGCCACGTAATATTTCATAAGCACCAAACCATAAAGATAGTCCTAGCAACCCTATAGAAAAATGACCTTTCAGGGCCGCAGCCATATTCCAGCATCATCATAGAAACATGGGGTGGACTTTATAATATATGACTGATATTTAGTGCTTCACAAAAGACTGAGAGAAGAGAGATTTTAGATCTAACAGACTTATTTTTTTTCTCTCACCTCATAGAGACTCCTGGGAAAAACAGAACTGGACCTTCAGACTTGTATTGACAAAAGAAATGCCCAGCTGACTGAGCTGAAGAGCAAACTACACGCCTTGCAGGTATTTTAAAATTCTAGTCAAGCTTTACTGTCACTGCACAGTTTGCAGGTGAATTAAACACATGTACTTGTATAATTGTCTTCTGAGTTTAAAAGCTATGGATAGCTTTTAGAAATTTACTGTCGAAAACAGTAAAAGGGACTTTTTTTGTTTTTTTTGGACTAATGTTTAATCACGTATCTCCACATATTTCAAAACCTTTGCTAAAATCATCCTTATAATAAACATCTGCACCCAAAACATTTGAGTGGTGCTGGTCATGTTTGCAGTACAGGTTTGTCATGTACAGTGTGTTTGACAGAGCTACGCTCAAGCTGAGCTGTCCGAGGTGGAGCAGGTCCTGTCTGATGTCACACTCTCAGTTAATCGCATCCGCAGCGAGCTGGTGGGCGGGATTGAGGAGAAGAGAGAGGCTGTGATTGGACGAGGACAAAGCATCGTCACGCAGCTTGAGTCAAAGTTAGCACAGCTGCAGGAGCGCAGAGGCCGACTAGAGGCACAGGCTGTTTCAGACGACCATATCGGCTTCCTCCAGGTACAGAGAGGCAGTCCTATAACAAACACCCCAGATTCTCTCTGTGTGCTTTGTCTCTTCTGTTATTGATTTTTTTTTTTTTTTTTTTTTTTTTTAACCACATCCAAGGCATCAAACACTGAATTATGGTCAAGTGCCTTGCATGTCACTATTAAGACACTACGCTACATCCACAAACGAGGAACTCCATTACAAATGCTTGTTTTATGCTTCTCTTATTATAATTTTTCTGGCAAAAATGTCTCCACAAATGTGTTTATTTGTAGAATAAAACAGATTACATATTTAATTCTTTGGATGCATCTGTAAAAGTAAAAAGTTATATCAAACCCTATCCTAACCCACCCGTACACTAAATCTAGCCTCACAGAACAAGAGCATAAAATACAGTCATTTATTGCACAGAGTGACAAAAAAAGTATAAGCAACACATGGTGTATTTCAAACCTTTTGATGCCATACAATATCTTCATGTGAGAAACTTCAAGGTTTGAACTGCTGAAAATGCTCACGCTTGATTAATGCAGTCACAACTCATTCAAAAAATAGAAAGTTAAAGATAAATATTTTAGTATGATTCAGTTGGTCACAAAACACATGAGAGTCAGTGGCATTTTACAGTCAAAGCTGACATAACGCTTCTTTAGCTGTAATTTCTGAATGTGTGGAGGACTGATCATTACAGTGGATGGAGACAGGATCATTTTGGGGTATTTTCCTCAAACGCAGTGGCGTTCCTAGTTCTTATATATAAATATGCCAAGGGGTTCCTTTAGGGTCTTAACAGTGTCTGTGCAGTCAGGGTCACTGGGGGAATCAGAGGTGTTTGGGGCTCCCAAGGGCGACCCCTAGTGTCACAACATCACTGAGTGAGTGACAGATAGGGAACAGTCTCTGGGACAAAAGGCCCAAGATATTTACATTTGTTATCTAACATCTGCTATTTATTTGAGTTTGTGCTCAACTGTAGTGATCAGACGTGTTCACTGTCTCAGTGTCGTTGAATGTGTCGAACTGAATAGTGTCTGTGCGCTACACTCAGTGTATACTAGGCTACAAAGTGTTGTAAAGCAAGTAAAAAAAAAAATGCTTCTTTACCAATGGTGTTATGATTTAGTTGAGGACATTTTTGGTTTCTTGGAAAAGCAAGAATCTAGACTGGAACTCGTCAGCATTCTTTAATGAAAATTCACTGGAGGCAGTTCACCCCAAGAGCATATCATTAACAAAGAAACAGAGCAATGACTTGACTATAGTACACTAGACAAAACCTGAAAAATACTCAAGAGACAAGAGGGCATTAGAAATAATTTAAGACAGGACACAGGACATGTCCAAAACCACAGGGCTTCACAAGTTATAAAATTATCACACTACACTAAAGCACTTTTTATTTTACTTGACTTTTTTTTTTTAAGTGTATGTGGTGCTACTCTCAGAATAATTATTTAGGGCAGAAAGGCGGACGAATGAGAGGCAAAGGGGACCTTCAGAGATCTTTATCTGGGCCTGCAGAGACAGCATGTGCTAAATACATGTCATGACTGTATATTTTAATAATGCCCCGTCACCCTAAATGTTATAACTGTGTCCTCTGAGTCACAGGAGCTAAGTCCTGCAGAAACCACAGATCGTGGATGATGAAGCAGATACTCACTCAGTCTCATTACTACACTCTGGTTTTTCAGTATACCTCAACATAAGGCATACATACGGTGTTTTATCTTCATCATGTTCCATTTTTATGATGGCAGAGTTTTGAGGAAGCCAACAGTCCCCTGCAGGACTCAGATATGGACATGCATGAGGTGGATGAGCTGACTCTGCGCTTCTCACTTGGGGACGTGAAAGCAGCTTTAGGAGAGATCCGGGAAAGACTGGATGATGTACGCTGTGGGGAAGTGCATTACAGACACTCCGGTGAGAATCTGCTGTGAAAGACAAACACTTTATAATACTGTTCCATCATTAATCAATAACCACACAGGAACAAATGAGTAACACAATATTAACAACACTCTAGTAACTAAGATTAACTAACAAGAAACTCTGTGTGTGATTTCTGTGACAGTGTCATCATTAGCAGAGAGCGAGAGTATGATGAGCGTTCGATCGATGCGGAGGAAGGAGTGGTCTCTGAAAGGTAAAGAAACACACTCTTACGGTGACCGAGAGAGCTCAACGCGCTGCAAACAGAAAAAACACCTGCAAATTAAGAAAACAACTTCATTAGTTTGACAACACACGGGCTGCAAATACTCACAACACAACCAAAGACACACACTGCAAATAAAATTCTTTATTTGGTTGTGTTGTGAGCATTTGCAGCACGTGTGTTGTCAAACTAATGAAGATGTTTTCTTGATTTGCAGGTGTTTTTTCTGCAGGTGCAGTGTGTTGAGCTCTCTCACTCTGACTGAAATACATCTGCACTACTAGAAGAAACATTCATGATCTTCCTCTAACATCTTTCATTTTGTGTTTTACAGATCTACGGAAATTAAAAATAGGTATGTATGTGTTTTAAGACACCTGTACATTTTTTTTTCCAGTGTCTTTCTTGTAAAAGAGCTCAAGCAGCAGATATTTTTTAGATGTTGGATTTTGAGGATGTAAGAGAATCAGGCTGAGCACTTTTTCTTTTCATTACATTACTTGATGACGAAGAAATGTATGTGAACATTGTCTGCCTCTCCATTTCATCTACACGATTACAGAGATATCATCAAAACAAATTCTTAGGCCCTTTAGTTATGATTATGTCTACAGGCAGCTCTTTCATGCAGTGATAATCAGTTGCACAGCAAAGGAAACCAGAGGTGTCTCAGTTTTGTACTTTTCTGTTCTAAGTGTACTTACAAATATCCTGATGATACAGTTAATTAACTGAAGAAATGTGTAATGCATTCAGATGTCACAGCTTTACTTTATGAGACAGTAGAGTACAAGCATAGTATAAGTACATAGCTTATAGTGCATAATTTGGGACACAACACAGGGTTATGTCTTGTCAAGTCAAGTCACCTTTATTTATATAGCGCTTTATACAATACAGATTATGTCAAAGCAGCTTTACAGTGTTCAACAGGAAAAGGGTGTGTTGATAATACAAGAGGACAATAGAAAACAGTCAGTTTTTCATTTAAAGACAGTTCATCATTGAAATATGTGATGTCATCGTCCAGCTCAGTTCAGTTTAAATACTATCTGTGCAATCAAGTCAACGATATCGCTAGTATTTTGAACAAATTTCATATACATACTATCATGCTAATTTAATTTTATCTGATATATATATATATATATATATATATATATATATATATATATATATATATATATATAAAGAGAGAGTGAGAGAGAAAGAGAGAGAGAGAGAGAGCTCAATTTAATTCACTGTTGATTCAGTTCAATTCATTAACTCAGTGTTACAAATACACTGAAAAAAAATATTCATTAAATTTACTAAATTTTTTAAGGTAAGTGGTTACAATCAATTTATTTTAGCTACATTTAAATAAACAAATTTTGTTGAAAGGTAGTCAACTACATTTTTTATATAAATGTAACTAAAGTAAATTGATTGCAACCACTTACCTTAAAAAAAAATAGTGAATTCAATTAATCTTTTTTTGTTTTTTTGTTTGTTTTTTTTTTCAGTGTAGGACATTTTCTCATCAGTGTCATTTTTGTTTTGTGTTTGTTGTGTTATTGAGAGGACAGTTCACAGCTTATCCAAGTATTTTATGCACGCTTTAACAAAACACACACACACACACACACACACACACACACACACATATGCACAAAAGTATACCATTGTTTCTCTACAGAAGTCTATTTTCAATATTAATATTTTATTATTAAATTGTTTTACCTTCACTCATCAATACTATCCAAATAAAGTTCCAGTATTGATGAGCTCATGTTAATTTTAAAAGACGCAAGTTTTGCATAACATCCAATCTATGATTTAGATTGGCTCTTTAATATAGAATATTTTCTGTCTTTTAGGCCACAAAAAGGTTAAAACCTATCTTGGTGAGTATTCTTGACTCCTGTTGCATTTCCTTCATAGCCTCATTTTCTATAATATACTGTATGTTATGTGCATGTTAAGCAAAGTCACGCCTGTTGCCTATTTTCAGTTCTTTTTTAAAACTCTGAAACTGTATGATTAGTGAATTGGAGAGCTGATGAGATGTGCGTGTGGTTTCAGAGGAGGTAACGCTGAATCCGACCACGGCGTACCCGTTCCTGATCCTCTCGGATGACCGAAAGCAGCTGAAGCGCGGCGAGAAGCTGCAGTTCTACAGGAACAACTCGCAGCGCTTCGACGTTTGGTCCTGTGTGCTCGCCAAAGACGGCTACGAATCCGGAAGACACTACTGGGAGGTAATGCTTTAGAACAGGGCTTCTCAAAGTCTACATAATCACAAGACTCCAAATCTGAATTTTCATCAATGTCAAAGGTCTGGAACAATTGTTTTTAATAAACATGCATAACAAATCAACACAATCTTTTCATAAAATAAAGTGCCTTTTGCATTCAAAATACATTAATAACAAGTGCAAAAATGGCAAAACAATTCATTTCAGTGTCAGCAATAGAGTTCAATCAATCTGGGTTTTACTCTGGCCGATGCTGATATACAGAAATCAGGACAGCCGATGGCCAATATATGATGCCAATTTATTTATTTATTTATTTATTTATTTATTTTTTTGGCCGATATTCTTTTTTTCCCCCTTTCATCTCAAAAAAGAGAGTATGAGTAAATGAAGTATGAGCAATCTAGTAATAGTAATAGGGCTGCCCCCTAACAGTCGACTAATCGTTAGTCGACCAGAAGAGGCTTGGTTGACCAACATTTTATTAGTCGCTTAGTTGCAGAAGAAAAAATAAACCACACTGGCGAAGTCACGCAGATCATTAACGACTGGTCTATGATAATACAGTAGCCTACTTCGGGCAGGACATCTAAACACTCGCATCATTCATCCACCACAAATATGACTTATCATCTGAAATATATAAGTATTAGCAACTTTACATGGCCCCTCAATCTAATGTTAAGCTAGAGAAATGTGCGCTATTGAAGCATCTGTGTGGAGTGTGTCTGAACAGCAGCTCACTTACTCTTAAAATACTCCATCATTTTTGGTCATACAGATAAGAGTAATACATCTTTCATCTGTAAAGACTCCATGTTTATTTGTGTGCACTCACAATAACAACAAAACGTGCTTTTGTAAAATAATGAAAGCACACAGGATGCGTTTTCTGCCGTCTCGGTCTCTGTGAACTCTGTGTATATTTGCCTTACAGACATTAAAAATATATCTATAGAGAGTGAAATGTCTACTTTCTTTTCTTACTTTATTTTTATGAACTTCAACAGAATAACAAACAAGCAACACTCCTTCATGGGTACATACATAAATATTTTTCACCAAAGTATAACACAAAAAGTAAAAGAAATTTTGGTCTGGTCAACTGGTTATGATACAAGCAAATATTTGTAAGCATGTATGTGTGAATATTTGTGGTCATACATTCATAAACATAATACTAATTTCCATAGGCATACTATCAAGTAGCCGTTGATCCTAATTACATACATTTACTTTAATGAACATAACCCATAGAGTCCCATTTAAAATGATATATCTTTTTTTAAAGCCTGGGAGGTGAGAAATTAAATGTCAAAATTTGTGTTTTGTTAACATTCAATGAATAGCCAGAAAGGTCCCCAAATGCCTTGAGGGAGGACCACAGCATAGGTATTGTATTTTCAGGGTTGCTCAAATAAACAAGGATGTCATCAGCATAAAGACTTATCTTTACCTTTAATATTTATGCCCTGTATGTCCATAATTTCTCTGATTAATTGGGCCAGAGGTTCAATAAATAGAGCAAATAGGGATGGGGAAAGTGGACATCCCTGTCAAGTTCCTCTCTCCAAAGTAATTCTCTGAGATAAATGACCATTTATTTTTAATATTGCAGTAGGAGCCGAATATAATGTTTCAATAGAATTAATAAATTTCTCCTCAAAACCGAACCTGTGTAGCACTTGATATGAGCATAGCCAGCTCACAGAGTCGAAGGCCTTCTCTGCGTCTAGGCTAAGAAAGACTGCACTAATTTTGTTTTTAGTTATATGACTCATTATCTGAAGTGTACGTCTAATATTATCATGGGTTTGTCTGTTTTGAATAAACCCGTTCTGATCATGATCTATTAAATCTGGTAGAACGGTTTCTAATCATTTTGTTAGAATTGAAGTATACAGTTTATAATCTACATTAAGAACTGAGATGGGCCTATATGAGCTACATTCTTTACTGTCCATTCCTTGTTTATGTATCACCGATATGATTGCTTCTTTCCAAGACTGTGGACGCTCTCCCTCTTTAAGTGTATGGTTAAACGATCTGAGAAGTAAGGGTGCTAATTCGGATGGATATACATCCGTTCCGGGATACTTATTTGTCTTTAAGCTATTTATTGCCTTATCTAATTCATCTTGCGTTAGTTCAGCTGTTAATATTTTGTTTTGATCTGAACCAATTGATGGTAAATCCAATGAATCAAGAAAATTTGAAATCATATGCGTGTTTGTTTGAGATGGCTGAGAATAAAGAGTTTTATAAAAATGTTCAAAATAATTTTGAATATAATTTATACAATTACTTATTTTCCCTGTAACTGGGTTTTTAATATTCTTTACTATGTATTTTTTTGTTCTTTGCTTGCAGAAACGCCAAGCTTTAGCTTCATGGCTCTGGGTCCAGTTTCGTAGAATCTCTGTTTAGTAAATTTGGCCTGTTTTTCTACATCATCTTCATATATTTTATTGACTTCTTCTCTCACCATCTTTATTTGATTCAGCAGATTTGAGTTGTTATTCTGTCTATGTTCATCTTCTGAATTTTTAATTTTTTCTTGTAGTTCCTGAAACAACTTCTGTTTGGTCTTTTTCCGCAAGGAAGTCAAGAGAATAATTTTCTCCCGTACAACCGCCTTAAAGGCATCCCATAACACATGAGGTGAAGCCTCTCCATTATCATTGTCCTGCAGATAGTGCTCAAATTCAATTTTCAGTTCCTCCTGTACTGTTATATCATTTAATATTCCTGTGTTTAAACGCCAGATTCTATTTTTTGGCATGTTATCTAAATGTAATTTAAGATAAACACCAGCATGATCTGATATATCTCTCACACCAATTCTACAATCTTTAACAATATGAAGGCCTGATTTAAATTTGAAGAAATAGTCTATCCTGGAATAAACAAAGTGAGGGGTCAAATAATATGTAAACTGTTTAAGAATGGAAAGGGGATTATCTAAAATACTTGACTTTAAATAATAAAGTGACCATATTAACAGCCAGTCTTTCAGCTGTTTTGCAGCCAGAACTTGAAAAGATATTTACTTCTCTATTAGTCCTGAATTCACGATGTCACACTGTCGTTCTTCGGGCTGGGAATGTGTTGATAGCCCCTCAATTTTTCTCATATTTGTGTCTGCCGGTTCTGCTGGCGTTTACTCCTAGCTGACGTTTCTTTTTCCCATTGCAGACTCTGCCACAGCGGGCGGTTGGGTTGTCCAGTATGCTCAGTTAGGTCAAGTGCGATTCCTTCCTTCCTCAGGTCTCTGGACGCCTCTGTCGCGCTGTTGTAAACCTTGATCCCGCTGTCGAGAAATACTTTCAGCTTCGCTGGGTATGATGTTTGGAATCGTATTTGCTTGGCCTTGAGAGCTCTCTTTATTTCCGCGTATTCCCTTCGGCGCTGAAGAATATCTGTTGTGTAGTCGTGGTCAAAGTAAATTCTCCGGCCCTTGTAGCGTAACTCTTTCTTGTTCCATGCAGCTCGAGTACCATTTCCTTTACATGATATTCGAGAAAACAGATCACCAGTGATCTAGGCTGTGCATCTTTACTGGGCTTAGGAACGAGCTCTATGAGCTCTCTGTATCTGTAGGTCAATGTCCTGTAGAGAGCTTAGTTCGGACTTAATAAATTTGGCAACGAATTCCATCACATTTCTTCCCTCGCATCCTTCTGGCATCCCATAAATGCGTAAATTATTCCGTCGTGAGCAGCCTTCCAAGTCAGATAACTTAGCTTGGAAGTTCTCTTGTAGTTTCAGAGTGTTGCTGACCGCGTCCCTAACATCCACACCCCACTCTTCCAGATCAGCGATTCGTTTTTCCATCTCATCCACTCTTTCCGATGTTGATTGCTGGGTTTTCATCACTTCATTCAGCTTTCAATTTATTTCTTCTTTAAACTCTGTCTGGTCGTTTCTGATGTCATCCCTTATTTTCTGATGAAGATCAGTCATGTCATCTTTGAGATCAGAACGTAGTGCAGAAATCTGACTGTGAATTGCCGATATACTCTCTTGGATCACCGCATTAATTTCCACGAAGGGCGAAGGCGTTTTAGCATCGCCATCTTGATTCCTCTTGTTTTTCTGCCCTCGTCGTTCACCGTCTTCATCAACTTTACCATCTTTTTCAGGTTTCATAATCGACTTTCCCCGCGTTTTCTTATGTTTGTCTCCCTCTGCCGTATTGCTTATAAAGATTTTCCCGTATCTGAACTCTTTGAATTAAGGGAGAATAGTTGTCGACTGGGGAGCGTTTCTCTTAAGCTGCCATCTTCCACGCAACTCAACCGGAAATCCCGAAATGTCTACTTTCAAATGAACCAATTCAAATGGAAAACAAATATTCTCAGATTATGTAATCTGTATGAAACATGCATACAGGCGCATCACTACTGCGGAGATGACGAGTCGATGTCACCAACTTCGTCTCTTAAACCGAAAACAAAGAAAGCACTTATCAAGTGAATTATTAAAACGTTAATGCAGTCTCCTTACTGTTTTTCCCTGACACATTCATAATCATTACTTCTGCTGGTGCGCTGTGGTAAGCTTTATGCGTGTGCTTGAGCACTTATTAGGCAATATAGGCAAATAAGGCTCATTATAATGATTGAAATGGTTTATTAATAAACGTGCGATTAGTCAACTAATGTTTAAAATGAACAACTACTAGTCGACCAGAAAAATCTTTAGTCGAGGGCAGCCCTAAATAGTAGTAGAAGTAGTAGTAGCCTGATTCATAGTAATAATACATGGCTCAAAACTTGCAAATTGATTCTCTGCCAGCAGGAGGCGCTGTAGGAGCAGGAGATAGAGCGGTTTCCCCGGTAACGGCTGTAATCAAATAAGCGCTGCACTCACAAACGCTACTTTAACAGGCATTACAGGAAAGACGAAATGAAAATAACAATGAGCTTTTCTGAAGACGGTCTTTTCAAAGATACATTCATATAAAATACCTGCGCTGCATTTTAATTTTAAAACGTGCAGTGCTCAGTTTATTCAACGAAGTATAAAGCCCCATTCACAACGAGAACGATAACTATAAAGATAACAATATTAGTGTCCACACCAGCGAACATTATCATCTGTTTATTCTAAGCGCACGCTCGCCTGCCCCTTTAAATTCTCCAGCTCGTTATAGCAGGATGGAATTTGATTGGCTGTCAATGTTTTTATCATTCATCAGCTGGAAAAAATCGTTCTGGAAGTTATTCCAACAATATCGTTTCTCTGTGCCTTTACCGTTATAGTTGTGGTGTGGACTCTGCTATTCTTTAATATTGAGAACGGTTTTTAGAACTATATCTTCATCATTATCTTTATAGTTATCGTCCTTGACTCCTTGGTGTGAACGGGGCCTTTTGGGAAATCTATTTGTGGCAGTCAGTTCTGATATTGTGACGAGCTGCCACAAATAAATCTATGTATATGGGAAACACTGGACACTGCTATAAGTCTAATGACCATGCTCTAACTGATAACAAAAAATAAAAAATACTCATATTACACAGTGGTGAAGTGTCGCCGATTATCACTGGATGTCATGACAACAATGTCACACAGAAAAACTATAAATATCTTGCCTTCGCTTTCATTTCGGACCATCTCCAAAAAGACAAAAAACTAAACAAATGATTTAAAAGTTTAACAAAAGTTTAACAGCGTTTATCAAAGTAGGAAATGTATTTAGTGCTCTTGAAATACGAAATGGAGGCGGGTCCGGATTCAGAATTTGAGAAGTGTTGCTTTAGACACTAATGCACACACAAGCTCAGCATTTCTTTTTACATAAATCTGAATGAGTTATGTTTCCAGCACTGAAGTTGTAAATGTCATGCTTTCAGGTGAGTGTTGGTGAGAATAAGGACTGGAAGCTGGGAGTGGTGCGAGAGTCGGCCCCGAGGAAGGGTCTGTTTGACATGACCCCTGCTATCGGCTACTATGCGCTGTGGTGGAGCGGCAACCATTTACGCGCTCTGACCGCGCCGCCCCTCGCTAAGGTCAAAGTCACGGGTCACCTGCGCCGTATAGGCGTCTATCTGGACTGTGAGGAGGGTCAGCTGGTCTTCTTCAATGCTAAGACAGGATCTGAGGTGTATTCATTCACGGTGGCGTGCTCAGAGAAACTGTTCCCGCTGTTCGGCACGGGCGATAAAGACGTGCCGCTGATGCTGATGTCTCCGTTTGCCAGCCTCCCAGAATGAGAATGTGTGAAGAGCAAAAGCTGCTCATCTTTGCAGAGAATGAGTTCAGGACAATGGAAAGAGAGTTGGTTTACCTGCTCAGGGTTTAGGGAATGCACAAACTATGAAGTGAAATGAAGTTGAAATCACACACTTGCCACAGCGGATCAGCTGATTTGTCACAGGTGTTATGCCAGATTGTTCAAACGTTTGGAATCACTAAGACAGTTTTAATGTTTTGAATGATGGCATCAGTGAAATAACACAAGTGTTGGGTTACCACGACAAAAAACAACAAAAAAACAATAAAACATGAAGTGTTTAATTCACATGTCAATAATATACCTACATCTATTCCATTTTAAATATTTTAAATAATAATATCATTATCTTATTTAAATGCATCAGTCCCCATGTCAACTGTATTACATCCCAACAATGAATTCTAAAAAAAGATGCATTGGAAATGTTTACAGAATTATGGCGCAAGGTTTACTAAATCGAAAAGGCATTATGTGATATTTTTGTTTTCATTTGGTAATTAATTTAATTTACTTAAAGCTGCAGTCCGTAAGTTTTGCCTCTTTGTCGCCATCTCTGTTTGAAAACCTGGAATTGCGGCTGTGTGTGGAATTATCTTCCGTGCGTGGGATGTCCTCCGGCACGGCTCCAGCGCGGATGAATCTAATGTTTTGAGGTGAATGTGTGTCAGTCACCGCACCGGTGTGAATCCTGTACTCAGGAATCACAGATTCTAGCCTGCGTCTTGGAATATATGACCCAAATAAGAATTGTCTCCGTATATTGCCATCTGAACAAGTAAGTAACAAGTCTGCCATGTTTGTTCTGACCAACTAAGGAAAAAAAAAAAACATTACAATAAATCGCGCTACCAATGGTGATTAAATCTAACGATCAGTTAGTTCATATCACATCTAACTGTGCAAATTATTATTGTTATACTTTATTCTCAAATTATTAATATTACTGTAGAATTTCTGTATAGTCTAATCTCTAATTGTCATGCCATTCGAATTTCATATTAAGAAATTCTTTTAATCCAAAAAGCAAATTAATCTTCCTTCAAACTTCAAATTTAAAATACAAAAACTTGTGTAATCCCACGTTGGCTATCTGTAATCAGAAGCACATTTAAAACTGGAATATAATTTAATTTCATTCACATGTGTTTCATAAACACATAATCCTTTCTGGATCACAATCCTCCATCAAAATGATAAGTTTAATTATTCTAGCTGCTGTGAGAAAAGGCTATAAATGATCCACCACCTGCAGGATCCTCACGTGCTAGAGCCTAGTAGCCGGGAAAACTTCTTCATGTTTACAGATGTGACGTAATGACGCAGTGCCATGCTCGAATTTCCCGCGGAAACCTACCTGTGCCACTCAAATTAGAAAACATTATTATAAGATAACCGTTGTGAATCGGGCTAAAGTAAGGCGATAGTTTTGAACACTGGCTGGTTATGTACTTTCTCAAATATTGATTTCAGATAATATTTAACCCAAAAAAGTTACGGACTGCAGCTTTAAGAGTTTTTAGTAAACTAAACAGTAGTTTAATATTGGATTTTTTATTGAAAAAAAAAAAAAATAGGCTACTGTTTCCTTACTCTAAAATGAATAAAATACTGTTGTATTATTTTTAATAAGTATTGTATTTTTTATTGTTATGTTCATTTATTTTTCATTTAATACATTGTGGCTAGAGATTGGCATTATTTAGTAACAGACTAATATAATTTAGTGGAGTGGTCACTGAATGCATTTGCTTGACAGAGTGAATACAGATGTTTGTTTGTTTGTTTTGTGTGTGTGTGTGTGCGTGTGTGTGCGTGTGTGTGTGTGTGATTGAGTGAAAGTGATTTGGAGAGAGAAATGGTCAACTAGACCCCGTAAGATCTTTTGGAACCCATAAGATCTCGTCTAGGGTGCCGACATGGTCATAAACAGCCCTGTTTCTCACCTAACATACTGTCCTAACCAGTGTCTTGAGAAAGAAAGAAAACTGTAATTCTCTATATCAGCACAGGGAGAGAAAGAGAGAGAGAGCGCTGAACTTGCAAGAGTCCTCTAGTTAGATGCTGTAGATTTGCACTAAACACCAGTCTTATTTGCAAGAGTGAAGAGAAGATATGGGATGCTGACCTTATTATAGAATCTTAAAGCAGAGCCATATCTTACATGGGGCAAATATGAAGGGTGAAATGTACAGTTATTATGGATGAATGAATCAGAGTTTGAGGTCTTGTGGGAAGAGTTTGAT
Organism: Spinibarbus caldwelli; assembly: GCA_039654775.1. Lineage (NCBI taxonomy): Eukaryota > Metazoa > Chordata > Actinopteri > Cypriniformes > Cyprinidae > Spinibarbus > Spinibarbus caldwelli. The sequence continues at coordinate 33,736,020 of CM077244.1, forward strand.
TGTAAGTTTGATGAGGAGCACCATAATCCAGCAATAAATAGAGGGTATGAACAATACAGCATCTATTTGAAATGGAATATTTGTAATCTTATCCGTGTCTTGCACTGTACTCGTCTTGTACCCAATTTAATGCAATCTTGGTGAAAGAAAAGTTGTACTTTCCTTCAAAAATGAATGTTATATATGAATATTTATAGAAGCAGTGACACAAGGAAATTCCCATGACAGTTTCCCAAAATTCTAACTTAAAATAAATTAATAAATAATGTAATGTCTCCAGATGTTTCTTGTATTTATTTATTTTTTTAAATTATTTTTAATTTAATTCAGAATGAATTATGTACATAACTGAACATAATTCATGCTGAATAAAATGACAAATCATTGAAAACATACATCTGATTTATATTTGTGTGTGGTTCCCCACAAAGACGGCAATATCCAGAATGTCCTTGTGTCCATGTCCATGAGGAAAACAGCTTATAAATCACACAGAATGAAGTTTTGTGAACATCTACAAATTCTGAAAGTTTTGTGTTTGGTGTAGGCTTAGGGTAATGGGATAGAACATACAGTCTGTACAGTAGAAAAACCATTAGCCTATGGAATGAACCCATAATGATAGGGATACCAGTGTGTGTGATTTACAGTTCCAATCCAAAATTATTTAACCTGAGACTAACAAATGTAAGCTTTTCTAATGATCCCGAATTTTTTTTTTTTTTTTTTTAATTGCATTTATAACAGTTTAGTGGCACATTAAAAGTTCTAATGTCAATATATAATGCAATGTTTTTGAATTCTGTGATTTTTTTTTTTTAATTAAAATACCCATTACACAGTGGCTCTAACAATCTTAAACACAAAAATTGATTCATAGTCTTATATTGGTAGTAATGTTGAAGGTTTTAAATGCATGAATAAATGCACAATAATTGTTACTTTTTGTCTTTCTCACAGTCTTTCAGAAAAAAGGAGAGAAAAAAGAACATTAGCATAACGCAATTAGTATCATACATTATATTTACATTTAGTCATTTAGTAGATGCTTTTATCCAAAGCAACTTACAAATGAGGACAATAGAAGCAATCAAAACCAACAAAAGAGCAATAAAATGCAAATGCTATAACAAGTCAGACCAACACAGTACGTAGCAAGGTTTTATATATATATATATATATATATATATATATATATATATATACAGAAAAAAAATATTTTGTGAAATATTATTGCAATTTAAAATAACAGTTTTCTATATTCATATACTTTAAAATGTAATTTATTTCTGTGACGCAGCACTGTATTTTCAGCATCATTACTCCAGTCTTCAGTGTCACATGATCCTTCAGAAATCATTCTAATATGCTGATTTATAATCAATGTCGGAAACCGTTGTGCTGCTTCATATTTATTTTGGGAACTGTGATTTTTTTTTTTTTTTTTTTTTTTAGGATTCTCTGATTAATAAAAAGTTAAAAAGAAAAGCATTCATTTTAAAGAAATTTTGTGTTACAATATACAGTGCTATTCAAAAGTTTGGGTTCAGTACATTTTTTCTTTCTTTTGCTTTTATTCAGGAGGGATGTGTTAAATGAATAAAAAGTCATAGTAAAGACTTATATTGTTAGAAAAGATTTCTATTTTGAACAAATGCTGCTCTTTTTAACTTTGTATTCATCAGAATCAAAGAAAAAAGTATCACATGTTCCAAAAAACAATATGAAGCAGCACAACAGTTTCAACACTCATAATAAATCAGCATATTAGAATGATTTCTGAAAGATCATGTGACACTGAAGACTGGAGTAATGATGCTGAAAATTCAGCGCTGCGTCACAGAAATAAATTATATTTTAAAGTATATTAAAATAGGAAACCAGTATTAGAAATTGCAATAAGATTTCACAATATTACTGTTTTTTTTTCTTCTGTATTTTTGATTGAATACAGCCTTGATGAGCAGAAGAGACTCCCTTAAAAAACATTAAAAATCTTACTGATCCCATATACACACACACACACACACACACACACACACACACACACACATATATATATTTATATATATATATATATATATATACACATACATATATATATATATATATATATATATATATATATATATACACACACACATACAAAGAAAACAAGTAGATAGAATAGAAAAAGAATATAGAAAGCTAATAGTTTTTTTTTTTAAGAAAAACAAGCAATTAGAATTTTTTTTTTTTTTTTTTTTTTTTAATAAGCATGTATTATTAATGACTGCAAATCAACACACTGTTTTTCTCCACCCAAGACATGAGTGCAGCTGTGTAGCCATTTTTAAATGAAGAAAACATTAGCTATTTCAATAATGGGCTATTTTAGATATAATACTAGTGATACACATGACTGTCCCAATCTCCAGTCACCACTGAACTCCATCTCCCAGCATCCCTCGGGGTTCAGTCAGCTGATCATCACTTCATCTAGAGCAGGCATCCTCAAATCTGGACCTCGAGATCCACTTTCCTGCAGAGTTTAGCTGTAACCCTAATCAAACACACCTGAACAAGCTAATCAGTGTCTTCAGGATCATTAGAAAATCAGGTGAGTTTGATCAGGGTTGGAGCTAAACTCTGCAGTGGACTGGACCTCCAGGGTAAGATCTGAGGAGCCCTGAGACACACACAGAAGCTCTCTCTCACCTGGTCTGCTCTCATTCTTCCCTGACCACTCGTCGTGGAAAAGTGACCTGTTTCTGTCTCTTTAGTCACACCAGCAGGGACTGTTATTCACCCAGCTAAGTGTCTCAAGTCATCTATCAATTTATTTACTCACCTGCATTTCTGACATAAAGGCCTGGTCGTATATCACCTCTGTGTCCTCTTCTATTATTATGACAGTAATATTAATGAAAATATTTTGGAGTGTAACACAGCAATGACGATTCATTATGTACCTTGGATTTGAAGTCACATTCAAAGATTTTTTCTTTTTTGGTACAGCAGAGGGGAAACTAAACATTAAATTGCTTCTTTTTTTAATTAAAGTTTACTTAAATTTAATTATAATCACAATTTTCTTAAAAATAATAAAAGAGAAAAAGTATATATGGAGGGAGCTCTGTTACCTGCACATTACACCCAAACTATTCAATTCAAAGAATGCAAACATATAAATGGAACATAAGGCAGTTGTTACATAATATCATGTTTTTATTTAGTTTTCATGACAGATTTATACACTGATTAAGACATCACTAACAGGTTAGTAAAATGCAATGAATATATAGACTTTAGCGTCAGAGAATCAAGTGCCAGTCATCTTTAGAATTTTTGCAGTAGTTCTATAGCATCAATGTTGAAGAGCAATCAGCTGGTAAAGTGAATTTATTTATTGTAGAGTTAATGAAAACTTTACTGTATGCAGCAAAAGTATGCTAGATAAACTGGTGGGTTATTCTTACAACCAATCAGCAAGCTTGAATAATGAATACACAGTAATAGTTTACCATTTTTTTATTTATACTGAATTATGACAGACATCTTTAAATATGTTATATTATATTATATATATTAATAATTAGCAGCCCTTCTGCAATACCGTCACTGACCCACAGAATGAAAACCACTGCATTACACAAGCATGGTCTTCATGTCAGGACCTCACCAAAGGCTGACTTGAACAGACCTGTGCAGTTCTGGAAGAATATTTTATAGTGTGATGTAACCAAACTGGAATTTTTGCAAAAAAGGCAAAGCTTATGAGCAGAAGGTCAAACACGGAGGAGAAGCAGTCTTGTTATGGGGGAGCTTTACTGTTGCAGGAAGTGGAAATCTTGACCGTATGAAGCACATCATGGATTCTTTGAAGTATCAGGCCGTTTTGGCAAAGATTATGATGCCTTCAGTGCTGATCAGTGGACAATCATCCCACAATTCATCCAAATCTACTCAAGCTTGCAGGGATCGCAGAAATGAACTACTGGGGGTTGAGTCATTTTGTACATGAATGTTTATAGCCAATTTGATTATTTTTTCCATTTTTCAACAACTTTGTTTTCAGAACCACTCAAATGTGTAATAATAAACTTTCCGTAATAGTTTACTGATGCCTTTTATTGGTTTCATAAAATTTAGTTCTCTTCAGGAAAAAATTCACCATATGGATTTAAATAAGCAAATACATAAGATTTTAAGATTTAACCCTTATTGCAGTGATTGATATGTTTCTGGCATGTTTGGAAGCAATTCCCATGGACATATTCCAGGATGACGATACCAAGATTCACCAGGCTCAGTCTGTGAAACACTGGCCTGACCTAAACCCCATTGAAAGTCTTTGGGATGTGCTGGAGTCGACTTTAAAAATAAGAGTAGCACACTCTAATATTTTGTTGAATTGCCTTAAGCTTTGATTCTATTGTGCATTTGGTGTGCCGTTGTTTTGACAACATTGTGACACTTCACAGCATTTATTTCCATCAAGAGTTGCATTAACGTTTGACTGAGATCATGTATTGACAGTGAGGGAGATGAACCACTCTCTAAAGTTGACTCCAGCACATCCTGAAGGTCAGGCCAAAACAACTGCTGCAAAACATATAACACGCCAGAAACATGTCAATTACCCCAATAATGATCCTGTCCTAGACTCTCCAGTACTTGCTTATTAAATCCAAATGGCGACTTTATTTTGGCCGGGGGAGACCAGGCAGTGTTGAAACATGAGGTTAGCTGTGACACTTCCAGTCTGCCAAGTTAGAACAGAGCTTGAGATGTCATCAGTATGGCACACTCCCATCTCCCTTTTGAGCTGAAGTGACATGTGACTGTAAGCAGCATTGTGGATTTTATGACCAAAAACAGAGTTTCAGCTAAGAAAGTAACATTTTTTTATCAAGATAATTTTTTTTTGCCTAGCTTTCATTGTATTGTAAATACAATTATTTGACATCCATTACCTAAGGTAGCCTTTCCCTTATGAAAGGTTTTTTTTTTTTTTTGTGCAGATTTATTAAAATTTATGTGCATCTTGGAGCTTCCATGAAAAATACAGAATGGTTGCCTGCAGAGACATTCCTCTCATTCTACTTCAATAGAAGTCTACAGGGTTGGTTGCTAGGATGCTGTAGCTGGTTACTAGGGTTTGGCTAGGAAGATGGTAGGTCACTACATATTGGCCCCTTGCCAGCCTGAGTCAAATGAACCCAACCCCAAGCCTCTATGACATCTCTCGACACAACGACACTAGAATTAGCACTGTTTCGGTGAAAAGTGATTACGGAGAACAGTTGAATACACTTCAGTTAAAATGCTTCTTTAAAATAATTTTAGAAATAAAAAAGGTAGTATTTAAGGGTTTAAATGCATGTAAATGTAATATTGTAAATTATGCTGTATTCAACCAAATAAATTCAATTTGTCATATTTTGTCCATGGGTGTTCTTGCTTAATAAATGTTCATCTTTTGATTATTGCTGTTGCCTCTAGTAATTGTGCGATTTTTAATTTCCAGCCCATTTTAAACCAGCAATATAATAATTTTTAAAAAATAGTTGACAAATAAAACAACCCAGCATGTTGGGTAAAACATTTAACCCAACCAGCTGGATCAAAATAACCCAGCATGTGTTCTGTCCAATATTTACTCAGTGCTGGGTTGCCAAATAACCCAAGTTGGGTTGTTTTTAACCCAGCATTTTTTTTTTTTTTTTTAAAGAGTATATGGTGCGGAAACCCACACCTACTTAACGGAACACCCTACTTGTTATCCGAAAGCAGCACTAATTTAATTCTGTACCAGACCCATTTGATGTAAAGACCACAATCCTAACCCAATATGCATTAAAATGTATATTAATATTTTTATTTTGGACAAATTTGCATAAACAGACATTACAACACAGGCTGTAAAGATCCTTTACTCCAGGAAAGGAGAGGCGTGATAATGCGGAGAAGATGCGGGTGTTTCAGATTTCAGGTGATCATGATTGTTGTGGAGAGTGAAGGTGGAGCCTGGTTAATCAGTGACAGTATCCCCGCCCTCCACAGCCTGCTCCTGACAATCAGGACGAGATTCGTGGAAAAAAGTAAGAAGAGCAGGACCCATGATCAATCCTCTGGTCCATATCATTCCCAGTTTACCAGATACCACAGCGTCAGGAATCCAAGCTCTTCCAGGATGAGCGGTGGGGTCCTCCATGGGACCAGGCTCTGTGGAAGAGTCAGACACAGGAGGGTGGTCAGGTAGTAATGTGTGGGTAACTTAAGGTAGAAGGGTTGAAGTGGTGGACAATGAAAAGAGGCCTATGTATCTGGGACTTATCTTCTTGCAGGGCAGGTGCAGCTTGATGTCCCTGGTGGAGAGCCACACCTTTTGTCTGGGTTGATATTTTTGCGTTCCAGTCCACCAGGCATCAGCATGACCCTTCTGGTAGCGCACTGACCTTTGAAGATTATGAGGAGCCGCTTCCCAGACCCTCTCGCTCTCCCGGAACCAATGGTCAACTGATGGACCACGGAAATGGAGGAGGCTGGAAGCTGAGTATGCACTAAAAGGGCATGAGTGTGAAGAATGCTTTCCAGACTCAGGAGGTGATCGGAAATGATGTCCTCTGGAAGGCCAAAATTGCAGAAAAGACAATTAAACATCAGCCCAGCAGTTTCCATGGCAGATGGGGGTCCCTTGAGGGGAATTAGATGACAGACTTTGTAATATCTACCTACAAGGATTCAGGTATAATCATCTGAGGGAGGCAGACTGGTTGAAGTCCTCTCCAAGGTGTGAAAACATAGCGCATTCAGAACATCCTTGAACAAACCTTCTCCCATCCTGTGCAATTCCTGGCCACCTGAAGTGATCCTACAGCAGTGAGAGGGTTTGATTGGCCCTTGGGTGGCCAGATCTGATCAGAGGAATGACCTGAGGGACACTCCGACAGAGAGGCATTGGCTTCAGAGATTTGCTCATTAAGGGACGACTGAATAGGACTTACGATGAGACTGGCTGGGATGACTGGCTCAGGCTTCTCAGGAGGTATGGAGACAGGAAAGAGCACTTTAACATTTTTAGATCAAGGAAGGTAGGAAATTGAGATGTTGAATCATGTGAAGAATAAAGCCCACCTGGCTTACCGTGGATTCAGTCTCTTGGCTTCATGAGTATAGTCGAGGCTCTTATGGCCTTTGAGTATGGTAAATGAATGTTGGGCTCCCTCCATTCCTCCAGGGCCAGGTTAATGGCAAGAAGCTCTCTGTTCCTGATGTTGTCATTTTTCTCCACTGGGATGAGCTTTTTAGAGAAGGCACATTGATGAAGTTTTGGTGATGTCCTCTGCAGCTGAGACAGGATTGCTCCATCTCCTGTTGTAGAGGCATCGACTTCAACCACAAAGGGTTTCTTGGAGTCTGGATGAATTAGGAGCGGTGCGCTGGGAAACGCTTCTTTGAGTTGTTGCATGGCTTGGGTAGCAGCTAGAGTCCAGGACAGAGAGTTGGGCCTGACTTTGAGGAGACTGGTGAGTGAATGAGTAATGGAACTCAAGTTATGGATGAAGCATGGATTTGGCAAAACCAAGGAAACGTTGTAACTCTTTTACAGTTGTGGGAGTGGGCCACTTGCGGACTGCAGCAACCATCCCCTTGTCCATCGGAATGCCCTCATTGCTGATAACCCAGGAGGCGAGGTTGTGAAGGTGTGTTTGATTAAGCAGACATGCAAAACGTGCAGCACTGGGGTACTCCAGGAATCTGTTTGGAAAATACTGCCCCAGGGCAGCGTTTCCCAAAAGCATCATAAACCTAAGTTGATCATAGTTCCATTGGTGACAATGATTCTACGATCAACTTAGGCTTATGATGCTTTTAGGAAACGCAGTCCAGATTACCAAACTGTTCTTTTGTTCAGTAGGTCCTGGTTTTGTCATAGAGGAAGGAGATAAGAAGAATCAGGCCAGATATTTGTTAAAACTATCAACAGGGCACTTCTAGCTGTTAGGTTCAGCAAAGATGCAACCCCTGTAATGGTTGTACATTGAACTGCACTTTCCAAATGAGACTTTTTTTTTTTTTTTTTTTTTTGTTAGAGTTAAGTTATAGTAGGTTATTTATAATTAGCTGTTTATGAAACAATATAAGTCTATGACATGTCCCCATTTAGCTAAATACTTGTGTGAGAGAAATTTATTTGGAAAAGCGTAGAAATGTTATTCAGCTGTTAGATTAATGTGGTTGGTGGTTTTTGTTTATTTTGATGAACTGAACTGTGTGGGTAATCCGAACCAAGATCAAAAACCACTGCTATAAGAGATAATACTTTAAAAGTTTGATTTACAAGTCGACATATAGTAAATCAGTGTATAAGCCAACATAAAGAAAAGCCCGCAGCTGATGCCAAACTAATTCTGCTAAAAGCAAATAAAGAAAAGGTTATCACTCATTTCTGGACACATCACTGGCAATAGTGTTTTTCCATAAATCTTGACACCTTTACTAGTATGTCTTACTTGTACATATTCAAACTCTACAATCATGATTAGCATTAGGGAGTTTTTATTCAGATGGTATATATTAAGTTCACACGGTGTGCCCAATTTACTCACTGCATCTGCAACAGTAGTTTTCCCTCGAAAATGCACGTGAAATCCTCACACTGTTGAGCCCTGAAAATGACCTTTTTTTTCATTTGGCAGGACTCTCAAGTATTTCAGTAGTGTATGCAGCACATTGAGGAAAGAAAAGCAAAGCAAATAAAAACAACCCCCATTGTCTTTATTTAATTAGACATTTTACAGTAGTCACTCTTATAGTAGCTGCCTTGTTTTTCTTTTTCCCCATTGTTTCACATATTCTATCACATGGATCAATGCAAAGGAAGAAATATATATTTATATATGAACGCCCAAAACAGGAAATTTTGGCAAGATATTATAACAACATGATTTCAGCCCTGTGCATTCAACAGGGTGAATGTTTGGTTCATACATGGCAATTCAGTATAGAGGGCTATGAATCTGCAAAAAAAAAAAACATGGTCAGATGAAAGAGGAACCGTAATTAAAACCTATTCAAGTTCTTCAACTTGAATGCTTCCTGCCGATTCCAGAAATGATCAACAACTCAGTGTCTGATATGTAACTATTAACCACACACACACACACACACACACACACACACACACACACACACAGGTATTTCCCAATGTGCAAGAACGTCTTTTAAATGCAAACCGCACTGAACATGAAATCTAAAAACAACATCAAAAAAAAAAAAAAAAACCTAAAAAAACATTGCAACTACATTGTCGAGGTCACTTTTAAGGGATGCTGTTTGTCTACTGCCAACAAACACTTTAAACTGCCATGTATTGGACCCAATACTGAATAAAAGTGTGCAAGGAATACAGTCAGTGGAAGGTGTCGACATGCATCGTATTCTGGAAGGAAGTAGCTGCAGAGCTCACCGAAAGATTGAAGAAAAGTTGTTTTCAAGGCTCCCTGGTAGAGGCCTGTTTAATAGTTCAACAGAGAAGATGGAACTGGTTTCAAATCAGAACAATTAAAACTGTTAAAGCCTTCCTGCTCAGAGCAGCTCGTTCAGAGAACCATTAAAACACCAGAAGAATGCGTTTGCAGAATATGTGTGGCTAGTCTTTTGCGAGTGATAACACTGAATGTGGCTGGAAACACCAACTGTTTCTCTAATACGTTTTCAATCTAATTGGCCACAAAGCATTTTTCTTCACCGTTTCTCCATTGCTAATGGGAGGCATATTTGAGTTTGGACCATTCTGGCTTTGAAGGTGAGCGGCTTTAATGACCTGACCGAATGACAACAAACCAATCAGCCAATCAACAAATTAATGCCTCGTTCTGTGAAAACCTTTCCAGATCTGCAGGAATCTACAGCAACATTCACCCTGCGACATTATATAAGATGCAGCGTGACGACACAGCAGCTCGAGCCTAGCTCGTCGGTCAGGCTTCCGGATCTGTGTCCTCCATCGATCAGGAATGAAGAGGGGAAGGACAGAGGACGGTCAGCGTATGGCACAGCAAGGTCGAGAGCGAGTGTGGCACCAATACAGTGAAGAGAAGGGAACAGCAAGCACACCATCAGAGCCCATCACCCATCCAGCGTCTGGACGCTAACACTGTTCACACACACACCTCCCAAAACTGATCCATCAATGAGTGAATCTCAACAAACACCTAAAACCCCAAACTCAAGCCTCATTTTAGGACCATAAGGATTTTTAAGCATCTGTGTATCTGAACCTCATCACCTTTGACAGAAGCGAAGACTCACATCTAAATTCTGTTGAAGAAGAATGAGATTATTATTTTTACAGTCATAAGAACTTGGGGTATATATGTACCTACCAGTAATGAAATCATGTCATAATGCAAAAAAACTCTTAATGGTCCCAAAGTGGGCTTTTTTTTTTATTAATGCAAAAAAGCAAACGGATCAAATCTGTTTTGATTTTGGGGTGAGATCCACCCAAGCACACTAACATGGCTGTGTTTGAGAGCTCTCCACAGTAGGATACATTCTGCATCGGGACAGAGCCAGTGTTCCCCGCAGGACAGGAGCGGCGCCGGGGTCAGGAAGGGTCATTACAGCAAACTACTAATCTGTACACACACTCATTACTGGTATGGAATATCTATGTGGACTCGATTTCTCCATTCACAAATGGTTGATCCAGAAATAAAGAACAGAACAAAAACAGCGAAGCGTCCTGTGGTGTGTCAGGGCAGGTCTAGCTGTTCTTGAGCAGGAGTCTGTCTTCGGCCGAGGGGAAGCAGTGCAGCTGGCAGACGTCTGGAGCCAGCAGGCCGCAGGATCGCAGGTCCACGCTCTGCAGAGACGAGCAGCGGCGCAGCAGCGGCAGACACTGCTCCGTCACCTTCACGCAGCCTGAAACACAGCAGCGCAGTCACCACCGTCAACACCTGCCTCCTAAACACTGTCGTCTGCTGTACCTTCATGATCATGGAACCCTAAACCACACTGTAAAACATGACCGGGACTGCTACAGTACAAACCTGCTCATTGATTAACAGTAAGTTCCCCTACTATATACGGTGAAAAACTGTATTGGACATATTGGTAGTATACCATTTTTGGAAGTGAAAAACAATGTATCATTTACAGTGAAAAACCATAAATCGACATCACCAGAATTACCTGCATTACATTTCACATTTGATGTTTTTTTTTTTTGTTTTTTTTTTTAATTTTTTTTTTTTTTTCTTATCAGTTGTGTACAGTACGGTCGTATGTTACATCTAATGTTGTTAAATTAATGTTTTTTTGCATTATTTCAGTTACCATGATGGTGTTTAGTGTTTGTGTGAATGACACTGTGCACCTTCTATAATTGTGACCCTGGAGCATAAAACCAGTCATAAGGGTCAATTTGTTGAAATTGAGATTTATACATCATCTGAAAGCTGAATAAATAAGCTTTCCATTGATGTATGGTTTTTTAGGACAATATTAGATACAACTATTTGAAAATCTGGAATCTGAGGGTGCAAAAAAATCAAAATATTGGGAAAATCACCTTTAAAGTTGTCCAAATGAAGTTCTTAGCAATGCATATTACTAATCAAAAATTAAGTTTTGATATATTTACGGTAGGGCTGTGCAATTAATTGAAATTCAGTTTCGATTTCGGCCTCCAACGATTATGAAAATACAGTAATTGAGGTAAAGCGATTATTGCGCCCCATTCCGCCCCCTTTCCAGCGGTGCACTTTCGTTCCTCCATAAAAGCCCAATTTCACGTGCAAATCAGTAAAATCATGTAACGTGACTTTTGCAAAATGGGATGTGCTTGATTTATTTAAATTGATTAGATTTATTTATGTTTTTAAAAGAGTGAAAGAGAACTTGCGCTGTTCCTCGGGAAGATTACTGTGTGTGCGCTCAGAGATGGAACAGAACACGGACAAGTAAAGTCAACTTTTAGCGTCTAAACGGTCAAATACACACAAAAATGTGTCAAAATGCGGCACTTAGTGATTAGTCACGTAAACCCTCGTCGGTTATGTAATAAATTAACAAAGAGTTGAGAATGGAAATACATGTGTAACAGTAAATTGGATCCACGCGGCTCTTAAAGAGACAGTGCGCTAATATTCCTGCTGCGACTGTGTGTTTAATATTAATCAAACAACAAAAGACAAAGACAAAATCACTGCTGCTCTTGACTGAAGGACTTTGTAGCTTTAATAAGAAACAAAGGAAGCTTAATTCTTACAGTGAAGACTATGCTGTTTTATTTTACATTAGGTTATTCAATTTCTGTAGTAGGCTGTTTACTGAATAGCTACTTTAGACTTGCATTAAAAAAAAAACAAAGCACAGTTTGTTTCATTTGTATCTTTTTTATTCTATTGTATTCCTTTGCTTTTTTATTACTGGCAGTTTAATTATTTTCAATAATTTTGAGGACCTTTTTTGTTGTTGTGTTTTTAAAACTCTGGTATTCTGCTGTGGTGTTGAGAATTGAGACATTTCGATGGTCTCTAAAATGTAGATGTCATAGCAACCTTATTTACAGAAAATATATATTTGATATATATCCCTATCTTTAAATAAATCGTTCATATAAAGTTTTAGTCATATGACCCACTAATAATCATTTTATATAATCGTGATTACAGTATTGACCAAAATAATCGTGATTATGATTTAATCATAATCGAGCAGCCCTAATTTATGGTAGGAAATTTACAAAATATCTTCATGGAACATTATCTTTACTTAATATCCTAATGATTTTTGCCATAAAAAAAAAAAAATTGATTTCATAATTTTTTGAATAATTTTTGATAATTTTGACCCATACAATGTATTTTTGGTTATTGCTACAAATATACCTGTGCTACTTAAGACTGCTTTTGTGCTCCAGGGTCACAGATGTTAGTATTTAAAAGCTGCTTGTGATTGGCTTTGGTTCATCATGTGATTTTTTCCTCACCTCATGCTTTTGGTGGTTATCAGTGTACCAAAGGTACAAAACAGATTTCAGTACTTCAATTGGTTGGTATATTAAGATTATATCATTAAAGGAAATTAAAGTTTTTAAATGTAATTTTAAGTTAAATACATAAAACCTAAAATGTTGCTACTGTATTTTTTATGGTAAAATTTTGGCACCCACAGCTGCCAGTTTTTTTACCGTAAATTTTACAGATTTTTTTTTCAGGGCATGCGAATGGCTAAAGTGTCACGCCGTTATGACCTGTAATGAGCGGTGGGTTTTTTGGCAGAGCGTCACATGCGGATGATGGTGGACTACAGTCATAAGAGCTGGACGTTCATATACAGCTCTGTTTCACTGTGAGATTCAGAGGGCTTCGTGTCTGCAGAATAATCCAGGCACTCATGTGCCCTCTTTGGGGAGTATTTTAACAGTCAGTCTTGGGTATCAAATGCAAATACATCTTTTCAGGTTTGATGGTGATCAAAACAAGTCATTTACAGATATTCTTTAAGCTTATTCCACATTTTACAAAAAAAAAAAAAAAAAATTATAATATTATTATAATAATAATTATATTATAATAATAATTTTTTTTTATTTTTATTTATTTTTAATTTTTTTTGTAAACTGTGTATTTTAATGCTTATCCCAGAGAAATGACTTGTCCAGTGCTTCTCAAACCTGCACTAGTGAGCCGATGCAAAAATCTAAAAGTTTTGGCTGTTACCATGTTATTACCATGCTATTACTCCATTTACCACCTTTTTCCTTAAAAAAAAAAAAATACATTATACATTACAAAATTTTCATTATACTATTGCTAGTATCAATGGAGTTAATTACATTCCTTTGAACTTTTGACTCGAGACGGCTGTAAAATTATGGAAACTTCACTTTTTTTCCTAACAAAACATCATCAACATTACTCTGGAATTCTAAAACTAAATATATTAATTTTACTTGCATAAACGTTCACTTATGATGGAGGATTTTTTTTATTGTTGCAATGGTTGATCAAAAGGTGGCAGCAGAGTGAAATGTGGTATATTTGGCCTTACTACTGCTTGATCATGTAGTTTATTGGTTATGCCACTGACATTTTTCTGTTTACGGTGTGTTTGTGTGCATATTCATGTCAATTATCAAAATTTTATCCTACAACCAGTGAGAAATGTGTAAACTATATTTAACCTCTGCCATAAGTATTTTTGAGATGCATCTAAGAGATAAACAAATGTCTGCATAACATGATGTGTAAAGATACAATGTATTCAGTTGTATGAAAACTATTAAAACATAAATACATTAAATAAACTATAGAGGTCACTATTTTTCTTAAAAGGATCAAGGTATTTTTGTATTGCATGACATAATAACTGAGACCAGGATGAAGAGTAATGACGGCCTCTGAGGTGAAGCGTGGGTCTGTACCTGCCAGGCTGACGTGTGTGAGGCTCTCTCGCAGCGGGGATATGGCAGAGGTCAGCGTGTGGACGGTCTGGTCAGTGATGTGGCAGCACTGACTGAGGTCCAGCTTGGTCAGGTGAGGAAGATAGCGCACTAGCAGGCGCGACACGGCGTCAGTCACCTCCAGACCCGCCAGACGCAGGTCTGTCACGTTCTGGAAGCGTCCACCACGGTTCTCTCCGTGAGCTGCGCACAACAACAGCACAGCTTCAGTCCTATACGCTCACATGCTGTACTCTCAGTGCTGCCTGACTGCAGGCAACCCGTTTATCACTGCAGTGCTTTAACATGCAGCTCTGAAGATACACAGCCAGCATAACCGATGTGAACACTGGACAGCAGCACTCACCAGTTTCCCAGATTCAATTAGAAAACACTCTGGTTACACTTTATCGTACGGTGTCTTCGTTACAGTGTTGGTATATAATTAAGTGCAAGAGCAAGTAACCCTGAAGAGTTTTATTCAGCGATAACAACTGACTGGATGTACAGGTAACACTTTATTTTAAGGTGTCCTTGTTACATGTTACATGTATTTACCATTATAATAACAATGAATTAAGCATGATTACATTCAAGTAACCCTAATCCTAACCATATAGTAAATGCATGTAGTTAATTAATATTACCTTGAATAAAGTGTAACCGTTATACATTATCCTGCGTATTACACGGCTACTTCCCACATTTACTTGTGTGTGTGTGTGTATGAGAGAGAGTGAGTGTGTGAGAGTGAGTGTCTCTGTGTGTGTGTGTGTGTGTGTCTCTGTGTGTGTGCGTGTGTGTGTGTGTGTGTGAGAGAGTGAGTGTGTGAGAGTGCGTCTCTGTGTGTGTGCGTGTGTGAGTGAGTGTGCCTCTCTGTGTGTGCGTCTCTGTGTGTGTGTGAGAGAGTGAGTGTGCCTCTCTGTGTGTGTGTGTGTGTGTGTGTGTGTGAGAGAGAGTGAGTGTGCCTCTCTGTGTGTGTGTGTGTGTGAGTCTCTGTGTGTGTGTGTGTGTGTGTGAGAGAGTGAGTGTGCCTCTCTGTGTGTGTGTGTGAGTCTCTGTGTGTGTGTGTGAGAGAGTGAGTGTGTGTCTGTGTGTGTGTGTGTGTGAGAGAGAGTGAGTGTGTCTCTCTATGTGTGTGTGTGAGCAGACCTGAGCGCGTGTCGTTGCTCGGCGGGGCCAGCAGCTCCCTCAGATGCGAGTCCTTCAGATCCTCCACCCAGCTGAGGTCCAGCAGCCGCAGACAGGGACACACAGACTGACAGAGCGCTGAGACCGAGGACCACGAGCAGCCGGCCACGTTCAGCTCCAGCAGACCTGAGCACCACAGTAGCGCACACACACACACACACACACACACATTCACCAGAGAACTGCATCACTACATCTGCTCTGCTGCCACACCTCAGTCTCCATCCAGCATTATTCACATGCGCTAACCTGACTTCTGCTACTCAGAGCACAACTCAACACAGAATGATCACCAGCAGATGTAGCATAGCACCGGAAAGTGTTCAGAAGCACCCATATATCATTTCAGTCTTTAACCTCTAGATAATGATTCATGATATACAAGTTGGACAAATGCTTTGATCCAGTGTGACTCAACTGTATGAGCTAATGGAATGCTTATTTGATTTAAATATGTGCATCAAATTACACATTTAAAATCATTCTGTTTCCTTCATTACTTTGGTCAGACCAGTTGGAACACTATTCTTACTTAGTATTTTTGACTTGTTTTCTAGTATAAATATCTAAACATTCTTGAATCAGAATCAGAATCAGAATCAGAATGAGCTTTATTGGCCAGGTATGCTTACACATACGAGGAATTTGTTTTTATGACAGAAGCTCTACAGTGCAACAGAAAGACAGCAACAGGACAGGGCACAGATAATAAAAGAATAATTTACAAATAGGCAATGTACAAATAGCAAAAACACAATATATAGACAATTATGGTGTACAGGTCTAATATGTGCAAATCTGAAATGAAAAAAATAAGTATGTGTGTTGAATAAATAATTTATAATAGTGTTGTGTGTTCCACTTTTAATGTCAAGTGTTCATGAGATGGATTGCCTGAGGGAAGAAACTGTTCCTGTGTCTGGTCGTTCTGGTGCTCAGAGCTCTGTAGCGTCGACCAGACGGTAACAGTTCAAAGAGGGAGTGTGCTGGATGTGAGGGGTCCAGAGTGATTTTGCCAGCCCTTTTGCTCACTCTGGATGAGTACAGTTCTTGGAGAGTGGGGAGGGTTGTACCAATGATTCGGTCAGCAGTCCGGACTACCCTCTGTAGTCTTCTGAGGTCAGATTTGGTAGCTGAGCTGAACCAGACAGTTATTGAAGTGCAGAGGACGGATTCAATGATGGCGGAGTAGAACTGATTCAGCAAGTCCTGTGGCAGGTTGAACTTCCTCAGCTGGCGAAGGAAGTACAACCTCTGCTGGGCCTTTTTCACAATGGAGTCTATGTGATTGTCCCACTTCAGGTCCTGGGAGATGGTGGTGCCCAGGAATCTGAATGACTCCACTGCAGTCACAGTGCTGTTCATGATGGTGAGTGGGGGGAGTGCAGAGGGGTTCCTCCTGAAGTCCACGATCATCTCCACAGTTTTGAGCGTGTTGAGCTCCAGGTTGTTAAGACTGCACCAGACAGCCAGCTCCTTAACCTCCTGTCTGTAGGCAGACTCGTCACCGTCCTGGATGAGGCCGATCAGTGTGGTGTCGTCTGCAAACTTCAGGAGCTTGACAGAGGGGTCTTTAGATGTGCAGTCGTTGGTGTACAGGGAGAAGAGCAGTGGGGAGAGAACACAGCCCTGAGGAGCTCCAGTGCTGATGGTGCGGGTGCTGGATGTGTATTTTCCCAGCCTCACTAGCTGCTGCCTGTCTGTCAGGAAGCTGGTGATCCACTGACAGACGGAGGTGGGGACGGAGAGCTGAGTTAGTTTGTTCTGAAGGGTGTCCGGGATGATGGTGTTAAAAGCGGAGCTGAAGTCTACGAACAGGATCCTCACATAAGTCCCTGGTCTGTCCAGATGCTGCAGGATGAAGTGCAGTCCCATGTTGACTGCATCATCCACAGACCTGTTTGCTCTGTAGGCAAACTGCAGGGGGTCCAGTAAGGGTCCAGTGGAGGACTTCAGATAAGCCAAAACCAGTCTCTCAAATGACTTCATGACCACAGATGTTAGAGCCACAGGTCTGTAGTCATTAAGTCCAGTAATTTTGGGTTTCTTTGGGACGGGGATGATGGTGGAGCGTTTGAAGCATGAGGGGACTTCGCACAGCTCCAGAGATCTGTTGAAGATCTGTGTGAAGATGGGGGCCAGCTGGTCAGCACAGATTTTTAGGCAGGCTGGTGACACACCGTCTGGGCCTGGTGCTTTCCTTCTTTTGTTCTTCCTGAAGACCTGGCGCACCTCGTCTTCACTGATCTGAATTGCAGGTGTGGGGGAGAGGGGGGTTGCTGGAGGTGTGAATGGTTGTGTGGAGAGGTGTTCAGGGCGGGTGTGGGGTGTTTTTTCAAACCTGCAATAGAACTCATTCAGACCGTCTGCCAGGTGTTGATTCTCCAGAGTGCTGGGGGATGGTGACTTGTAACTGGTGATTTCTTTCATACCTTTCCACACTGAAGCAGAATCACTGGAAGAGAATTTTTTCCTTAGCTTGCCGGAATAATTCCTCTTTGCTCTCTCTGATCTCCTTTTCCAGTGTGTATTTGGCCTGTTTATACAAGACTTTATCCCCCTTTCTGTAAGCATCTTCTTTGGCCTGACGGAGCTGTCTGAGTTTTGCAGTGAACCATGGTTTGTCGTTGTTGTAAGTTAGATGAGTCTTGGTAGGAATGCACATATCCTCACAGAAACTGATGTAAGATGTTACAGTCTCTGTGAGCTCATCCAGATCATTTGCGGCAGATTCAAAAACAGTCCAATCAGTAAGGTCGAAACAGGCTTGTAAATCCCACTCTGTTTCATTAGTCCATCTTTTAACAGTTCTTAATACAGGTTTTCCAGATTTGAGTTTCTGCCTGTAGGTCGGTATAAGATGAACCAAACAGTGATCAGAGAGTCCTAAAGCTGCCCGTGGGACAGAGTGATATGCGTCCTTTATCGCTGTGTAGCAGTGATCCAGTATATTACTGTCTCTGGTGGGACATGTAACATGCTGTCTGTATTTTGGCAGTTCACGGGAGAGATTTGCTTTATTAAAGTCCCCGAGAATGATTAAAACAGAGTCCGGGTGTTGTTGCTCAGTCTCTGTGATCATATCAGCGAGTTTCTGTAAAGCTGAGCTCACGTGCGCTTGTGGAGGAATGTAAACACTCACGAGAATGAACGAGTGAATCTCCCGCGGCGAGTAGAAAGGCTTGCAGTTAATGAAGAGCGTTTCTAGATCAGAACAGCACATCTTCTTTAACACAGTTACATCTGTACACCACCTCTCATTGATGTAAAAGCACGTCCCGCCGCCGCGCGATTTCCCCGTTGATTCTGCCTCCCGATCTGCTCTAAACAGCTGAAAGCTCGGAAGATGTAACGCGCTGTCCGGAATGGCGTCGTTCAGCCAGGTTTCCTTGAAACACAGAGCAGCAGAGTTTGAAAAGTCCCTGTTTGTCCGGGAGAGCAGAAGGAGTTCGTCCGTTTTGTTGGGTAGAGAGCGGAGATTCGCCAGATGGATGCTAGGCAACGCGGTTCTAAATCCTCGCTGTCTGAGCTTCACGAGCGCGCCGGCTCGCTTCCCCCGTCTGCGCGTCCTGAAGCGTTTGACCAGAGCTACGGCTCCGCCAACAACAATGTCCAGCAAAACGTCCGAATAATCAAAAACCGGTAAAAGATTCTGTGGTGTGTTCTGCCGAATGTTCAGCAGATCATCCCTGGTAAAACTGATGGTGTTTGAGAAACAAAAAACAGGAAAAACGAACAAAAACAGTACAAACACTGAAGAGCAAAGCACAGTAGCTGCCATTTGCGGCGCCATCTTAGCCTCCCCATCAAGATGAATTTACTTTACAAGTAAAATGACTTAAGATAATATCTTGTTTTCTGACAAAAAAAAAAAAAGATTGAGATTTTGTTAGTTTTTGCTTAAAACAAGCAGAAATATCAGCCAATGGGGTAAGAAAAATAATCTTAATTCAAAAGCTAAACAAGATTATTTATTATTATTTTACTTCTTTTAAGCAAAAACTAACAAAATCTTGATTTTTATTTTTTTCAGAAAACAAGACATAATATCTTAAGTCATTTTACTTGTAAATTTATCTTGATTCAAGAATGTTTAGATAGTTATACTAGAAAACAAGTCAAAAATACAAAGTATGAAAATCATTTTTTGCAGTGAATGCATTTGCCAGCTGATTTATATTTGGTATCAATCCTGATATGTGCAAACATCTGTCCATCAGGCCCGTCTCCGAGACACTTCTGTCCTCAGTACTGAGCAGACCTGTGTCTGGCACGCTCGCGACGCTCTGGATCAGAGCACACCTACCTTGCAGACGGTTAATGAGCCACATGAGCTGTTTCTTGGAGATGTTGGTGTAGCCCAGGTTGAGACACACGGGCTGGCGACGGATTATACTGCTCAGCATGGGAGGAGTGATGGAGCGCTGGCGGCTCAGATCGATCTGAGTCCATAACCTCTTATCACAGCACCTGCACACAAGCACACGCATCACACGTCTGGCACAACAGACATTCATATAGCTTTTATCACAAAACTATCTAAAATCACTGATGCAGTGCTGCAAAAATAACTTTTTACCACAACAAGAATAGCAATGTACAGCGAATGAATTGCAAGATTTACTAGTCATTATTTTTAAAAATAATTGCAACTGCATTTAAAAAATATTTTGACACGAAAATTCAAATACGTTTCGGTTACACTGTATTTGAATAATTTATGGTTATTATAATAGTAAGTAAATGTGACTTGTGTAACTAGGACAACAAATGAAGTGTTACCTATATTAATCTATTAGTCTGCATTGCTTGAACAACTGTTTTGTTAGTGAACATCATTATATTTTTCTCCCATTCAAAAATGGGATTTATGTCATTCCCGATACTTTGCTGCTTGTATAGGGTACAATGGCCCTTAGCAGCATGATAAACAAAACTTTTATTCAACTTTTGAATGGATTAGATTTAGTCTAGAAATTGCGCAAATAGTCCTTACTTTATAATCACTAAAAAGCTGTCACTTAACTTCAGTTCATCGCAATCTCACAAAGTTCCTTTATAATCAATGGACTTATTCAAATCGTGTTACACAGAGGATTCGCAAGCGTGCAGGAAAACAAATCCGGTGTTTAGAGTGAACACAATGGCCAATCAGAGGTGATCAAGGATCAACAGACATGTCTGTGATTGGCTAGATTGATTCCAGAGCGCACAGGAGTCTTTACCAAATCTGTTTTGCCAATATCCCGTTATTACAGTTTTAACCGAGGGTGCTTTCGACTGCGTGCGAAAATCAACGTGTGGCGTGAGAGCGCGAGAAAAGAGTCGCAGCCCTGACTGAATCAGAGATTGAACCTGGAACAATCACTTTCACAAATGAATCATTTAACGCAATTTGTTATCCAGCTAATTGAACAGAACAAGTTTAAAAGAGTAATTTGTTCACGAATCAGACATTGCGATCGGGTCTTAATTACATCAGTTTTTCATTGAAATATAATGTGGTCAAAAGTCAGAAATGATGGAACATAGTGAAGAAAACATTTTGAGAAGTGAAAGTAACCCTTCTGCTACAGCACTGTCTGGCGGAGCTGCTTGAGAGTCAATGATGAAGTACAGCTCATAAAACCCATAACAGCAGCATCTGTAATTACTAGATGTCTAATAATAATTCTGGAAACACTTTAATATAGGGACCGATCCTCAGAATGTGTTGCTCAGTTGCTTATTAGCATGCCTATTATTAACATACTGGCTGTTCATTATTATTATTTTTCATTTCACATACTTATTTTTCATTTCTCATACTATGGTGAAATGAAGACATGGATATTTCATAAATCAGTATTTATAACTCGATTCTCTCCCTGAAGACTTGACCCTCTGCTGAGGATAGTCAGCCAATGCGTTGCGTTGAAATGTTTTTTTAATAACGATTTGTGACGTTATGACACGACTAACCAAGCTCTGATGCTTTACCTGTCACTCTTATGATTATATTTAATAGATTATAAAGCAGAATCGTCCCCAGAAGAGCAGCTTTGAGCAGGTGATTGATGGACTACGGCCCAAGACGTACAGACATGACATCCTCACAGCACGAGAACGCACGGATATGCTTGAATATGACACAGCTCTGATCTTTTGTGACACCTTGCCTTGAAAATAGCAGCACCGTTTCCCAAGATTCACCACTGTCATCATGCGCTATCATAGCAATTACTCTACTGGAGTCAATTGCACCAATTTCATGTTTTGTTGAATTAAAGGGCAACCAGTGTCATTTTTGCAGTTTAGTGTCAATAAATGCTGTTTTCAGACTGAAGACGAAGGTTGGATTCAGAGAATGGCTTCATAGTATATCTAATGTGATCAATATATAATATTATGTACTAGAGGTCGATCGATAGTGGATTTTACAATACCGATAGCTAGTTTGGACTAGTGGTCGACGATATATCGCCAAGGTCGATATATCGGCCGATATTTGCATTTTTCAAATATCGGCATTGGCCGATACGATTTTCCTGTTTGGCCGATGCGTTCGAGGCGGGACTTTTATTTTGACGGTGCTGAGAGCGGCAGCGTCTGAGCACACAGTGCTCACAGTGTAATACGGATAGGAGTCGGTCTAAAAATCAGATTGAATGGTTAAACAAAGGAATTTAAAATGTATACAAAAAGTATTATAACGATTGCTTTAATATTATTAGTAATAGAAAGCAAACATTATAATGCTTTCTCGTTTGCCGTCAGCATTCAGCAAATATGCATTTACATCATTTAAACAAATCTTTGAATGACTAATGAACATTTAATTTCAAATCCAGCTGTGAGATCTTATAATGTGTGCATTTGTATCCTGCATGACCGCGTGTGCTCTGCGTGACGGTCGGTCCGTGAGTTTTGAGTGTGGACAGGAGGAGAGTTCAGCTTTAACTTTTAAAGTTTAACTTTAAACTCGTGATTTCAAATTATGCTGCGCTTTATGCATTTGCCCACTGTCATATTCATTTCATTTTCACTGTGTGCTGTATGTAAAATGAGTGTTACCCTGGCTTTATTTGAAAAAAAATATGATTCCCAATGCACACAAACCCCAGAATACTGAGTGACCTGTTGGTTACAGTTTACTTCCTTTTTAATTGTATTTTTATATATATATATATATATATATATATATATATATATATATATATATATATATATATATATATATATATATATATATATATATATATATTTATTTCTGGAAAAAAAAACTTTGTCATCTAAAGTATGTTTATTTTACTTTTTTTTTTTAATCCATTTTCAAATGATTTCAAATTTCTTAAATATTAATTAATAAATTAAATTATATCGGCTTTATATCGGCCACCCTGCTTTCCAAGAAATCAGCATCGGCTGTCAAAAAAACAATATTGGTCAACCACTGTTTGGACTAAACTGGCCAATACGGATTAATCAACCAAAATGGATACTGAACAAAAACTAAAATGGTGCTCTACTATTTAAAAAACAAACAGTACTGAACCATACTTCTTGAATGAATAAAAATATTAATATTATTGTATTGATCAAAGTTAGTTCATAGTTTATTAACAAATATTAACAAAAGAAACTTTAAAATTTAAAAATGTATTAGTACTATTAAATGTTGAAATTAACACACTCTAACAAGGAACACTACTTCTACAGCTTTCATTAATCTTGATGTTACAAACGGACTCTAATTGTAAAGTGTTAGCATTTCATTTCAACAGTCATGCTAAAGATGGCCATCTTTAAATATCTACACAAAGGCCACAAGATTGAAATTACACACATATGGATATTGTTTTATGCTCTCACACTTTAACTGCTTCTATTCTAGAACACCTGATGTTTATCTAGTCTAGGAGAACAGGTATCACACACTGATCACGTCGCGGTCAACTCGTGCGGCAGTCTAAAACATTTAATCACCAAACAAACATAAGTTCTGAAGTTCCATGTTTAAAAAAAACAGCAAACGGAAAGAGAAAGTGTGATCTGTATTACAGCTCTATAAATGAAGCATATTTTATTAGAGCCACAGAAAGACAAACGTGTCGCTAAAAAATGCACAATACACAGTTTTACAGCCTAGGGTGAAGTCTTTATGTACATTAACAATGATTTGAGACAAATATAATGTTATTTAATGAAAAACTATGTGAATAGGGTATATGTCGAATGTCACCTGACCAAACTCAGAAAACAGGTCTCATTAAATAATGGCAATATCTATAGACTTTTAAGGTAATCAGTTAAACTAGCTAGCTGTTTTTATTGCTTGCGTTTTATTCAATTTTTATTTCTAAATGACAGTGAAAAGAATAAAAATAAAAAACTTTTAGATATCAGTCCTCATAAGTATAATATGATGATATATAATATAGTATATAATAGTATATAATCCTTCTATTCTTTTTCTATTCTGTTTTCTATTTATTTACTATATAATTAAAAAAAATAAAAAAACCTTGCTACGTGTCCTGTGTTAAGTTAACTGAGACTTGTCTTAGCACTTGCACATTATTGTTCTTTTGTTGATTTTGATTGCTTCCACTGTCCTCATTTGTAAGTCGCTTTGGATAAAAGCATCTGCTAAATGACTAAATGTAAATGTATATGTGATGGACATTGGTTATGATCATTTTTGTATTTACTTTGAAGGCATCTCAAGTAAAACAGCTTCATATTTAACGAAGTATTTGCAAAACGCTTGAACCTTAGCAGCATGCGGAAGTCTGTGGCGTGGCAGGATTTTCTGTCGGCTGCGTTTAAATCCGCATCTTAAGTTTCCTGCTCTGTGCAGCACACGTGTCAAAACAAACAGCACGAGGTGTCTGTGATTTCCGCCTCTAGAGGCCGCTCTCGCACTGTATTATGACAGCAGACCCTTCTCAGCAACAGACACAACCCAGAAAACTATCGGCAGGGATTTTTGCAGATAACCGGTAGTTCCAGCAAACAACCATCGGTGCTGATTAATCAGTCGACCTCTAGTATGTACTTTGCACTTGTTTTGTTTGCACAGTTAAAGGGGTCATCAGATGCAAAATTCACTTTTACGTGGTGTTTGAACATAAATGTGTGTTGGCAGTGTGTGTACACAACCACCCTATAATGATAAAAATCCAGTCAGTTTCCAATAATAATGATCATTTTCTCAGATCAAGCCGTTCTCAGATTCTTGGCTGTGTGACATCACACAGACCCAGCCCCCTCCCACAATTGTTGATTGACACTAGTGTTTAATCACAGCTCCGCCCTGAGTGAGCTGTCATCAGTCCTCCATTGTTTCACCGCCGGAGGAGATGTAGACAAGAATGGCTCCTGAGCGATTGAAGTGTTGTGTTGTTGGATGTAATAATGAACACAGCAGTCGTCATTTACTCCCGACATCTGAGCTGCTGAAGACACAGAGGATTACGTTTGTTTTTAAAAGGAATGCACAGATCCCAATCTACCTAAAAGCGTTTATGTTCGCGAGAATCATTCGTGATCCAGCCTCACCTACAGAAGAAGAGAGTGTAAGGTTTTTTTTAGTGAATCTTTGCCAATCGCCTCTCCTAATAATGTGCTAGTTAGCCAGTTCCGCGGCTAAATGCAGCTAAAGTAAACAGTCTCATAAGAACTGCGTCACCCAATGAAAGAGAGGGGCGGGGTCAGCAGAGCTCATTAGCATTTAAAGGGACATGCACCGAAACGGCTTGCTGTGAACAGAGCTGTTTTTGACAGGGTAAAAAGGGTGTTGTTTTACACTACCATTGAGAAATTTTAACCCTTGTATGTTATAGACTTTTCATTTAGACCCTAATAAATCATATCAACTTGTGGAAAACGGGCATCTGATGACCCCTTTAACGTGTGAGCGTGATGTCGTGCGGTGTGTGGTCCCTCACCAGCGGCTCCAGGTGCGGCACACTCGCATGCAGACGCACAGCTGCCGCTGGCTGAGGAGCTGGAAGACGCGGAGCCAGACGTCCCGGGGCAGCACATGCGAGGCTCCGCTGTCCAGTGGCAGGCAGTGGGGCTCGGGGCAGGCCGGTGGCGGGCGCACGAGGTGCCGCTCCATCTGCAGCGGCCGCGGCGGCGAGGGCACGGCCACGGCGCTCCTCTTCAGCAGCTGCGAGCGCGGCGGCGCCAACGAGACGCTCCCCGGGTGAGAGCTGCCGTTAGCCGCGCCGGATCCGGCCGACGCTGAGCTCTTGCTCCAGGGAGCGCTCTGGCCCTGCCGGCCTCCTCCGCGGATCCTGCTCCCGCGGACGGCCTTCCCGCCGGCGTGCCGGTGATTGGAGACGGCGCTGCTGTTGGAGTTCTCCTTCTCCTGCAGCTCTCTGCCGCTCACCCGTGTGCGGCCGTTGCGCGTGTCCTGTCCGTTAGTGCGCTTGGATGAGGATAGGCCCTCGGGGCCCGATAAGTGTCCGTAGCTCGGCAGCTGCGTGGCCGAGAGCGGCGAGGACGGAGCCAAGGCTTTGTGAGCGCGGTCACCTGAGCCGTCCTCATCGTCGTCCGGCTCAGCCTCAGCGAGCGTCTTCCGCAGCCGGGCGCTGGCGTCTCCCCTGCGGCGCTGCGTCTGCGGCTCATCCTCCTGCTCCTGCTCCTGCACTGCCACGCTCTCGCCCTCAGACTCCTCGCTGGCGCTGAAGCCCAGCTCAGCCAGACGCCGGCTCCTCTCACGCTCACGCTCGCGCGCGCCGCTGCCATATGCCGGGGAGGATGGCTCCGAGGCGCCCGCGGGGGACGGAGAGTCCGAGTCTGACTCCGAGTCGGTTTCAGAGCTGGAGGAGGATGAGGAGCTGGAGTCGCGGACTCGCTCCAGGAGCTGGCACATGCGCTTGAAGCGCTCCAGTTTCTCACGGTGATGAGAGCGCTGGTCCTGGCTCGGCGTCGAGGCCTGCGCTGCGCTGGAGCCATGTCCGCCGCCCGACGAGGAGTTCGGCCCATTTGCTTCGGAGGAGTCTGACGAGTTGGGTTTGGCTTTCTGCTGAAGACGTTAAAGAAAGAGAGTTACTCTAGTGAGAGAAACTGACCACCGTGCATTTCATGTCAAGATTAAAGAGAAGAGGTGTACCTTCTTCAGGTGTTTATCACGGGCTCCTTTGATCTGTTGGGGACAAACAGAAAGACACGCAGTGTTCATACAGTACTCTGAAGTAACACCAACACTACATCATGACAGCAATGATCAGCAACGTTGCCAACTTCTTTCAATGGAAAGTAGCTAAAGTCTGCTTGAAATGTCGCTAGATGATGTCATGTATTAGTTAGCATTAGAGCTGCAACTAACGATTATTTTGATAATCGATTAGTTGGCCAATTATTTTTTTGATTAATTGGATAAAAAAGCTAAATTTTCTTCTTTTTTTATTTTATTGACAAAAACACTTCCATATTCCTTCAAACAAATGTGCCAACTGAATGCTATGAAAACATACAGTGCTTAACAATTTATTAGACCACCTGTCATAAAGAGAAAACACAAATATTTTAGGAATCTGTCAAAAAACTGTTTAAATCTAAAAATGTTATTGTCATTTATTGGGCAAATAACAGACTGAAACATTTAAATATTTATTCACATCATAAAAAAAATAGCCTCCTGTCTTTCATAACAGCATGCATTCTTGCTGGCATTGTTTAGCTACTTTTTGACTGTAATTGGGTATCTGAAAAAATCTTTCATAGATCTTTCATAGATCTAGATCTTCATTCTTTCATAGATAACAGAAATAATTATATTATAGCATTAGAAATAGCCTACTGTTACTAAAGAGCTTACGCATACTGGAGGACTAACCAATACAGATAGCTAAAAAATGATTTTAGTAAACACCAATACTGTTAGTTTAGAGCAGCAGTGGCACAAAGCTTACATTATTTGTTATAAACCTTAAATACATCTGTTTTAATAAATTTAAGCACTGTATATAGGCCTATAGTTTAAATCTCATCAAAAATTAAGATAATAATAAAGATAATAAAGACGAATAAAAACACAAACTCAGTGTTAACCAACTCTTTGATCACGGTCACATTTACTATAATTTCTTTATCCTGTAAAAGGTGGCTATGAAGCATCTGATATTTATATTCAGACAACTATACGCGGTTATCCCTTTACAGTTCCTACTCTCATAAAATACGTGCACTACATGTTGACTTGTAAACCTTAATTTAACGTTCAACAACAGATATTTCAGCACAATGAATGTTTTTGCGCTGAATATTAATCCCTCTCTGTCGCGCGTTCACGCGACACACAGACTGTCAGGACGGAACTTTATACAAAAATGGAAATGCTCGCGTGAATTTGTGACATTTACAGATAAGGATATGACCGTAAATTGAACGTTTTTGCGCTGAGGATGCACACGCATCTGTCAAAGCGCCTGACAGGGCAAACCATTACTCTAATGCATTAGCTTAAAGCTTAAAATAAAGAATTCTCATGTTTTGTGCAGCTTGTATCACGTACTTCTCCTGCAGCATCTCATTCTGTTTCCTCCACTATTTTTAGATGCAATTTGGCCACAGAAATGCGTTATTCAGTGCTGTAATTTGACTCGACCGGCTGAAGTTGGACGTGCACTGTGGGCAGACCCAATTAATCGATCATGAGAATCGTTGTCGATGATTTTCATTATCGATAATAATCGATTTTATCGATTAGTTGTTGCAGCCCTAGCTAGCATATTCATTACGTCATTGTGTCACATTTGCATTCTGCCTAGCCTCAACCCTTTGTTTGTTTGTCTCTCTCCTGCTCTCTGTGCTCACATACTGAATTTTAATACAGCCAGTTTCCCAATAAAACAGTTCTCATTTATATATTTTTCTTTTTCTGTTGTCAGACAATGAGATTAATATGAAATAGTGGCTCAAACATAGCCTAATTCGACTAGACAACCAGCCCTCCAAGCTGCTAATCTGCATTAAATTCTGAGTCGTCCTCAGACAAAATCACATACACATAAGATTTGTGATTTCGGCTATATAAACATGTAAAATGATCATTCAGGTCAGAAGCAACAGAATATCTATTTTAAGTGAGTGCTCTGCAGAGAGGCGCGCGCAGCGGATAACAAGACCTGCGAGTCTCAGAAACTAGAAAAGGTTCATCCAAGGAGCTGCTAGATTTGTTGCTAGGCGCTGTTTTGGAAAAAAAATCACTAAAGGGGTCTGAAAAGTCGCTAAATATAGCGACAGTCACTAATTGGCAACACTGATGATCAGTCATGGTTAGCTAGTCACAACAAGCACAGTGCGCTTATGAGAATTATGGTAATCTGTAGGCATCGCAAAAATACAAACTCGGGTGTTTTTCACTGAATTATTTAGGGAATCCACGCAATGAGAAACTCCCCTGTGTTCAAGTCTGATATGAATTTACGGCGCTGACGGTTAAAAGTCACTGGATCTGGCAGTGTCCTCTGTGTAGGTGCTGATTTCACTGACCGAGGCAGTCATTCAGCTCAAGAATATACAGTGCTGAACACAAATCCGGCTGTTCACATGCATTTGTCATGTCTGGGATGTCTGTGATCTGACCGCTCCTTCAACATACATTTCTTTACCCAGTTTCACATTTAAATGTAGCCTTTTATGAAATAATAGAGACCTTTTTGGCAACTATATATAATAACTAGGGATGTGCATCACGACTAATTTCATTATCATTTAAGCTGAACATTTTCTAACCGTCTAGTCTAACAAACGCCCAGAAGACTGTCTGAAATGTGTTTGCCTTGATCAATGTATTTTTAAACTTAAGCATTCACTTAAATCATTGTTAGCCAATATGGACATATTTATTAAAATCAACTGAATCAATAGGCCGATAAACTCAACAACCTATGATAAACAGAACTGCTGGAATAAATGTTAGTCAGCACATGTATTGTTGTTTGTTGTTTATCACTGCATCTGCTTGTGTCCGGGTTTGAACACACTTCATGTGAATGAAAGCATCTGTGACAGCTTGACGTGTTCTGCCAACTATAAGTTATTTAAGGGTATTCTGTTCATTAAATACTGATATAACAACTGTTGTTGTCAAACAAGTTTAATTCATAGTGTTTCCCCTTTAAACCAGTATAACATAACCGGTTTTGTCCCTCATAATCAGCAGTACATAAGCAAGATTAATTTTAATATGCCAATTTGACACATAGGCGACATGAAAAGCTTCTGCTTTCTTCTAAGATAAAATATTCTCTCGCTTTGCTCATCTTCCCAATGGACCTTTCTCCGAAACAGTGCCTCAAAATAACAGGATTTTGTTTTCCACTCCAAATATATGAATATTAGGTAACACTTTATTGTCCTTGTTACACGTTACATGTAATTAGTATTATAATAACAATTAATTATGCATAATTACATGCAAGTAACCTTAAGCCAAACCCTAATCCTAGTCCTAATCATATAGTAAGTACATGTAGTTAATTACTCAGTACCTAAATGAATAATTACACTGTAACAAGGACGCCTTAAAATAGTTTAACCGAGTATTATTTTTAAATGTATCATTAACATGACAATTTGTATATAGCCTTTGTAAAATTATGAAGAACAACAATTGCAAAACATAAAATGAATAAATAAATAGCTAGTTTTATGAAGGGTGACTCTCTTTCTCTCTCTGTTTGATTAGGTTATGTTGAAGAAATATGCTGGATGATGAGCACACAGCAGTAAGCACGAAGCCCTTGCTCTGCGATACTCGCCTTCTTCTTGGAAGCGCTCTCCTGAGGAAGCTCCTTGTCCTTCTTGCGTTTGGCTCCGTCCGGCCGGGCCGAGTCCTCTAGAGACAGACTCTTCTTCTTACTCGGCGGCGGCTCGTCCGTCAGCTTCCAGCGGCTCACCTCCCCATTGTCCATGCGCCGCTTTCCTGAACCATCTCCTTGGTCCTAAACGACATTACTATTATTATTATTATTATTATTATTATTATTATTATTACAGTGGAGCCCACATTTAAGTAAATATGTAATAAGCTGGAAACTGTACAGCTATAATGCACTTCCATATATTCATTAAAGGCACTTTTGCTGGAAAGATGGCATACAATGCAAAACATTACTGACTTTTTTGTACTTTTCTACAAATTCTTACTAGTGCTTCCATGAAAACTCATTTTTGCAATTCTGCACAGTAGGGATGTGAAAAAATTTTGAATATTTGTCGAATTTAAAAGAAAAATCCACATTTGAATGCAGAAACATTGCATTTGAATGTTAGGTGTGCGTCAGGCAGCGTTATCAGTGGTGCACGAGATGCAATGATGTAAGTGTCGTTGCATTTTAATGCTTTTCTTAGCTTATCCAGTTAAACCAACTGGATGCGGCGCTGCTGCGTTGTTCGTTCAAAATATTGCGGAAAAAGAGAACATCAATGTAGAGATGATGCTGTTTACGTCAAAAGTGAAACCAAGCTGTTCTCACTGAACACATATTTATTGCATTTTCTAGAGGGACATCTCTCAGTGTTGCACTTGCGTCTCGCACAAGAGAGCCTCATGTTTAGAAAGTCATGTAAAATTAATGCGAGTTCAACTTTTAAAAAACATGTCTCGAGACTTTATGAAGGTTTCCCCATCGCACTGCATCTCATGCTTTTAAAATGAAGAAAGTACTCTTTGTGATTGGTTTTTGGTCCTTTGTATTAAACTATACATACATACATGATGCTGTTTTGTTTCTAATTGTTTAAGCAACTTAATTATATATGGTTTGTAAACATTATTACAAACATTATGCACTTTTTTCAAAGATAGTCGTGTTATTTTATTGCTTTGAAGAATTGTGCATAAGTAATATTTGGCTCGATGCGCCCTCTTGTGGCAAACATGAAAACATGATCTCGGTCACAAAACACAGAACACATAGCATAAAACTAAACCTCTAAACAAGCTGTGGAAATGGAGGCAGACAATCAGTGAATGTAAAGCTGTCTGTGTTTTGAAATGGCAAGAGTCTGTACGGTCTTACCTTGCTGGTCTTTCCCTCCTTGTGGCACTTTGGACATTCCCAGCAGTTTGGGATCTCATCATTGATGATGCCTTCAGACTTGCCCATCTGAGGAGAGACAGTTCATCAGCAGTGTTACCTTCAGACGCGTTTGCCCTGACGCTTCACTCCCAGCGTGTGGCACTAACCTTAAGGCAGCTGGGGTGGATGATCTCGTTGCAGATGGTGCACTCCATGAGCGAGAGGCTAAACTTCTCCTCCTCCGACTCCACCGTGTCCTCCTTCCCTGCTTCCCCGCAAGCGAAGCACACGGCTGTGTGTGGCAGCACTGGCTGAGAAGAGCACCAGAGTCAGTCAACAGAGGCCTGACGCCAAAAGCATCGCACCAGTGCCCTATCAGCCGCATCCGGAGGTGTTAAAATCCCTCGCTGCATTCACTGCGCAAACACTCATGTGCTCAAATGCATTCGCACAGAGCGGGGGAACTATGACGTCACTTTGTAGGCAAAAACCCGGAAGATAGTTAGCATTTTAGCACTTCCATCGTCCCAGAGTCAATGTTTTTTTTTTTAATAGGAGTTTGGTTAAATCCCCTAAAATAAGGTCCGTGGTTCACACAAGCTCAAGATACTTTCACGTTTTATTCTATGACATAAAACACACCAGTTACACCCCACTCTTGATTTTTTTAAACTGTTATGTTTCTTAAAAAAAGACGGTTACTAACAAGTTGCTAAATGGGACTACAGGCGCTATCGGAGACATTAAACCATCATGCCGAACAGTTTATCAATTTACAGTATTTTCCAATTGTAGTGTATAATTTGTAGTACAATTAATTGTAGAATAACCAATTAATAGTTTCCCGCATTTTATACTGTTGTTCGATAATGTTTTTTTTGCTTTGCCCTGAAATGCAACAAGTCCAGAGAGAAGAAGCTCGTTTTATCGCTTTCCTACTGATGCAGAGACTCTGGGTTTGTACCATAAGGTAAACTCATGATTATTCCATGTAAACACCACATTTAGAATCAGAATCAGAATTAGCTTTATTGCCAGGTATGTTTGCACATACAAGGAATTTGTTATAGTGACAGAAGCTCCACAGTGCGACAGAACGACAGTGACAAGACAAGACATAGATAATATAAAAATAGTAATATACAAATATAAAAAAGAGACAATGTGCAAAATAGCACAACCACAATATACAAAATAGACAATTGAGTATGTACAGGTATGTTAAGTGCAAATTTGATAATAAGTATGTGCGTTAAATAAACAAATTTATGATAGTGTTGTGTGTTTCATGTTTATTGTTAAGAGTTCAAATGTTCATGAGATGGATTGCCTGAGGGAAGAAACTGTTCCTGTGTCTGGCCGTTCTGGTGCTCAGAGCTCTGTAGCGTCGACCAGACGGTAACAGTTCAAAGAGGGAGTGTGCTGGATGTGAGGGGTCCAGAGTGATTTTGTCAGCCCTTTTGCTCACTCTGGATAAGTACAGTTCTTGGAGAGTGGGGAGGGCTGTACCAATGATTCGCTCAGCAGTCCGGACTACCCTCTGTAGTCTTCTGAGGTCAGATTTGGTAGCTGAGCTGAACCAGACAGTTATTGAAGTGCAGAGGACAGATTCAATGATGGCGGAGTAGAACTGATTCAGCAGCTCCTGTGGCAGGTTGAACTTCCTCAGCTGGCGAAGGAAGCCTCTGCTGGGCCTTTTTCACAATGGACTCAATGTGATTGTCCTACTTCAGGTCCTGAGAAATTGTGGTGCCCAGGAATTTGAATGACTCCACTGCAGTCACAGTGCTGTTCATGATGGTGAGTGGGGGGAGAGCAGGGGGTTTCTCCTGAAGTCCACAATCATCTCCACAGTTTTGAGCGTGTTCAGCTCCAGGTTGTTAAGACTGCACCAGACAACCAGCTCCTTAACCTCCTGTCTGTAAGCAGACTTGTCACCGTCCTGGATGAGGCCAATCAGTGTGGTGTCGTCTGCAAACTTCAGGAGCTTGACAGAGGGCTCTTTAGATGTGCAGTCGCTGGTGCAGAGGGAGAAGAGCAGTGGGGAGAGAACACAGCCCTGAGGAGCTCCAGTGCTGATCGTTCGGGTGCTGGATGTGTATTTTCCCAGCCTCACTAGCTGCTGCCCGTCTGTCAGGAAGCTGTCGATCCACTGACAGACGGAGGTGGGGACGGAGAGCTGAGTTAGTTTATTCTTAAGGGTGTCCGGGATGATGGTGTTAAAAGCAGAGCTGAAGTCCAGTAACAGGATCTTCACATAAATCCCTGGTCTGTCCAGATGCTGCAGGATGAAGTGCAGTCCCATGTTGACTGCATCATCCACAGACCTGTTTGCTCTGTAGGCAAACTGCAGGGGGTCCAGTAAGGGTCTATTGATGTCCTTCAGATAAGCCAAAAGCAGTTTTTCAAATGACTTCATGACCACAGACGTTAGAGCCACAGGGTCTGTAGTCATTAAGTCCAGTAATTTTGGGTTTCTTTGGGACGGGGATGATGGTGGAGCGATTGAAGCATGAGGGGACTTCGCACAGCTCCAGTGATCTGTTGAAGATCTGTGTGAAGATGGGGGCCAGCTGGTCAGCACAGGATTTCAGACGGACTGGTGTCACACCGTCTGGACCTGGTGCCTTTCTTCTCTAGTTCTTTCTGAAGACCTGATGCACATCATCTTCACTGATCTGCAGTGCAGGAGGGGGGGAGATGGGGGTTGCTGGAGGTGTTAATAGTGTTTTTTCAAACCTGCAGTAGAACTCATTCAGATCGTCTGCCAATTGTTGATTCTCCAGAGTGCTGGGGGATGGTGTCTTGTAGTTGGTGATGTCTTTCAGACCTTTCCACGCTGAAGCAGAA
Organism: Spinibarbus caldwelli; assembly: GCA_039654775.1. Lineage (NCBI taxonomy): Eukaryota > Metazoa > Chordata > Actinopteri > Cypriniformes > Cyprinidae > Spinibarbus > Spinibarbus caldwelli. Next base: position 33,770,520 of record CM077244.1, read on the forward strand.
TCACTGGAAGAGAACTGGTTCCTTAGCTTATCGGAATAATTCCTCTTTGCCACTCTGATCTCTTTTTCCAGTGTGTATTTGGCCTGTTTATACAAGACTCTGTCCCCATTCCTGCAAGCATCTTCTTTGGCCTGACGGAGCTGTCTTGAGTTTTGCAGTGAATCATGGTTTGTCGTTGTTGTAAGTTAGATGAGTCCTGGTAGGAATGCACATATCCTCACAGAAACTGATATATGATGTAACAGTCTCTGTGAGCTCATCCAGATCATTTGCAGCAGCTTAAAAAAAAAACTCCAATCAGTGAGAAAGAAACAGGCTTGTAAAACCCGTTCTGCTTCATTAGTCCATCACACATTATTTGTAATAATTGGTATTAACAGTCCTTAATACAGTTTTAGCTGATTTCAGTTTCTACCTGTAGGTTAGTATAAGATGAACCAAACAGTGATCAGAGAGTCCTAAAGCTGCCGATGCATAGTGCTTAAAGCCACGTTAGAATTAAATGTTTACAGCCACATGAATCTGTTAGAAAGCATATAGATTAAGGATTTTCTAGAAGCAAGTATAAAATATATTTTGTATACCCATCCTAACAAAACGATAGCTGAAATGTGGTACTTTATTCACTAAAATAAGTTTAATCTTACCACACTCTGCTGTTATTTAATAGATTAATTAATTATTAATTAAATGCACTAGAATTTTATCAAATGGTATGAGACACGTTTTTAATGTAAAAACTTATATTAAGGATTTATTGACTTTTAATGCACCTTATTTCGAAATGTACAGAAATACGTGCTTTCATATGTCCTTTATTTATGATTATTTCATTTATTCACTATACTTTTTATTACTAATGTCTCATTTCAGTTTGGCTCTAGTTTTGTATTTATTCCAGTTTATATGAAAAGGTTCATGTAGCGTGGATTAAAATTCATCCACAGAGTAAATCCTTTTCACTGAACGTGTTAAAAATAAGTTTGAGAAAGTTGTCGGTATCATGCTGCTGGTGACGCTGAAGGCGAGCGACCGTGGTGCTGTAGTTCGTTTATAGCCTAAGTTTAGCTTTTAAGTTCTGGCGCTTATATTTAGGCTTCAAAATTTATAAAAGTTATATTATTTTGTGAAGATTATCTTGATGGTCAAAACGTGTAAGTTTCATGAACTCTGATTGAACACAGAGCTTATTTTTTGTGATAATCCAAAAGCCTATGGAAAAATCCCATTGTGTTTTTGTGGAGGGAGCCAGCGTGATGCTAACAGCTGATCGGTCTAGAAACTGACCTCACAGTTCCCCCACTCTCTGCTCCAGCACTGCGCTCGTTCTGCTCAATCCTGTCTGCGCAGGTCTGAAATCACCGTAGATATGAAATAAGGCTGTCAGGTGAAGGGCATGCCGAGCGCCTCACCAGTTCACTTCTCACTCGCACTCTGAACGTAATGAAAAACTGTTGATGCTGGTGTTCAGAGTTTGGCGAAGTTGACTTTTGTGTGGTATTGTACTGAATGACCGACGACGCGCAGCTCTAGTTCAGACTATAAACCAAGGACTGAGTCACACTGAGACTCCTGGAAGTGATAAGTTGGGCCCAGAAGGATCTGGATCTTTTTTGGTTACCTCGACTTTCAGTGGAGGGACAGAAACCTCAGAGGTTTCACTGAAAATATCTTCTGGGTACAACTATCTTCTGATACCAGCTCTTGATTTATCATGACTTTTGCTGTGAAATGCTAACCCTGAGTCTGCTGCGGACCAGACTCCCTGGGGTTGGGAAGCAAGCAAGCAAAGAATAATCCTTGAGATCCCTGATCAAGTATTTTTAAGTTTGAAAATGCAGCATCAAAATAATATACACTACCAGTCAAAAGTTTTTGAACAGTAAGATTTTTAATGCTTTTTAAAGAATTCTCTTCGGATCACCAAGCCTGCAATTATTTGATCCAAAGAACAGCAACAGCAGTAATTTTGTGAAATATTTTTACTATTTAAAATAACTGCTTTCTATTTGAATATATTTTAAAATATAACTTATTTCTGTGATCAAAGCTGAATTTTCAGCATCATTACTTCAGTCTTCAATGTCACATGATCCTTCAGAAATCATTCCTATATACTGATTTATTATTATTATTAACAATATTTAAAACAGTTGATTGCATTTTACTCAGGATTATTTGGTGAATAGAAAGATCCAAAGATCAGCATTTATCTGAAATAAAAAGCTTTTATAACATTATACACTATACCATTCAAAAGCTTGGAGTCAGTATAATTTCGGGGTTATAGAAATTATAGAAATTAATACTTTTATTTAGCAAGGATGCAAATCAGAATATCAGAATGATTTCTGAAGGATCATTTGACTGGTGTAATGATGCTAAAATTTCAGCTTTGAAATCACAGGAATAAATTACATTTTAAAATGTATTCAAATAGAAAGCAGTTATAGTAAAAATAGTAAAATAGCAAATAGTAAAAATATTTCACAATATTACTGTTTATATTGCTGTATTTTGGATCAAATAAATGCAGGCTTGGTGAGCAGAAGAGACTTCTTTAAAAAAAACATTAAAAATCTAAGTGTTCAGAAACGTTTGAGTGGTAGTGTAGAGTAAGTAAATACAGCCAGATGTATGTAATGAAGGGAAAGGCTCTGTGAGTGTGTGAAGCGTGCAGTGTGTGACGCTGGTTTAGTTTGAGAGACTCACTGCAGTGCACTGCCGGAGCAGACACGACTGCTTCATCCGTCCCGGTCCGCCGAACTTCTTCATGTCCTTGCAGAAGTGGCACTCGCCGCACTCGGTCCGCATACACGCCTGACAGCGCCGGCAACGAGTCCGCCGCCGCCGCGCGCCCCCCAGCGCCTTACTGCCAGACATCCCCTCTGCATTCAACTGAGGAGGAGAAAACACAGGTCACAGATCTGCCCAGACAACACCACGCTTCACCTGCGGACCACAACACAGTCAACGTCTGAATGTGTCACAGTACATTTACACAGAATAACCCCTTCTTCAGGCTACACTGATGTTTCTAGCTCTATAGTATTTGCCTGATAAATGCTCACAGCTGACAGCTCATCCAGGACACAGATTCACTCATTCGCTCTATAGACACACAAACATGTGTCAGAAGAGGGATCTGGCGCCATCTCGAGACTCACTGACAGACGACTAGAGGATCAGGAGTCTCTATTTACAGCAAGAACACAAAAACACAGCTAAGAAGAGCAATTAGATGGAAAGAACTGAAAATAAAGAGTGGAAGACAGGTACATTAGGTCAAAGTGTAACACTACTAACAGTATATTCTTACTGAAGCACTGCTTTTGATGAACTCTTGATCATGGATGGACAATGTCCTGCTCTCTGATGAACGTGAGAGAGAGGTTTCTCAGCCAGAGCCATGCTAAACATCTCAACTCTTCCTCTGGATCATTCTGAAGGGACACGCCAGCCCTAAATGAAATCTGACTGATCACTGATTAGGAAAGTAAAATGAATCCTAGCTATTTTCCTCATGCATGTTACCAGTCTCATTGTGAATGATTCATCCATGCGTATTTTGGACCCTGTAATCTTATAATCCTTAATAAAATTGTCATAACCTGCTCTTCCTGTGATGTGACACGTGAATTAAAAAATATATAATGATGGGTGTGGAAGAACCGTTTATTTAATATAAAAGTAAGAATTGTCCATTTTGATTTCATGATGAATTTAACTGCATCATATGACGTAATTATAAGCTAAAAACTCATACGGGGCATTTTTGCCTCAATATCTTGAAAGTTGGGTTCATTCTAGCAGGTTACGTCACACAGTGACTCTTAAAGGGACAGATCACCCAAAACTGAACATTTGCTGTTCATTTACTCACCCTCAGACCATCCAAGATGTAGTTGATTTCTTTCTTCAGTAGAACAGTAAAGATTTTTAGCTGAAACCATTGTTCTTGGTGATTCATTAAATGCAAGTCAGCAGCTGCCTGTTTTTGAGAATTAAAAAAACACATCAATGAACACAAAATAAATACCTGTGGCTCCTAACGATATATTGAGGTCTTATGAAGCGAAACGATCGATCTGTGCAAGAAACTACAAGTTACTCAATCAAAACTCACTTTCAGACGCCTGACAGTCACTCCGATTGAAAACGAACCAAAATACATTACATTTACATTTAGTCATTTAGCAGACACTTTTATCCAAAGTGACTTACAAATGAGGACAGCAGAAGCAATCAAAATCAACAAAAGAGTGCTATAAGAAGGTTTGTATATTATTATATTTATTATTTACATTTATATAAACAAGCAGTTAGTAATAGAGTGCAAATCTAAAAGGGGCAAGGTTTTTTTTTTTTTTTAAGAATAGAATTAGAATAGAGCGTGATAGAGTTAGAGGGTCAAATAAAGATGGAAGAGATGTGTTTTTAGCCGATTCTTGAAGATGGCTAAGGACTCAGCTGCTGGGATTGAGTTGGGCAGGAGGGAACAGTTAATTTAAAAAATCAGTGAAAGTGATTTTGTGGCTCTTTGGGATGAACAATAACGTGACGTTCACTTGAAGAACGCAAGCTTCTAGAGGCACATAGGTCTGAAGTAATGAATTTAGATAAAGGGGTGCAGAGCCAGTGGTGGTTTTGTATATGAGTAAACCCCCTTAGCTGTCATAAATTCACTGTAAACCACGGCTTCACTGGGCTTATTGCTTTTATAAAACGGTTATTCCATATACTTAGTAAGGTTTCACAAAATAAAACAGAGCAAATAAGTGTAATGATATTAATAAAAGCCGTATTCTTCCACCAAACAATGTAGTTCCTCAGAAACAGTTGTGGTTGCCAAGCAACACACAAAGTAAACAAAGGTTTGTAGTGTAATTTACAACGGCTTCGAACATGGCCCAACCAATCAGAATCAAGGACCGGAACTATCCATTTTATAAACTTATTAACAGGTTCAGTGAAAAGGATTTAGACTGTATATGAATTTTAATCCACGCTACACGAACCTTTTCATATAAACTGGAACAAATACAAAACTAGAGCCAAACTAAAACTGAAATGAGACATTAGTAATAAATAATATAGTGAATAAATTAAATAATCTTAACTAAAGGACATTTGAAAGCACGTATTTCTGTACATTTCGAAATAAGGCGAATTAAAAGTCAATAAATCCTTGATTAATATAAATATTTTAATTAAAAACGTGTCCCCACATACTATTCAATAAAATTCTAGTGCATTTAATCTATTAAATAAAAGCAGAGTTAGCGAGTTTTGGGATATGGTAAGATTAAACTTATTTTAGTGAATAAAGTACCACATTTCAGCTATAATTTTGTTAGGATGGGTACACAAAATGTTATTTTATCCTTGCTTCTAGGAAATCCTCAATCTATATGCTTTCTAACAGCTTCATGTGGCCGCAAACATTTAATTTTAACTTTGCTTTAAGCACTATGCATCATTAAAGTTTCACTTTCACCACGTAAAGCCGGTAAATGTGGTGTTTACATGAAATAATCGTAATATGAGTTGACCTTATGGTCTGAACCCAGAGTCTCTGTATCAGTAGGAAAGCGATGAAATGAGCTTCTTCCCTCCGAAGACATGTCGCATTTCGGGGCAAAGCAAAAACACATTGTCGAACAACAATATAAAATGCTGGAAACTATTCATTGGTTATTCTACAATTAATTGTATTACAACTTAAACTACAATTGGAAAATACTGTAAATTGATAAACTGTTCGGCGTGATGACGTTTAATGTCTCCGACAGCACCTGTAGTCCCATTTAACAACTTGTTAGCAACCTTCTTTAAGAAACGTAACGGTTTAAAAAAAATTACGAGTGTGGTGTAACTGGTGTGTTTTATGTCATAGAATAAAACGTGAAAGTATCTTGAGCTTGTGTGAACCACGGACCTTATTTTAGGGGATTTAACCAAACTCCCACTCAAAAACCCATTGACTCTGGGACGATGGAACCGGAAGTGCTAAAATGCTAACTCGCTTCTGGGTTTTTGCCTACAAAGTGACATCATAGTTCCACCACTCTATTGCAATAGTCCAGTCTGGACAGAACAAGAGCTTGAACAAGGAGTTGTGTTGCATGTTCTGAAAGAAAGGGCCTGATCTTCTTGACGTTGAATAAAGCAAATCTGCAGGTCTGGGCAGTTTTAGCAATGTGGTCTGAGAAAGTCAGCTGATCATCATTCATAACTCCAAGGTTTCTGGCTGTTTTTGAAGGAGTTATGGTTGATGTGCCTAACTGGATGGTGAAATTGTGGTGAAACGATGGGTTTGATGGAACCACAAACAGTTCTGTCTTAGCAAGGTTGATTTGAAGGTGATGGTCCTTCATCCAGCAAGAAATGTCTTTTATACATGCTGAGATGTGAGCAGCTATCGTCAGATCATCAAGATGGAATGAGAGGTAGAGTTGAGTGTCATCAGCATAGCAGTGATATGAAAAGCCATGTTTCTGAATGACAGAGCCTAGTGATGCCATGTAGACAGAGAAGAGAAGTGGTCCAAGGACTGAGCCCTGAGGCACCTCAGTAGTTAGATTTGGATGACTTGAACACCTCACCAAGATACCTTGAAGGACTTATCTGAGAGATAAAGAATCAAACCCCACTGGAGTGCTGTTCCTGAGATGCCCTTCGCCAGTAGGGTTGACAGGAGGATCTGGTGGTTAACCGTGTCAAAAGCAGTGGACAGATCCAGCAAGATAAGTATTGAAGATTTGGAATCTGCTCTTAGCAGTCTTAGGGCTTCAACAACTGAGAGCAAGGCAGTCTCGGTTGAATGTCCACTTCTGGAACCAGACTGGTTGCTGTCGAGGAGGTTGTTCTGTGTGAGAAAGGCAGAGACTTGGTTGATTACAGAAAAAAAAAAAAAAAAATGAATAATATAATATAATATAATATAATATATATATATATATATATATATATATATATATATATATATATATATATATATATATATATATATATATATATATATATATATATATATAGCAATAGCGGCGTATCTGATCCTGTGATGAATGAACTGATTCCTCCCACAGTCACTGAACTGAAGAAATGCTTCGACTCGGACTGAAGACCAATGAGCCGCTGATAGGAGCGTGTGAACCGAATACTTCGAAATGAACCTTTTTATGGTTTCTTATTGTTTATGTAAAAAGGTGAGCTGATGAAGAATAGTTTATTCACATTATATGCTTAATTAGACATGAAAAACATCCAACATTCACTGAATCAAACTGTCTGAAAGAACCAGTTCACGGAAAAGAATCATACTTCCCTGTTTGCATGAGGCTCTGGATTACAGGTAAAAATGCTGTAAATAATGTTCAGTTTCTTGCACAGACCGATTGTTTCGTTTCATAAGACCTCAATATATCATCAGGAGCCACGGAGATTCATTTTGTGTTTCCTGATATGCTTTTTTTATTTTCAAAAATGGAATTTATGAATCATGGTTTCAGCTAAAAATCACTGATTTCACTACTGAAGAACAAATAAGTAATCTATACCTAGAATGGCCTGAAGGTGAGTAAATGAACAGCAAAGGCTCTTTTTTGGGTGAACCATCCCTTTAATTGAGCGACACCAACAGCTCACACATCCATAAAACAACAATCACCATATTATCGTAGACTACATACATCGCACACCCCTATTATTAGGCAATCTGTTAAAATGACACGGATCATGATTTGAGATGTTGGTCATATGATCCTCCACTAAGCAATTTCATCCATAAGTTGATAGCAATCCAGCCATTATTCTTTTATCCAGTGTGCAAGCCAAAGACAGCTACAGCAAGGAACTAATAACTCAGTGTTGGATAATGGGAGACAACAACAACAAAATCCTCCTCTGGTTATACGGTCAAAATATAGCGTTAATAACTAGGCTGCTGAATTACTGATTGAACTGAGGGTCTCTGTCATGATTGGAAAGTCCTTTCCAACACAAGCACACTTACAATTCACACACAAGCACTGAACCTGAAACACACGCACAATGAAAACCACAAATCATAGTGTATTGAAGTGCTGTTGAGTCAGTGTCACATTTGTTTATTTTAGGGGTTTAAGAAAGCACAATCAATAATGCACTTTTGGCATGACAGTGAAAGTATTCTGAATATGATTTCAGATGATGAAAGTAAGCTCTCTTACACGAAGAGGACGACAGCTCATGATTCGAGGGACGTGAACAGTCTATGAGAGACTTGGCTGTCCTGTGTAGATGTACAGAACCACCCAGACGGGTATATGTGAGACATATTTGAGAAACATGTCTGCTAAATGCCACAAAATCAAGTATTTCAGAGAGATTTGTGTTCCTTTCACACTAAACTGATTCAACACACATTTACTGCGGTAACCAACCACCAAAACACCACAGTCACTGTTTCTACATGGAGTCATGGTCATTTAACTGACATTTCATAACATTGCTGTCATTTACTTCATTATTGCAGTGGTTTTATAACAGAAACTCTAATAACTACAGCATTTTGGTGCAAATTCTGCATACCATATTATTTCCTTTAGAGTTAGAGCATCACACACACAGTGTCAGGTGAAACATGGGCCTAAAATTAAACCCAGGAAGATCAGCTCAGAAACAATGAAAACACGGCTGGGCTCCAGAGATGACATGCCTTCACTAGGACTAAACCTGAAGAGATTTAGCACGAATACCGACACGTGTAGCACACTTTACCGATTCCCCGCGAGCACAGCTAACCAGAGCAGCTAACCAGCAGCAGGTTAGTCTCCTCAGCTCCACTGAAAACCACCACGACTCGTTTATAAACCAGCAGAACCCTGCGGATCACCCGAGCCGAGCAGCTAGCATGGGTTAGCAGGTTCAGTCACAGCGCCACTAACTAACCACTCACTCACTCAGATGGGCTTCACTAACCACTCTGCTGTGATAGTGTTTCAATCAGACGCTCAGCGCCACAAAAACACGACTCACCTGCTCGCGTGGAGTCGCATACTCCTAGATCGAGCATTAGATTGATGTTTTCTTGCGATAGATGCACACAATGAGAGAGATACAGAGAGATCGCTTCCTTGTTTGCTGCTCTTATCAGGCTGCTTTCACAGGTTTACACGAGTGACTCGCTTAAACTGCCCTCATCCTCATCCTCATCATCATCATCATCATCATCACATCCACCGCAGCCATCAGCTTCTGCTCTCGCTGTGTTTCTCAGATATTAAAATCACAGGCTCGTGTGTGTGTCTGCAGAATCCTCGTCTGTGATTCAGAGGGCCGATATTCCAGGCGCTTATGATTCCCAAACGCTCGGCTGAACTGAAAGAGAAAACAGCGCAAACGGATAAACGTGCCTTTTGTTCGCTCTTTCCTATTGTGCTCCTCTGCTGTCGCGGTATATGATCTATTATCGAGCCAGATCAGCTCTTACATGATCCTGACGCCGTCACACTCTGCCCCTGCTCCCGAAAATCAAATAAATAAATAAATATGGTAAATAAAAAATATGGAGAGTTAAAAAAAATAAATAATACGAAAGCTCCTCCCGGTCTATTCGTCGCAGCCGAAAGGCATCATGGGAAATGTGGTTTATTAGTGCCCTACCCCAAAACATTCCTGTTAGTTATAATAATGCTGATTTATATATATATATATATATATATATATATATATATATATATATATATATATATATATATAGCACAATGCTTCAGATGTAATATCAGTTAAATAAATAAAAATACAAAGTATGCTGTCAAAAATATTTTCAAAATGTGTATTTATATATAATAAATATACACAGTACACACACACATATATATATATATATATATATATATATATATATATATATTATATATATATATTATGTAAATAAAAACTTTTATTTTGGATGTGATTAATCGTTTGACAGCACTAAAAAATACACATACAGTATATGTTTTGAAAATATTTATAAGTATATATTTATATTCATTTAATTTAGATTTATTATATAAACAACACATTTAAAAAAAAACGTGTGTGTATTTATATACACAATAAATATACACAGTATGCACACATATATTATGTAAACAAAAACTTTTATTTTGGATGCGACTAATCGCGATTAATCGTTTGACAGCGCTGGTGTTTTTAAATCAATACAGACAGCAACAACAACAACAACGACATTAATAATAATAATAATAACAATCAGATTAAGGTGGTTTGCTGTTCTCGAAGCAGAGTTTGAGTAAGTGTGAGCAGAGTCTGACTGAGCGGCTAGCATTAGCAGCTAACACACACACACACACACACACACACACACACCGGCTCCCTCTACAGCTGCTGTAAAACACATCAGCCATCCGCAGAGTCACCTGTAAAACACACTTCAGCGTCGGCAGATCAGGCTAGACTGGCTCGGGCTTGTTCTCAGCACAGAACAGAGCGAAGATGATCAAGCTTTTCTCTCTGAAGCAGCAGAAGAAGGACGAGGAGTCCGCGGGAGGACCGCGAGCCGGAGCCGGCGGGAAGAAGGCGAGCGCGGCCCAGCTGCGGGTACAGAAGGGTACGAGAACCACAACAACACCAGCACCACAACCTCCATTTATCACACACACACTCTCACACACACTCAGAGAGAGACATTCAGTCCTGCTTTCAGTCCAGACTGTTTACAGACATCTTCTCGTAACGATGAGGAGAGCGAAACTAGCATTAGCCGCCGCGCTAACACGTATTAGCGCACTCTTCAGTTACTCTGCGCTGGTTTATTATCATCATATACTCGATGTTTGGGAACTTCAGAGCAGTCTCAGGGAGTGAAGCTCCTCTCTAAAGTCACACATCACGAGAGAAACGCTCAACTAACGAGTTTCAGTCACAGTCATAACATTGAGGCCTAACATTGAGGAGTTTGATGTGTGAGTATCTCAGCGCGTCTGTTTTGGACAGATGTGGGCCAGCATCTGCTCAGTGGAAAGTTAGTCAGTCTGTAAGCAGTCAGGTATCACACATGCATCTGCTGCTTTTGCCCCATCTTCCTGATCCTGCTGGACTCTTGACAGGTCAGTGAGGAGATGACCGGAGGAAACCTGCTCACCAGGTTATCATTAGAATAAGCTCAAGGGATAGTTGACCCAGAAATCACCACTCTTCTCAGCATTTGCTCTACCTTTCGTTTATCTTCAAAACACAAATTCAGGGCATTTTAATAAAACCTGAGCGATTTCTGTCCCTCCATTCAAAGTTCATTCCACCCAAATGTTAACGCCTCAAAAAGTACAAAAAAAAAAAAAAAACAAGTCTTTATGACATGAATCTTTATGAATTGAGTGGTTTTATGAAAACACACACAGTGGTTCAAACTACATTTACATTTAGTCATTTAGCAGATGCTTTTATCCAAAGCGACTTACAAATGAGGACAATAGAAGCAATCAAAACCAACTAAAGAGCAGCAACATGCAAGCGATATGACAAGTCTCAGTTAGTCTAACACAGTACATGTAGCAAGGTTTTTTTTTTGTTTTTGTTTTTTTTAAACAAGTAGATAGAATATAGAAAACAAAGCTAGTGTTTTAGTTTTTTAAGAAAAGCTTGCAGTTAGAGAATAAATATGCAATTGATAGAGGGTCAAGTGTGTGTGTTTTTTTTTTTTTTTTTTTTTAAATAAAAAGAAAGGAGATGGATAAAATAGAATTAGAAAAGAGAATGCTAGAGTTAGAGGGTCAAATAAAGATGGAAGAGATGGGTTTTAAGACGTTTCTTGAAGATGGCTAAGGATTCAGCTCCTCAGATTGAGTTGGGCAGGTCATTCCACCAGATGGGAACAGTTAATGAAAAAGTCAGTGAAAGTGATATTGTGCCTCTTTGGGATGACACAATAATGCGGCGTTCAACTAGCACATATAAACACTGAGCTCATCGTGCAGAAGGTGGTCTAATGATCCCCATGTATGTGTGTGGATCAGGGTTTATTTCTGAGTAAAAGCCTACATTAAATCTGTTCGATCGTGTCTCATGCATTACTGTCACCATGTTTGATGAAGTTTTGAAGCGTTGAAGCTGTGGTGGACTGGTTTGCTCGTATCTCTCAGATGCTTTCAGACGGAGGGATGCTGATGCTGGACATAGATTCACTCCTTATGAAATTACCTTTAGGAATAACAAAATTAAGTAGTTAACAAGTCATTAAATGTATGAAATAAAACATTAAATGCATAAAATATATTTAAATACATAGAATGTATTTTTTTTGTGCAAGTTTTGAATTTACTCATATATTTATATAAGTTTCTGAAAAGCCCAATAGTGTCATTGTTTAGCTTGAGGCAGGTCACTGTTGGTTCAGTTCAGATCACGATTTTTGCTTTTCTCACTTTATTAAGCAGAATTGCCTGTGGGACATTATTTATCCTGAAAACGCTTCATTTTTAGTTGCTATTTGCATTATTGCATTTGTTGCTTTTGCATTAGTGACAAGCCTCCACAAGCATTGAATTTGCCAGATGACTTTAAATTCCTCAATCAGAGTTTTTTTCTTAAATCGATACATTTAATAATGACGTGATTATCAGAACACAAAGGCTGCGATTTAATGAAATAAATACAGGTGCATCTCAATAAATTAGAATGTCGTGGAAAAGTTCATTTATTTCAGTAATTCAACTCAAATTGTGAAACTCATGTATTAAATAAATTCAATGCACACAGACTGAAGTAGTTTAAGTCTTTGGTTCTTTAAATTGTGATGATTGTGGCTCACATTTAACAAAAACCCACCAATTCACTATCTCAACAAATTAGAATACTTCATAAGACCAATAAAAAAAAAAAAAAAACATTTTTAGTGAATTGTTGGCCTTCTGGAAAGTATGTTCATTTACTGTATATGTACTCAATACTTGGTAGGGGCTCCTTTTGCTTTAATTACTGCCTCAATTCGGCGTGGCATGGAGGTGATCAGTTTGTGGCACTGCTGAGGTGGTATGGAAGCCCAGGTTTCTTTGACAGTGGCCTTCAGCTCATCTGCATTTTTTGCTCTCTTGTTTCTCATTTTCCTCTTGACAATACCCCATAGATTCTCTATGGGGTTCAGGTCTGGTGAGTTTGCTGGCCAGTCAAGCACACCAACACCATGGTCATTTAACCAACTTTTGGTGCTTTTGGCAGTGTGGGCAGGTGCCAAATCCTGCTGGAAAATGAAATCAGCATCTTTAAAAAGCTGGTCAGCAGAAGGAAGCATGAAGTGCTCCAAAATTTCTTGGTAAACGGGTGCAGTGACTTTGGTTTTCAAAAAACACAATGGACCAACACCAGCAGATGACATTGCACCCCAAATCATCACAGACTGTGGAAACTTAACACTGGACTTCAAACAACTTGGGCTATGAGCTTCTCCACCCTTCCTCCAGACTCTAGGACCTTGGTTTCCAAATGAAATACAAAACTTGCTCTCATCTGAAAAGAGGACTTTGGACCACTGGGCAACAGTCCAGTTCTTCTTCTCCTTAGCCCAGGTAAGACGCCTCTGACGTTGTCTGTGGTTCAGGAGTGGCTTAACAAGAGGAATACGACAACTGTAGCCAAATTCCTTGACACGTCTGTGTGTGGTGGCTCTTGATGCCTTGACCCCAGCCTCAGTCCATTCCTTGTGAAGTTCACCCAAATTCTTGAATCGATTTTGCTTGACAATCCTCATAAGGCTGTGGTTCTCTCGGTTGGTTGTGCATCTTTTTCTTCCACACTTTTTCCTTCCACTCAACTTTCTGTTAACATGCTTGGATACAGCACTCTGTGAACAGCCAGCTTCTTTGGCAATGAATGTTTGTGGCTTACCCTCCTTGTGAAGGATGTCAATGATTGTCTTCTGGACAACTGTCAGATCAGCAGTCTTCCCCATGATTGTGTAGCCTAGTGAACCAAACTGAGAGACCATTTTGAAGGCTCAGGAAACCTTTGCAGGTGTTTTGAGTTGATTAGCTGATTGGCATGTCACCATATTCTAATTTGTTGAGATAGTGAATTGGTGGGTTTTTGTTAAATGTGAGCCAAAATCATCACAGTTAAAAGAACCAAAGACTTATACTACTTAAGTCTGTGTGCACTGAATTTATTTAATACACGAGTTTCACAATTTGAGTTGAATTACTGAAATAAATGAACTTTTCCACGACATTCTAATTTATTGAGATGCACCTGTATATGCACTGCATGTTTTACAGTATTTTGGGTGCACAGCCACTTTGAATGAGTAAGACTCTCACAAAACAGCATGTGTGAAGCACACCACTGCTTTTATGAAACACATTCACAATTTTTATCAGAAAAAAATTGCAATTAGTTTCTTGATTCATGCAGTGCAACTGTAAACAAAGTAGCACTTGCTTAACATTTTGAATGTGAATTATTGATCAGTTGGCTTTCAGTTTTTTCATTTCAGATGGCCATTAATTAATATTGTGTAAAGGTGCTGTAAGTAAATTTTTGACCTGTACTAAAGCATAAAAATACCATAACATATTTGCAGATATTAAGGAGACGTTCTAGGTTCACACACTTGTTTCTCTGAAAAACAACACTACATCAGTTATTCTGCTGGGAAATGTGCGTTCAGTGCCGGAATGTCTGTTTTTGTTTTAGTCTGTGTGACTCCGCCCACTGACAGTTTACCCAATATCATTTCAACACCCCGGGTTGCCAGTTGGTGGAAAACTCAGAATATTGCAGCCATTGATGCCAGCAAACAAACTGGGTCTGAGATCACAGAGTCTACCCAACCTAAAAAGCTTGGGCATCCATCGAAAACAACACTCTCCAATATTCTGAATTTGGACTGCAGCTCTCAAAAATCCTAATTCACTCTTCTGCTAATTAAAATGATAAAAAAAAAAGCACTTAAATCAGCGCATCTACTGAGCAGAAATCCCACCGTCAGTCAAGGGTCATGTCTCCAGTCTGAGCGATTGGGCTCTCTGATCAGATTTAACAACAATCATAACGAAACCTTCATAATGAACGCTCCGTCGTTTGTCTTTGTGCGAGCGCATAGCATCATGTCTGTGTGAAAGTGAAAGTAATGCTGCTGCTGTTTGTTCTGTGTCAGACATCAATGAGCTGAACCTGCCAAAGACGTGTGAGATCGTGTTCCCCGACCAAGACGACCTGCTCAACTTCAAGCTCATCATCTCCCCAGACGAGGTCTGCCGGCTTCCCTCTCTCTGACGTCTCTGTGTCTCAGTGCTGATCCGAACACACAGCATCGACTCGGACTCAATGAACGGAGCACAGATCACTCACGCTCAGGGTTGGGGATCGAAAATCAATTCCAATTCCAGAATCCCATACTTGTAAAATTAAAATTTCAGTTCCACCTATCGATTCCTGTGTGTGCATGTTTTTGCAAAAAGGGGCTGTTAAAAATGTATTTGTCTTTGAATCATTCATTCAAAAACACTGATTCATCCAGCTATGAAACAAGTAAATCTCGAGCGAGTCGCTGAATCATTCCATTCATAAATTCAATGAGATTTTGTGTAGTCGTCTAATATTTTTCCTTCAGAATTGTGAGAATTTCAACCTCCATTAAAAAAATAAAATAAATTCTCAATTTATCCAGAAGCGTGCCGCTCTATTTTACACACAAACATCTCTTAATCAAGTCCAGTTTTTTGTGTAGCCTGCTTTTTTTTTTTTTTTTTTTTCATGGTATTCAGCAGCAATTAAATGTTTTGCAAAATGACACACAAAGTAAATATGTGACTCTGGAGCACAAAACCAGTCATAAGGGTCAATTTTTCAAAATCGAGATTTATACATCATCTGAAAGCTGAATAAATAATCTTTCCATTGATGTATGGTTTGTTAGGATAGGACAATATTTGTCTGAGATACAACTATTTGAAAATCTGGAATCTGAGGGTGCAAAAAAATCAAAATATTGAGAAAGTCGCCTTTAAATTTGTCCAAATGAAGTTCTTAGCAATACATATTACTAATCAAAAATTATTTTTTATATATATTTACGGTAGGAAATTTACAAAATATCTTAATGGAACATGATCTTTACTTAATATCCTAATGATATTAAAGGAAAATCAATTATTTTGAGCCAAACAATGTATTTTTGGCTATTGCTACAAATATACCCCAGCGACTTAAGACTGGTTTTGTGGTCCAGGGTCACATATGTTTTGGTATCTAAATATTTGAAATTTTTTAGACAGTTTGTTTTAACCAGATTGGGATGGAAACTTGGAATTGGAGTTGATGGAATCTCTGATGCTGTGGTTTTACAGGCGTGCCAGCGGATCTGTGCTGTTGCTCATGCTGAGTCCTCTCATAGAAGCATGTTACTCCGTCTGATATGAACCATGAGCATTTATCATTTTCTGTATTGTTCTTTTGCAGGGTTTCTATAAAGGTGGGAAATTTGTCTTCAGTTTTAAGGTAAACAGCAACTCAGGTTCTGTGAACACTCAGATAAAGACCCACGCCAGATCAGTACCTAACAATGTAATAATATAAGAGTGAGCAGATCAGCAGCTGTACTTCCAAATCTAGCAGTACAGTTCTTGAGAACTGGGATGTGTTTGTTTTTAGGCCTTAAAATGTAAAAATTCAGATTCATTAAAGTACACAGAATAAAAAGCCCGGATCTGCAGAGCGCAGCAGAAAGAGATTTAATTTAATTTTAAATGTCTTTGAGAATGTTTTCTCATGGGTCTTGGACCTGACAGAAAAGACCTAGTTCTGAAGCATGAGATGTAATATTATAATAGCTTAAAAAAAGAGTTTAACGTGATTAAATGTTATATAGTAGATAAGAAGAGTAAATAGCTAACTCAATAATCACTGAATTGTAAAAATGATCACTATATGCAGAAATGCTATGTTTGGGTGACATATGTCTTCAGTTACTGTCAGTGTCTTCAGATTTGTTTTGGGCATGTTTGTGGACAGCTATACCTCTGAGGACCCCCCAAGTCTTTATTTTCTGCTGCCACAGCCATAAACAGTCAAAACCCTATCTGTAAAATCGGTGGATTTGCATGGAATTGGAATACAACAGGCTTAATTTAATTAGCTTAAAACAAGATAGATGTGAAAAATGCATGTGCTTTAATTAAGAGCGTGGAATTTTGTCAAATTCTGTGATTTTGTTTAGAAAATGTAATACGATAAACTTCAAAAGCTGTTTGATTAACCAGTACAAAGAAAATACTGTCATAAATGGGGAAAAAAAGACATTTATTGATAGGTGATGTCCATTTGTTTGTATGTTTAGTTTATTTTTTATTTTTTAGTTTGATTTTAGAAGCAGTCCCAGTTCTCAGGTGATTGTATGTGTCAGTATATATATAGTGTGGCACTTCAGAAGACGCCTGGTGAATGTTGAGCACGTCTCCGGTCAGAAGAGCCTCGCTCAGATCAGGTCCAGCTCTGCAGGAAAACACACTCAAGCACATCTGGAACAGCTGTTTCACAATGCAGTGTCACACTGAAGCTTAAGTCTCTTATGCCACAATAACGTTAATGATTTGTCATCAATGTAGTATTTTTTCATCCTTTAGTTAGCCAAGCTGTTTACATTTCTTTTTAAGTCTGTTCTTTAACAAGCTTTTTATCTTACTAATTACAGTTTGTTTTGTTCATGTTTGTTTATTGTCTTTAATTGTCATTTTCAGATTTGAAGTGCTCCGGACACGTTTGGTCACGGCATTATGTTTGCTTTAAAATAGAATACTTGTACTGAAAACTAACCAGTTCTAGTCGTTGTGAATGATCTTTTCTCTCTTCAGCGGTGATTAAAGTTTAGGTGTTTTTTCTTCCAGGTAGGACAGGGATACCCTCACGACCCTCCTAAAGTAAAATGTGAAACCATGGTCTATCACCCCAACATTGACCTCGAAGGCAACGTCTGTCTAAATATATTGAGGTATTGTGTGCACTCTTACACATTGGGTGTTATGATGTAATAGCAAGGATTTGTCATGTCAGTGCTGTCCAGTCCTCTGCTCAACACAATCTGATGTTATATGGGACTTACAATCCAGGTCTCCTGAAGTCTGCGGCACACTTTTACTTTCACTGCCCTGCAACATAAAATGAAAAGCAGTAGTTTAATCATTTTTGGGCCACATAAACTGCTGCTTCCAAGATGTTAGAAACAGTAGTTTTCATTTGGTCTGGTGATCAGAAGCTGTCACCATATCAAACCATATCGGTTACGATTTTATTAAGGCAACAGAGGTTTTATTAGAGTAGCCTAAAAGCATGTCACCTACATGAGTGATTTCATTTCATTATAGTATACATCACAATCTAGTTATTCTTGATTGGAAATGTTTTTTTTTGTTTTGTTTTGTTTTTGTTTTTTTGATAATTTTAAATTCCAGGGAAATTTTACAGTTCTCAATATTCTTAAATTTTTGATATCAAAGTAATCATACTAGGTCTTTATAGGTCAAATGTTTTCAAGCAATTATTGAAGACAAATAAGCAGTCTGTATGAAATAAGAGCAAAGAAGCAACAGCCCCATCAGTAGAATGTGAATGTAATGAATCTGGATTAGGGGTGTAACGGTACACACATTCGGTGCTTTGGTGCACATGTGTACCGAACAAACACAGCATTGTTTTAACCACTGCACGACTGGAGCTTCCCTGGAAACTTCCAGCTTTATATATTGTTATTTGTGACGAATCAAAGTCTCATCTTTTAAATTATATCCTTTTTTCAGGAAATTTAAACAATAAATGCCGTTTTGACTCTCTTTGATGTGGCGCGACAGATCGCTGTGTAAATGCCTCAGTGATCATCCCCTTCCTCTTTACTGCTAGTTTTAACACAAAATAAACATGATTGAACATCTCACGCCTCACGTAATCACTCAATCAGTGTTTCAACCGTGGAAAGATGTCAAAACAAAATGTCACGTAGCATTTCATTTACCTCAGGCAAGTCATCAGTGTCCACAGCTCGATATTTGCAGAGAAATGAAGTCTAGAGAAGAGCATTTCGCCAAATATTAGACTATATACTTATGTTTTACTTTACCTGTCTTAATTATGTTTAAATAAATCTGTTATGAAACATGTTATGACAGCCACTTTGTAATTGATTATATTTAACAACATAATTAATTAATTAAAACATAATTAGTTCATTTAAAAACTGCATTATGATAAATTTAAATGTTTGCATACAATTTTTTTAAGTTGAGTGTTGATTATTATTTTTAAAAATAAATAGCAATGGAATTTAAGTTTGGGCTCTGTAGTTAATTGTAACCTTATAGTAATGTAAAAGGGCTCCCTATAGTAGAGCATAAGCTGAGGTAGATTTTTGTCCCTAAGGAAATTATTTATAATTGAATTTATTTAAAGAAAAAGCAATTTGTTCAGTTACCCACTGTTTAATAATAAAAAAAAGAAGCAATTTTAAGTTTTCCCCCAGCTGTACCAAAACAGTGACGTCAAACCTGAGGTACGTAGCGAAGCGTCATGTTTGTGTAGGTTACACTTCTAATCCAGATGAAGCCTGGAGCACAGAGTTCTCCTGTGTGTCTGACTGAGCTCGGTCAGTAGCTGACCTCAGGACATCAGCAGCCAGCACACCAAACATCTCCTACTCACTTATTCAGTCAGCATCCAAATCCCCAACACTGGGTCCCGACCAAAGACTAAATACAGAACATTCAGTGTGCTGTGATGCTTATCCTGTAGGGATGGGCGACGTGGACTTAAAACTATACCACAATATTTTCTGGTGTTTACTGTGATAACGATATCAATGATGATAATTCGTATGCATCCACTGAGAGACAAAAAAAAAAAAGGGGTGTTGTGGGTGTCAGAGGCGTGTGTGGGCGGAGCCTCTCTGAAAGCGCTCTGCACTCACAACGAAATGGATAAATTTATAATCTAATTCATAAATATTAAAATTTTTAACATCATACTGAGTGACTGATAACGTCTCTTATGGAATACGCTTGTTAGATCGCAGTGAGTTCACAGTTGTAACATACATCTTTGCTTTAATTTATTTTCAAGATCTGAGGTAAACTGTCTGTTGTTGCTTTAAGTATGGCTATAAATGCTACGCAATATGATATTCAAACTCACATTAGTCACGTTTAACTTTGATTAAAGCACATCATCTGTACCTGAGATATCACTGTCAGTAGTTTGTATGTTGTTGTTCCAGCTGTGACATCGCGGAAATAGAAACCGTTTCTAAAATAGAAATTTTGTGTGTTGTGGTCGCGGCTAGTTAGGACAAAACCTCTCATTAACATAGTAAAGATACCTTTTATCGCATGTCACGGCGCATGCAGTTAGGACACGGTGTAAAAGTTTGTCAATAAATCTCTTTGTTGGACAACACATGCAAAACTTTATCGCACACATGCTTCTGTAGTAATGTTACATTTATTCATTGCATTTATTCAGACTGATTTTGACCAAACCAGTTCCAGATTGTAGAAAGAGCTCCTCGTTTAGTGATACACTCCTCCCCAGTTTCACGTCCACCTTCTGCCATGAACAACTAGACTTTATCGTTATTATCACGGGGAGACTAATTCTTATCGTGGGGAGAATTTTTACCGGTATAACGCAAACGATAAGATATCGCCCATCCCTATTATCCTGCACAGACTTTCAGGTGAATGACAGAATGCAAGAGTATAACGGGGATAAAGAGTAGAAAGTAGGACAGTTGTTGAATTATCAGTCGTGTGATGAAGTATCAGGGTGTGCTCCTGAAATTCAACATCGCTCTTTCTGTTTCAGAGAAGACTGGAAGCCAGTGTTGACGATTAACTCCATCATATACGGACTACAGTATCTGTTCCTCGTAAGTTCAGCTCTGCATTGTGTTTAGATCCCAGTGGCGCGACCCTCAAGCCCTTTCTCTGGGTCTCCTGATGGCGTTCGTTAACTCCAGCTGGTTTGTGTGGTCTCTGTGTGTCTCTCCTCCAGGAGCCCAATCCTGAAGACCCCCTGAACAAAGAGGCGGCGGAGGTCCTGCAGACGAACCGGCGGCTCTTCGAGCAGAACGTCCAGCGGTCGCTGCGCGGCGGATACGTGGGCGCCACCTACTTCGAGCGCTGTCTCAAATAGTCCCGCGCCGCCGGCCCTCACATCCCAGAATGCATTTATCGTTTACATGCGCTGAGACGCACTGACCGACACACTGACCGCACACAGGAGGGGGGTTTGGAAGGCCGGTCAGTGATTGTTGCTCAGAGAATTCAGTCGTATTTTGCCACTATGCTGGTACCCACTGTTTATTTTTGCTGAGATTCACATGCTAACTTATCCTCCCACTCACAGAGAGACCCCTGCGACAGATCATTACACTTACAGGCTTGAGGACTCGATCCGTCTGGGCTTCGGCCAAACTGCCTCGAGTCGCTCATATTCAGCTAGTCACTCATTTTTATGTTCGCGAAAAAAGACGCGTGTAGCGTCGCCTTCGACCAATTCTGATAGCGCTGACAAATTGATACCCCGCTGAAGCTAGAGACCGGTTAACACGAGATCGACAGGATCCGTCTGCAGACTGGGCTGTTGTGAGCTTGGGAGGCTTACGATGTTTTGGGAATGGGTGGGATGGGATTTTCTCCGGGAGGATCGTCGTAGGGTTAGGAAGGGTTGCGTACAATGTTACAATTCTGTTGTGTATATTGAAATCCCAGTTGTTCACGATGACTGCAATATGAATTATGTTAAATAAAATATTGACTTGAATGCCTACATTTTAAGATTAGTGTAAACTACAGCAGCAGATTGTCTTTAAAAAACAAACAAAACAAAAAAACAGCAACAATAAAATGTTTTATCTGACCTGGACATTGATGATCTCTGGACGCTCAGAACCGATCAAGCTAAGATAAAAATCCCATTTCTCTTTGTTTATCCAACTCTCAACGCTAGCAAACAGGAAAAATCTGATATCTGGGTCACTCTCTGGAAAATTTCCTCTGTTTGATTTTAAAAATGTTTCTTCTGTCAGACAAGCTCAGGGTGTGACGGCAGAAAGAGGGAACGGAGACATTACAAGCTTGAACATAGTCGAATAATCTGCAACAAGATACAGAATAGCACTTTGGTGCTAGAAAGTCCTACATTTGACAACTCTCAGATGCTGTTTTCCCATCAGCTCAGCTGCCACAGGATTGTGGGATATCATGCTGTCTTCAGAAACCCATCAGATGACCGTATCTCAGGATTTGGACGGGCTTCTGGATGCTGCCTCTCAGATTCAGACAGATGAATGAATGAATGCTGTAGACATCTGTCGTTCACGTGTGTGAGGTGCAGAAGCAGTGCACTTTCACAATACCTTCGTTACAAACCGCTTTAGTCAAAGTAAGCTGCTGTTTGGGCTAACGCATCGATGTATTGGCTTTGAATTGAATGATCTATGAAAAGTTTATTCCTTCATATCCCTATAGTGAAAAATAAATATGCTGCGATGTATTTGAAATACATTTCATGCCAAGTATACTACAAATACAGTTACATATATTTATGTACTTGATAAAATACCCTGCAATTGTACTTCTGCTATACTAAACTATACTTAAAGTCTGCTAAACTGGAATAACTAATGTTGCACTTAATGCTCTTTAATTGTGCTGAAGTCCAACTAAAGATAAACTGAAGTATATTTGATTGTGATAAAGTGGAACTATTGCAAGTATACTTCACGTACACTTTAAATATCTCACATTTAAAGGCTGATATTATTCAAAAATCATAAAGTCCTCATCAAGAGTAACATTAAAACACATTTTAGGCTTAATATGAAAATATTGTGCACAAGTGATACTTCAAGTAAAGTTTAATTATAATTTTTATATTAGTAAGTCTCGAGCAATATGTCAGTAGATATGTTAATATATTTGAACTATACTTAGTATAAAATAAATGTATTTTAAGTATATCTTTTATTTTTTTAACTAGGGATCACCATATAGGGGAAATGGAGAGAAGTGTATCTGTGGTTTAAATACAAATAACATGGCAGGACACACTTTATTGCTTTCCATGTGTCCGTAAAACATGCAAACTAAATGCAGTAAATCTGTCTCGCCCTCTTATTTCATTTTCATTTTCATTTTGAGGAATCACAAAGCATAATATGTAACCTTTTACCGTTCACACATACCGGTTGTGTTCTTTTGAAGGGTGTAACTCGTGACCCGACAGATGTCAATCAGCTCACACCCTGCACTGGATGATTGATTTGTGATTGATCCGATCCAGACGGGGCGAGTCGAATCTCTGAATCAGTTCAGTCTGATGAGGGCAAGCCATGTAACATCAGAGTAAAGTAACGCCACAACTTACACATCAGTGTTCAGAGCATCTTTTCTCCTCACAAAATCAATGTAAAGCATTATAAAAATAAATCTAGGAATTACTGGATTGTTGGACTTCAGATCAGTAAGGGCTGAGGCATCAAAAGTAACTAAGTAACGAGCTGTTTTATGGATAGTAACTGCAATATTATTAATGAACACTTTATTTTAAGGTGTCCTTGTTACACGTTACCTACTTACTATTATAATAACAATTACTTATGCATAATTATATGCATGTAACCCTAACACTAACCATATAGTAAGTGCACATAGTTAATTAATATTAAATATAATTACACACTGTAACAAGCCAAGAGCACATTCAGATAAAGTGTAACCTTATTTGTAATTAGTTACACTACTAGTAATATTATTACTGTAACTAGCTATTGCCCACCCAACACTGACCACAACTACAACTATAAAAAAAATCTTTTTTTTTTTTTTTTTTTTTTTTTTATTAAATGCTTAAACAAATTTACAAATGAATCAAGACATCCAAACAGACAACATAAGACATGAGGAACAGGGGTTTTACATTAAGACACATTACAGACAAACCAAGAAAAAGAAAAGAGAGACTGCAATTACAAGTTATTTTCAAATAACTTTAACTTTTCAGCAAGCATAACTGTATACTTAGATTTTTTTTGATTTCAGTGCATTTAAGAGAATCAATAAACATAAGAAATTCAACCATAAAAGCTTTACAACATGGTTTCGAGTTACACCTTTTACTTTTATGTATATGAAATTTATCAGAAGATTCACCATAAAATTAAAATTAATAGAAGTAATTTTTGATTCATGATATATAAAGACATCTTTACATGTTATATCTAAATTGTGTCCAGATTTTTGTTGAAAATACCTAGATAGATCTTCCCAAAAATTATTTGAATAACAACAGTTAAAAAAAAAAAAAAAAAAAAGGTGTAACAATTTTTCTGGTTGATCTGAACAAAATGAACAGCTCTCATCAAGATCCACAAATTTTGCTAAAGTATAATTACACGGGTATATATTTTGAAGTATTTTTAAATGTAATTCCTGAATCTTGTTAGATACGCAAAAATGAAATGGGAGCAACCAAGTTTTTTTTTTTTTTTCCAAATAATATTTTCAAAGTGGGTATCCCAAAAGAATTTCCCTCTAGGCTTAATGGACCTGTTCTTATACAACAGCTGTCTAATAAGTTTATTTGTACATTTTCCACTGCTGATGTCCATTTATATGAAGTGTGCGGTCAATTCTGCTAATATTAAAACATGGCACATGACTTCTCGTTAGCATTAATAAACCTGTGGGAATGGCTTTTATCACAGAGTAATATTCTTTATATTTAATATGAAAAGACCATTTATTCATAAAATCTTCATACAAAAGTAACTGAGCAGACTGATCTAAAAGATCAAGCAAAAAATAAATTCCTTTATCCATCCAGCTCTGTAAATAAAGAGATTTCCTTTTGCATTATTCCACAATATTACTTTATGTTGGGAAAAGTTATGTATATAACATAATTTCCAAGCTTTAAGAGCCTGCTGATAGAAATTAGACAACATCACAGGCGATTTACTAACAGAATAATCACACCCTACAAAAACTGTAAACCTCCAACCTTCTTAAATATAAGGTTTGAAAAACCAAACTGAGTCTGATTTGAGTAAACAGTTTCTAAGCCATTTTACTGTAAATGTGTAATTTAAATCACAAAAATCCAAAAGCTGAAATTCACCTTCATTTCTTGGTCCCTGGAGAACTTCCTTTCTTAAATGATGATGTTTGCTCCTCCAAACAAATATAATAAATTAATCATTAATTTTTTTTACACGTTAAATCTTGAACAAAAAGAGATAATGCTGGATAAACAAATCTAGATACTCCTTCTACTTTGGTTAATAGAACTCTGACTATAATACCAATTATTGAATATATTTTGAGCTTTTTTTTTCATTTAGGGGAACATTTTAGTTCTTGCTCTAAATATTTGATCTTAGTTTTAACAGAAATATTTTCCAAGACTGTTTCATTTGATTCATAAAGGCACAATATTTCACATTATGTTTTATTCAGTTTTAATCCAGAAGCATCAGAGAATGACTGTACTAACTGAAATGTGGAACATAAACAAAAAATAAACACAGTTACAGCTCAAAACAGATTGTAACAACAAAGCTAGATATAGCTTTGATATAAACAATATACAGCGATCTTGAAAAATAATAATAATAAAAAAAAACATTAAGCCAGGGGAAATATATAAATTGCAATAAATAAAACTTGAGAAGAAGAAGAAAAAAAAGGCTAAATCCCACCCTCCCAACAGCTAGTCAATAGCATATTATAAAGAAGAATAAATATTATACTTTGAGCACAGCGTATAAGATTTTAAGGCTTTGACATTGCTGGAAGAGGAAACAGTATCCAGATAACATTTCAGGTCTTTACAAAAAATAGAAAAAAGAGGTTTAACAGATAAAAATGTACATTTATGTATAAAAAATTTAGCTAGGAAAATAAATAGATTTATTAGAAAATATTTGTATTTTACATTCTTGTGAGAGTTATAAAAACCAAACAAGACATCCTTAAACACCAAAGAAAAACTGTCTAAGATAGAGACATACAAATATACAGAAATTCATCCAAAAGATAGCAACATGGACACAATCCCAAAAAAGATGACATACGGACTCATCTTCCACTCCGCAAAAGGAGCAGAGGAGATCCATCTCAGGAAACATTTTTTTAAGATTGTTTGACGGTAAAATCGGTGTAATAACTTAAAAGATATCTCTTTAACCTTATTAGTAATTAAATATTTGTTAGGTAAGGACCACACTTTCTTCCAAAGAATACCTTCAAAAGAATTACTCCAATAAGATATCACAGAAGGGATAGTAATGAAGTCTTTCTGAAAGAGCTGTCTGATCTTTCTGTTTCTGAGAGAGGGACTGGACAAAAAGCACATCTTTCCTAATGCTGTTTCACAGGGATGTGTCCAAGAAATACAAGAAGATAAAGAATCAGCTGAGTTTTTTAAAGAGCACTTACTCCACTGGAGATGACATCCATCACATATACCATATTTACATAAAAATTCTGAATAAGAAAGCAAGAGACCATTTGAATTTAGAAGATGAGAAACCAAAATAATATTATTATTAAACCAATCTGAAAAGAAAATAGTTTTACTTTTGTATCGAATATCTTGATTATTCCAAATAAAATACCTGTGGGGACTAAAACTGTGTTTGTAAATGAAGTGCCAGGCCAAAAGCACCTGCTTATGGAAGTTTGATAATTTGATGGGCAATTTAGAAAAATTATAATTACATACCAACAGAAAGGGGAGACCACCAACTTTATAAAAAATATAATTGGGAATAGTGTTCCATATGGATTCAAAATCATTCAAAAATTGCCTCAACCAATTTATCTTAAATGTATTATTTAAAGAAGCGAAATCCAGAAAATTAAGACTCCCTGTTTGAAGCAGTTTAAGACAACATATTTTTTGATGTAATGTCTCTTGTGTTTCCATAAGAAGTCAAAAAGCATTCTATAAACTTCTACACAAACTGATTTGTCAACATGCAAAGAAAGAGCAGAGTAAATCCATCTGGAAACACCCTCCGCTTCAGCGACGAGAGATCTTCCTCGTAAAGACAAGTCTCTCTGGAGCCAGCAGTTCAACTTTTTCTTAGCTTTAGTGATTACTGGATCAAAGTTTAATTTACCTCTAGCATGATCATCTTTACAAATGATTACACCTAAACAGTTTACTTGGGACTTGACAGGAATATTGTATAAGAATGGGGCAGAACAAGACTTTATAGGAAGAAGTTCACATTTATCTAAATTCAGAGACAGACCAGAAGCTTTAGAGAACACATAAGATCAAGAGCGATACGGATCTGTAAGTCATTATTATAGTGTCTTCAGCCAACTGGCTTATAAGAATATGTTTATCAGCTATATTAATCCCTCGTAATTTACTGTCTGACAAAAAAAGAAGAAGTTGAGCAGCTATTAAGAACAAGTAAGGTGATGCAGGGCAAACTCCTCTAGACACATCAAACCTTGGAGAAACTCCAGATTTAAGATTAATTGAGCAGTTGCCATTTTTATATAAAGTCTGTACCATTTTGCAAAAGAAATCACCAAAACCGAATTTACACAGGGATTGTAAAATAAAATCATGTTCAAGGGAGTCGAAAGCTTTATAAAAATCCACAAACAAGATAAAACTTTCCTCTCTAATCAGTTCATCATAGTCTGATAAATCCAAACAAGGTGAATGTTATTAGCAATATGCCTCTTTGGAATGAAGCCTGACTGAGTTTGGTCTATTATTGAGCCCGGAACACGTTTAATTCTGTTTGCCATTAGTAAAGATAATATCTTATAATCACAGTTTAACAAGCAGATTCAACACCAACTGCCAATCAACAGAATATCTTTCTTAGGTTTAGGTATTAAAGTAAGTAACCCCTGTGATAAAGAAAGTGTTTCAGAAGCAATGCTCTCCAAAAAAAGTCTGAAGCATCTGAAGCAGGAGCTAAATCATCAGCAAAGTTTTGTAGACTTTCGGAGACTTATTGTTCTTAAGAGCTTCAGTAGACTCGATGATTTCATCAGTGGATGTGTCACTATCACAGGTGATCTTATCTTCATTAGATAACGTGTCGCTATCACAGGTGATCTTATCTTCATTAGATAACGTGTCACTATCACAGGTGATCTTATCTTCATTAGATAACGTGTCACTATCACAGGTGATCTTATCTTCGTTAGCTAACATCTCACTATCACAGGTGATCTTCCCTTCGTTAGATAACGTCTCACTATCACAGGTGATCTTATCTTCGTTAGATAATGTATCGCTATCACAGGTGATCTTATCTTCGTTAGATAACGTGTCACTATCACAGGTGATCTTATCTTCGTTAGATAACGTGTCCCTATCACAGGTGATCTTATCTTCGTTAGATAACGTGTCACTTTCACAGGTGATCTTATCTTCGTTAGATAACGTGTCGCTATCACAGGTGATCTTATCTTCGTTAGATAACGTGTCGCTATCACAGTTGATCTTATCTTCGTTATCTAACGTGTCGCTATCACAGGTGATCTTATCTTCGTTAGATAACGTCTCACTATCACAGGTGATCTTATCTTCGTTAGATAACGTCTCACTATCACAGGTGATCTTATCTTCGTTAGCTAACGTGTCACTATCACAGGTGATCTTATCTTCGTTAGATAACGTGTCGCTATCACAGGTGATCTTATCTTCGTTAGCTAACGTGTCGCTATCACAGGTGATCTTATCTTCGTTAGCTAACGTGTCACTATCACAGGTGATCTTATCTTCGTTAGATAACGTGTCGCTATCACAGGTGATCTTCTCTTCGTTAGCTAACGTGTTGCTATCACAGGTGATCTTATCTTCATTAGATAACGTGTCACTATCACAGGTGATCTTATCTTCATTAGATAATGTGTCACTATCACAGGTGATCTTATCTTCGTTAGCTAACGTGTCGCTATCACAGGTGATCTTATCTTCGTTAGATAACGTGTCGCTATCACAGGTGATCTTATCTTCGTTAGATAACATCTCACTATCACAGGTGATCTTATCTTCGTTAGATAACGTCTCACTATCACAGGTGATCTTATCTTCGTTAGATAACGTGTCACTATCACAGGTGATCTTATCTTCGTTAGCTAACGTGTCACTATCACAGGTGATCTTCTCTTCGTTAGCTAACGTGTTGCTATCACAGGTGATCTTATCTTCATTAGATAACGTGTCCCTATCACAGGTGATCTTATCTTCGTTAGATAATGTGTCGCTATCACAGGTGATCTTATCTTCGTTAGATAATGTGTCGCTATCACAGGTGATCTTATCTTCGTTATCTAACGTGTCGCTATCACAGGTGATCTTATCTTCGTTAGATAACGTGTCACTATCACAGGTGATCTTATCTTCGTTAGCTAACGTGTCACTATCACAGGTGATCTTATCTTCGTTAGCTAACGTGTCACTATCACAGGTGATCTTATCTTCGTTAGCTAACGTGTCACTATCACAGGTGATCTTATCTTCGTTAGCTAACGTGTCACTATCACAGGTGATCTTATCTTCATTAGATAACGTGTCACTATCACAGGTGATCTTCCCTTCGTTAGATAACGTGTCACTATCACAGGTGATCTTATCTTCGTTAGATAACGTGTCACTATCACAGGTGATCTTATCTTCGTTAAATAACAGTCTAATATTCTTCAAAGACTGGACAAATGACAGCACTGTGTTCATGCAAAAGTTTGACTTGTAAAGATTAGAATAAAAGTTTGCACAAAATGAACTGATTTCTTTAGGATCAAAGGTAGAGTACCATTGATATTTAAAGAGTTAATAGTTCAATTTCTACAAATATTCTTTTCCTTTTTTTTTATTGCAAGACAAAAAGAAAACATGAAACAGCACTGCACTGACATACAATAACAAAGGAGAAAGAAAAAAAACAAAAAAAAAAAAACAAAAGCAAACCAACAACAATCAATCAGTAAGAAAAATATCGTCTTAATAAGCCTTAATAAACTTATTCTTATTGTTATCGATGTGTTTAAGAGATTTAACAACAAGCAAAATCTCTGCAAGAAAGACATCAAATCTAAGTAACGTATTGAGAAATTTGGTTTTATGAATAAAAAATTTAGAATGCAAAACAAAAAAATTAACAACAAGATCGATAGCATGGTCAATGCCAGAAAAATACAGAAATATATCTTTCAGTGAGAATTTGAAATCACATTTTATAAAAGATGATAAATAACAACTTAAGTTCTCCCAAAAAGATTTAACCTGATTGCAATAATAGAATAAATGTAATAAAGTTTCTTCCTCAACTTTGCAGAATAGACATAAGTTAGAAAGATCAAAAAAAGAAGAAATTTGAGAGTCCGTTGGATAAACATTGTGCAAAATCTTAAAATGTACCTCTCTGATTTTATTAGAAATGCAGAATTTTTCAGGGAGTAATCATGCCCTCTTCCAATGAATACTGTCAAAAAATTGGTCCACAAAAATTTACATCTAGGGGATGTATATACTGAATAATGTAACATTCGCTTTATATATCTACTGTTACATTTCTTATCAAGAAAAACTCCATCCAGTAAAAGTTTGGGCATAATTGTTTTCTTCTCATTATAGCAAGGTGTGTTTTAAATAAATGCACATAACTTGGAGACAAACTTTTGATGACAGAATTGAAAGATCTAGCTGGCAGAGGAAAACTATACAAAGTCATAAATTCTTCATATTCTAGTATAGTACCATCATCTTTAAACAAATCCAAAACAAAGACAATACCTCTGTCATAACACTTGTCAATAAAAAGAGACTTTCCACGATTAAAATACTTAAATTATTCCAAAGAATTTCTTTGTGGGGAGAAAAGTTGTGCACATAACACAATTTCCAAGCAAGTAAAGCTTGTTGGTGAAAATCAGAGCAATAACTCGTCAGTTTAGAAGGGGTACAAATATTCTTTTCCACTGTAAAGACATGCTTCCTGCGTGACGCTCAGGAGCGCGTGCGTCGTGACGCCGGATGGGCGGGGCCTCTGACGTCAGCGCGTGATATCGTTCCGCGGGCGGGAGTTCGGCGCGGCCTTTTCCTCGCGACAGTCAGCGGCAGCAGCGGCGCACCGGTGTTCGGTCTGACTCGACTCTCCCGTCAGGATGGAGCTGATCACAATCCTCGAGAAAACCGTGTCTCCAGGTCAGTTCCGCGCGCGCGGGATCCAGATCGCGTTAGCGCCTCACACGCCGCGCGAACACACAAACATAGCGTTTAACGCTTCGGACTGTCGACGCGCGCATCAGGCGTCAAAGCGGCGTCGCGTTCGAAAGCGAGCGTTCCCTGACGCGCTCAGATAATGTGATTAACTTCTGATGACGGAAAGCTCCTCGCCTGCCGCCCGCGCCGCGAGCTCGAGCTGCCGAAGTTATTAGCAGGTTAGCATGCTAGTCAGGAAGTGGCTAGGCGTTAGCATGGCTAGCGCTCAGTCATCCCCTGCGCCCAGCTGCAGAAAGTTTCAGAGTCGAGGGTTGCGGGGCTGTGTTTGACGCGAAGCGGCGCGATGATCGCGTTTGGCGGGAGTCTGTCACTCTTCACTCATGGCTGTGGTTTGATTTTCAGATCGGAATGAGCTGGAGGCGGCGCAGAAGTTTCTGGAGCAGGCGGCCGTCGAGAACCTGGTGAGCAAACTCTGACCTTTGACCTCTGCACTCCCAGACTCCTCTGTCTGTCTCTGCACAGGCCTGCTTCGCTCTCAGTTAAAGCTGTATGGATGGCATTTCACCGCAGACTATCCAGACTCTGGAGATCGGGTTCTGTGTTGTTTTTGCAGCGTTGAGCAGTGTAGCCAATCACAGACAGATCTGCTGAGCTCTTGGGTCAGAGGCGTTAAGTTAGAATCCACTCACGTTTTGTTCAGCTTCAGCACGAATCATCATCTCATTATAACTAAGTGTAGATGCGATGTAAATAAGAGATCTGTTGTGCAGCGTACACAACTTTATTGATGATAACGTATCTTTGTGAGACCGAGATGAATTAAGATGAGTGACCGCTTTTTAGTGATTATTAGCAACAGTCACCACGTGTATATATAGTTATAGCATCCTCACTAATGTGAGAAGCACCCTCGGTTGATGTGATTCTGGAGGCGGCCCGGTGACTAAAAAGACATTCATCTTAGTTCATCACCTTCTCACAAAGTTACGTTATCAATGTGGTTCTCTACGCTGCATGATGAATCTCTTAGACTTTGTTATAATGAAATGCAACGCCTGAATAAAAACTGGCAATTTGAACGGTGAGTGGATTCTAGTATAAATGCCTCTGATTGGCTGTTGTGTTCAAGAAATCAACAAATATGTCTGTGATTGGCTACAGTTCTCAACGCTGCAAAAACACGTTGAAACAGAAACCAATCTCCAGAGCACAAACCTGGATGGTTTGCCAAATCTGCAGTGAAATGGCAGTAATACAGCTTTACCTGAGGGTGCTGTGGAAGCCGTCCTTCACTGCGCTGGACGAGGCTGAGACACATTTGAATGCTAGCCAAGCGCTTTCACTCCGTTTGCATGCCGCACCTATTGCTAGTTTTGCAGAGGTGAATGTTGCAGATGTTATCACAGCAGATCGATTAAATCAGCTGTCTGTCTTGGTTTCAGCCCACGTTCCTGGTGGAGCTGTCCAAGGTGTTGGCTAACCCCGGGAACACGCAGGTGGCACGAGTCGCCGCCGGTCTGCAGGTCAAGAACTCGCTGACCTCCAAGGATCCGGATGTGAAGACGCAGCACCAGCAGAGATGGCTGGCCATCGAGGCCAGCGCCCGCCGAGAGATCAAAAACTACGTAAGCGCACCCTTCTGTCCGTGTGTGGGCTCATCTCCAGGTTCATCTGGTAGATGATTCCTAAAGAGCACCGTATAGAGAGATGTGCGTGGCGAACGCTGACCTCAGACCAGCGTCAGGGCTGCTGCGCCGGTCACAGATCACAGCCAGTGGTTTTTAAGATCTAAAACAAGTTCATGCCGTATATCTAGTCCAGAGTGAAATACACAGGGTTTCTGCAAGTTTAAAAGTGTAGTTTCATTTAGAGCCAGTTAATAAACACATTTAATTGTTAAATATTAGCCACATTAAAAGTGATAAATATGCCAATGCTAATATTTCAATATAATGTAACCGCTTATAGTAAAACAAGGATGCAGGGATGTCACTGACTGGAGTCTGAGCTGTTTTGTTTTAATCAGGCTTCTTAAGTCACTTTTGTAAATGAAAACAAGAATTTATTTTAGTACTTAATTAATCACGTTCCAAAATAAAAGTTTTTGTTTACATAATGTGTGTGTATGGTGTATATTTATGTTTATATAAATACACATACATGCATCTTTATATTTAAGAAAAATGTTTATATTAAATATATTTTTATGTAATATATTTATATTCATATAATTTATATACATGTAAATATTTTCAAAATATATACTAATCATGCTAAAACATGCTAGTCACTTGCTAATCATGCTAGCAACATGCTAATCATGCTAGCAACATGCTAGTCACTTGCTAACTTCATAGCAACACTAGCTACCACCCTGAGTACCCTAGCAACACCATGGAAACCACCCCGAGTACCCTAGCAACCACATAGCAACATCCTAGCAACCACCCCAGGTAGCCTAGCAACCGCATAGCAACACCCTAGCAACCACATAGAAACACCCTAGCAACTGCCCAGACTACCCTAGCAACCAGCCCAGGTACCTTAGCAACACCCAGTTTAAGAACTTACGAACGGCTGGTGTGACCGGACCGCGGTGATCTTTGTACGTCTCTGTCGTCAGAGCCTCTAAAAGGGTCGTTATTCAAATAAACAGCAGGCAGTCATGTGTTTCCAGCAGCATGGGCTCTGACCGATGCACTGGATTTGCTGAGAGAGTGTAGCGCTCATTAGGATGAGGGTTTCCAGCAGGGGTTTGGTGATGAGTTGTGGTCTGTGCAGGTGCTGCAAACTCTGGGAACAGAGACCTATCGGCCCAGCTCGGCCTCTCAGTGTGTGGCTGGCATCGCCTGCGCCGAGATCCCCGTCAATCAGTGGCCCGAGCTCATCCCTCAGCTGGTGGCCAACGTCACGGACCCCAGCAGCACAGAGCACATGAAGGAGTCCACGCTGGAGGCCATCGGATACATCTGCCAGGACATCGTGAGTCCCGTCCAGCATGCACTCGCTGCCCTGTGTTTCCTAGCGTCTGTTTGATTGACCTTGCGAACGCTTTGACAGGACCCCGAGCACCTCCAGGACAACGCCAACCAGATCCTGACGGCCATCATCCAGGGCATGAGGAAGGAGGAACCCAGCAACAACGTCAAGCTCGCCGCCACCAACGCGCTCCTCAACTCGCTGGAGTTCACCAAAGCCAACTTCGATAAGGAGGTACGGCTGCCTCCTCTCTCACGATTACAGGGGCCTGTGCGCTCCAGCCTTTAAATCTCACGCTTTCTCTCTCTGCAGACGGAGAGACACTTCATCATGCAGGTCGTGTGTGAAGCCACGCAGTGTCCGGACACCAGGGTGCGTCTCGTTCCCACACACATGTCTGTCAGATGTTGATCAGACTCGTAACGAGTGTGTCCTTCTGTCCTGCTGTAGGTGAGAGTGGCTGCGTTACAGAACCTGGTGAAGATCATGTCCTTGTATTACCAGTACATGGAGACGTACATGGGCCCCGCGCTGTTTGCTGTAAGTTCTCTGACAAGTGTCAGTATTGACTGCTTGCACTGTTCTCTATACCAGTGGTTTTCAAACTTTTTTTTAAGAGCGACCCTATTTTCTTTCTTTTAAATTGACGCGACCTGTGTGTGTGTGTGTGTGTGTATATATATATATATATATATATATATATATATATATATATATATATATATATATATATATATATATATATATATATATATATATATATATATATATATATATATATATATATATATATATTAGGGGTGTCAACGTTAACGCGTTAACGCATGCGATTAATCTAAAAATTTTAACGCGTTAATATTTTTTTAACGCAAATTAATCGTTTGATAAGGTTTGACCCCAACTTCTTCCCGTCATCGCAGCGCAGAAGGTTATCTATCAGTGTGTGATGAGGGTACAGTGAGCCAGTGTTGCCAGGGTAGCGGCACAAGTGGGTTATTTTGAAAATACAGTCGCGGGAAAAATTACAGAGCTGCGGGTTGCGTTTTTTTTTGGGCTACTTTTATAATGTACCGCGGCCGCCCAAAGTGTATATAGACAAAAAAATTAAAATAGATCCTTTTACTAATGTGTATTATAGTTGGAATGTATCCCTGGCAACTTAAGAACGGAGAGACGGCTGTAAACATCACAAACAACGTGAGTTTCAGCAGAGCACATGTTAAGGCTTTTACACAGCAGAAATAAACATGACAACAGCCACTATAGATTATATAAGATAATAAACACACGATTACGATAGGATATGGTTTGTATGTGATTTTTTTTGAGATGAATGTGTACATCTGAAATGCTAATTTGTGCAGCGATATAAAATGCTATAAATAGCATATTTTAACAACAGTAAACGACCAAATTCCACATGTGATCGTAAAAGGAAGTTATTACAAACACTCGATGGTGGTTTGAAGTGAGTTCTCAGTAAAAGTGTACTATTAATCTCATAAATCGTCTTATGAAGCATGATACTAATATTAGCTCTAATGCTCCTGCAGAACAGGTCCAATTCTTCTTAATGCATTTTGTCATAATACTTCACGTAACGTCGCAAGAAAATGTTTTGTTGTATTTATTTAGAAATACTTTTGATAATAGTTGGGTAAATGTAAACTGGGATTGAAGCGATCTGACTTGGTAAACGTTGTATTACCAGTTTAAAGACTGATAATGGCTGAATAAAAACAAAAGAATAATGATAAAAGAATAATAAGGATTATGTCTCATACCTGGCAGAAGTGTGAAAGGTTCTGTTTCCTTAAACTAGTTTGTCATGCATTTCATTATTTCAACATATTTACAGGTAAATCCTAGTATTTTAAATTTGCGATTAATCATGATTAATCACAGTCCAGGACTGTGATTAACGCGATTAAATTTTTTTAATCGATTGACAGCACTAATATATATATATATATATATATATATATATATATATATATATATATATATATATATATATATATATATATATTCACACACACACACACACACACACATATATATATTAGGGATGTGCGCTGTGACTAATTTGACTGTCGTTTAAACGTAAGTTTTATATCCGACTAGTCTAAAGGCTTAAAACCCCCCAAAAATGGCGAAAAGAAAAAAACTGTGCGTGTGTCTATACAACAGCCCACACTTGAAATACTTAATCTTTGAATCACACTGTCAAATCCCTCAATGAATTCTGCTAAAAATAGGTCACGATTATGCCGTATGCTTACCTCGCTTTATCTTAATTTAATTTTAGGCGGTCGTTAAAAAGAAGAAAAAAAAAAAAGAGAAGAGCATACACTCAACATAAACCAGCGTATAGCTTATTTATTCAGATCGGCCGGAGCAATGCAGAAATGGAAAATCAATCAATAGACTGACAGAATTCTTCATTTTCATATAACGTTACCCAACATATTAAAACAAGTCAAAAACAATGGGAAAGTTTATGGGATCGCAGACAGCAGCGGTGGGTTGTAGCAGGTTGTAGTGTACATGACATGATTGACTTTTGCTGGCTTTGGCTAGCCTTTAAGCTAACGCTACATGCCTGTATTGAATATGATTACTCATCGCTCCAGTAGAGTTATTGTAAGCCAGTTTGACATTACACAGTTTGCACAAGCTTTTCTGTTTCCATCTCATTCAAAATAATCCCACACCTTGCTGGTCTTTCGCGTGGTCATTTTGAGCTCGCCGCAACTGACACGAAGAAAACGCATGCGAGGCCTGAGGTAAAAATGTAGTTTCCGCCCAGATACACTTTTAAAAATATTTATAAATTTAAATATTTTCATATGTATTCTTTGTCAAATGTATTATTTTAATTTATTTAAAATGTTTTAAAATGTAACGTTAAAATAATGGTAATTTGAATGATAAAATCATGTTTTGTTTTGTTTTTTCTCTCGTGTAATCGACTATTGTTTTCAGTGTCGACTAGTAAGACCTGTACCGTTTAGTCGACTAGACCCGCACATCCCTAACATACATACATACATGCATACATACCGATCTCGAGTCCCACCGTAGAGCTCCGGAAGCATGCTCTGTTCCAAAGACAAATCACTGAAATTAGTGAGGGTGCTTGCCTTCATGCACATCTATTCTGACATATCATATTTAGTCCAGTTCATAGTTATGATTATCACAATGTCATTGCAATTTCAAGAGAATATGCGGATGTCACTTCCAAAAGTTTGTTGCAAGTACTCCACATTGGTCCTCTTCGCAGCTGGTCCTCCTTTAAAAGCTGTCACTCATTTCAGTTTATCGCGATCTCTAATTCTGCTATAATCAATGAATCTGTCAACACGGCACAATTAATCTCTTATTTACATCACCCCTACACTGTTCATTATAATCAGAGGATTCGCGTCGCGAGATTCCAGAACTCTGAACAAGAACACTCGCGTTCTGAGCGATGAGTGGATTCTGACTCATTAAAACTCCTCTGATTGGCCATTGCGTTATAGAAATCAACAGATGTGTCTCTGATTTGCTACAATGTACAACGCTGCAAAGACAGAGTGCAAACACAAATACATGTTTGATTCTGACCTGAGGCAGCTGCCGGTTACTTTCATTTTGTTGTTTGTTTATTTAGTTGCTTCTTTCCGGAGTCTTGGTTACATGCATACGTTTTCCTTAAATCATCCTGGCGACCCATTTTTTTTTTTTTAAAGTTTCATGACCCAGAGTTTGAAAACCACTGCTCTATACAACAGCAAAGACGTCTGTGCAGTGTTCTTTACCACTCAAAGGCCATGTACACACGTCAGAGTTTCCAGCTTGATCTGAGAGTCTGAGAGCTCACTCCTGAAACTGAGATGATTGGTGCTGCGTGCAAATCCGTTTTGTGTTGGACTGAAATATTAGGCCAGAGATTCATTATCCAGATGTTTTATAGGGATAGTTCACCCAAAAATGAAAACTGTCGTTTACTTATCCTCAAAAAGTTGCCAAAATATCCAAAAGAAGACATTTTTAAAGAATAGTGTGAGAAAAACACTATGGAAGTCAGTATGGATCAGCAACCCACATTCTTCAAAATATCACCTTTTGTCTTCAACAGAAGCGAAAAAGGGAAAAAAACTCATACAGGTAGGGCTGGACGATATGGCCAAAAAAAATGATCACGATTATAAAAAAAAAAAAAATTATCACAATTTTTTATTACAGTCAATATCGATAATGGTGATAAATGTCAAATTTTTATTTTCTTATTTCAAGTTTAAGGCAGATTTTTGCTCAAAAGTGAAAGATAAACTGCACGGCTCAAATGAAAAGCTTTCATTCCGCTTTTGGCACATAAACATTATATTGAACATTTACCAAACTCTTGTTATCGTTTAATCGAAGGAATCAGTAATCGGATAAGAACTTTTTCTTTATTAAAGAGCAATACTAAATATTCAGGAGAAAATAAGACAGATCTCTTTAAAAGAGCAAGTAATTTCTTTCCTTTTTAGAAAAATGAACATTTTTATTGCTGAAATTGCATAACTGTGAAAACTAAACCCATTTAGTGCATTTAATTGCCATATTACATTCAAAATGCAAATACAAATATATATATATATATATATATATATATATATATATATATATATATATATATATATATATATATATATATACAAATATAAAAATCATTTTCAAATTACTTTAAAAAAGGTAAACATGGTACAACCTAAAACTCGACATAAATCAAAATAATAGTAATAAAAAAAATAATAATAAAACCTAAACATTGTGCAACTTTCAAGTTTCAGCCTAAATACAGCTCAGGCATGACGTAAGCCTTTACTGTCTTCTTAGAAGGCTTTGTGGGTTTTGTAAGAGGCAAAAATTAGTGGACAGGAAGCTAACGTGGAACAAAAACAAGAGTCCATACACACAACATTTATTAACACAGTTTTCAGCAACATGAATTTAAAGTTATTTGGAAAATAAACCCTCTTAAATGTCTCTCTGCATACTGGGGTGTGTGTGTGTGTGTGTGTGTGTGTGTAATCCTTTAAAGGAGCATGTGGTTGCAGGGCTCGCAAAATCGCTAGCCCGACGTCCCGGGGCTATTGTGTTTTCCAGTCGGGCTACCAAAATCTATCATGCCCTGCTCGACGGGCTACCTTAAATACAGGGCTCCCGCGGGTCCTTAAAAACTCTTCAGTTTAGTTGTATCAAACTTAAGCACATAAAAAGTTTTAAATACATTAAATGATATAATAAATGTCTTAACTATAATTTCAAAAGGTCTTACAGTTGGGGACGGAAAGACAAGAATGGCGATACAGCTGGATTAAACTTCAAAAGGCAATGATTCAACAATAAATATGAGCGCTGCAGGTTTCAAGTCAAAACGCGGTGCAGATGTCTTTATGTGAATGTATCTGAAGGGAACCGACTGTCCTCAGAAATGTGTCGTTGGCATTTTTATTTCATCTTACCTATAACGCCTGATAAAGCAGCGTTTATGAGCGCGGACAGTGCTGCTTTGTGTTCAGCCGCTAACAGGGAGTTTCTCTGAGAGAAACCGCTATATTAAGCCGCTCCTAAAGCGCCACCTAGTGACAGAGAATGAATCTGCATTTCCAATAAGCCTTTCTTGCTGTTTATGGTCAGATCAATGCAAATATCGACCCATGTTTTTACGCCGAAAACACAGAGTTGTAAATGAGAAAGAAGTTAATGTGCCTTCTAAAAATCTAAACAATCAAGACAGTAATATTTATTCGTTTTAAATTAACAATTTATATGCTTGATTTATCCCTTTTCATAAAAATGCTCTGAAGGCTGAAATGCTGTTGTATAAGATTTTTGTTTTTGTGAAAACCTGTATCTGAACTGTAAATCATGCCATTTTATGGCTTAATACTGTATGTTACCATAGACATTGTCCAGCCCCGCTCATACCGAGTTCATTTTACTTGTGCAGCTCTTAAAAAGGTTCATAAATTGCCTTAAATTTATTTTTAAAAATTCTGCAGATACCCTGTAAATAGTGAAATAAAATTCCTTCCTTCATATTTGTTGATATTTGTGTATTGAAAATATTTTTGATTGACATTTAGACACCTATCTGATTTTCTATATTAAAAAAAAAAAAAAAAGGTCTTTTTTTTATTTGGGCTAGTTAAATTAATTTTCGGGCTACCAAAATCTGAAGAGTACCAGGGATTTTGAAATTTTGCTAGCCCTGGGTTGCAAACACAGTGCTCTGTATGTTACAGTAAATGGTAGGGATGCACCGAAATGAAAATTCTGGGCCGAAACTGAGAATTCTGGATGTGCTTGGTTGAAAACTGAAACCAAAAATGCTTTGTAATTTTGTAAGACTTTTTAATTTAACTCAATTTTAATGACACAGAATTTAAAAAAACACAAGCCAATAAAATAATAGCACTTTTATTTAAAGGAAATTGGACAGAAAATATATTAATATTAAATATCAATGTATTATTTTTATTCTGTTCTATGCAACAGAATAAGACATAACTCTTGTTGTTGTTTTTGACTAATTATCCAAATAATGTATAGTCCTGCAAACAGGACTAATTTAAACAAATTTCTCCTTTCTCAAAATGCGGAGGGTGTGGTACCATCCCGATCATGTGCACACACCCTTCAAGTGGCTGAAACAAACACTTTTAACACACAACATATTTTAGGTGTTATAATAATTATAGCTATGATTAAAGAAAATGACAATTATAAAGTTATGTTTTATTTTCTCTCACCTAATGTTTTATTGTTATTTATTCTTAAAATAGCCTTATCAAATGTTTTATTTTTCCTCAGAAATTCTGTGTTGTGTATCTGGTTATCAAATGAAGGTATAAAACATTAATTTCATTTATCTTTAAATTATTGAAAATTAAACTTTTTGGCAAACAAAGGGGATTTACTATTGAAATTAAAACATGGAAGAAATGTGTGATCATTCCTAAAAAAAAAAATTAAGTTTTCATAATTTTAGTAGCAGTACTATGTACATTCTGCTGAACAATAGTAATATATTTCTGCTGCAATGTCTTCAAATTAAACCAGACTTTTATTTTGACGGGTTGCCGTGAATACCTTTAAATTTCTGTATGTATATGATATGACTCTAGTTTTAGTCAAGTGAAACGCTGATGAAGTGACTCTCAGAACAGTTCTGGAGATG
Organism: Spinibarbus caldwelli; assembly: GCA_039654775.1. Lineage (NCBI taxonomy): Eukaryota > Metazoa > Chordata > Actinopteri > Cypriniformes > Cyprinidae > Spinibarbus > Spinibarbus caldwelli. The sequence goes on from CM077244.1 coordinate 33,811,945, forward strand.
TTCGTGTGTTTATGTCCTCATTGAGACGCAGACGCTGAAATCACCGCGAGCGTCACGCGCGCTTCAGTGTGTGTGTGTGTGTGTGGGTGGGTGTGGGGTAAAGGAAAACGCGCGTGTGTCTCTGCCATTCATTCATACAGAGATATGATCCCGTAATATGAGTTAATGCTCATCAGATCGCGTAAATCAGTGGGAAATGAATAGAAATGATGATTCTGTGTACAGAAATATCAAGTAAACATGTATAAAAATATAAAGACCCTGGCAAGGCTATTATTATCAGCGCATGTGAGCAGAGCATAGCGGGGAGCAGATCAGTGAAGGAGATTTGACCAGCGATGTTCAGTACAGCTGTGCTACAGCATCACAGCACAGTAGCACTACTGCAGACAGAAACAAGTACACTACATAGAAATTTCTTGTCAGTGCGTTATTTGAGCGGACTTGGCTTTTCCGGTGATCATGAGCGGTAACTGAGCAGAATGCACATTCATAGAGCGGAATATTGAATGGAGCGTCACGTGGCGCAGTGATGAGAGTGAAAGCTGAACACTGCTGGGCGGCGCGGCATATATTTCCGGCGGCCGAAAATTCAGTGCGTTCATAATAAATAAACGATTCTTCGAAGCACTTAATTTGCCTCTGATTGTTTGTATTCGAGTTACTCGAGGAATCGTTTCAGCCCTAGTCTTTTCCAGTACAAATAAGACCAATCTACCTTTTCATAACTGAATTAAAAAGCTATGACCAGTCTTGAAGAAAAAAAAAAAATTTGATGACTAACTTCTTAAGACTAGTCTAAACAGTGTATGCCACAGTCTCTGTCACAGTGGATGGATGTCAGTGATGTGCTCTCACCTGCTGCTCTTGTGTTCAGATCACGATAGAGGCCATGAAGAGTGACATCGATGAAGTGGCCTTACAGGGGATCGAGTTCTGGTCCAACGTCTGCGACGAGGAGATGGATCTGGCCATTGAAGCCACTGAGGTGATGCCTGATGCCGGTTGTCTCCAGTCTGCCGCTCAGCAAACGCTGTGGTTCCTGATCAGTTTTTGATGTTGTCTGTCCACAGGCCTCTGAACAGGGCCGTCCTCCAGAGCACACCAGCAAGTTTTATGCTAAAGGAGCTCTGCAGTACCTGGTGCCCATCCTCACACAGACGCTCACCAAACAGGTAAAGCTGGTCTCTGGGGGAAATCTGTTTTTAAAGCTCGTTTCCAGACATACGTTGTGCGTGCAGTAACTTCCTTCGGAGTGAATCAACACATGGAAGCGAAATGAAGTGATCAGTGGCAGTCAGTGTCATTACGCTTCTCACGCTGAAGAACTAAGACCTCGAGTCTCTCTCGTTCAACCACACACACATGATAACCTTAGAACCTGGTCTTTTAAGTTAAAACAATTTAGTTATTAAAACAATGTGACTACAAAAGCAGTAGTGGTAGTTATTTATGAGTGACAAATCAAAAATATGGCAGAGCCAGCAAATCACCCAACACACAAGTAGAAATGGGTCTTTAGGTGCATTAATCAGCTCGGTCACCGTGTTCTCAGTATATCGTGTCCATGAGTGTTTTATGGCTGATAGAAAACTGCTTCATATTTCACGTTTTCACTATAAGATTTGATAAACCCATGAGCTGACGTTTCTTTTATTTACAGTGCCTGACACTGCTTTTAATAGTTGGCCTCGAGGGCTACGTTCAGACTGCAGGCAAAAGTGTTTTTTTTTTATTTTTTATTTTTTATTATGATTCATAACAGTGTGAACTGCACAAACCACATGCAATCAGTTTTGTTAGATTCTGATTTGTGCCATATGTGTTACTAAGTCAGATTGGGTTGAGACCCTGTGTTTCTGCTTTCTGAAACCTGAACCTCCCATTTGTGTTGACCAGCAGCTTTTATCAGCACAAACCCAGTCTAAAAAGTCCAGTTCTTTGTGCTTGTCAAATAAAAGCAATTGTTTTTTTGGATAGGTTTTATTGAAAGTCATTTACCATAGAACCCCTTTACCATTTCATGATAAAGTATTATATTTAACTGGAAACCTGCTTTTACTGGTAGTTATGCGAACATTAATATTGATCTTGGCTTTCCGAACAAGTTGTTTGTCTGTAAGTCCCTGCTGTTGTAACAGTGTGTCTGAAGGAGAGTTTGCTGTGTGCAGGATGAGAATGACGACGATGACGACTGGAACCCGTGTAAGGCTGCGGGCGTGTGTCTGATGCTTCTGGCCACGTGCTGCGAGGACGACGTGGTGCCGCATGTGCTGCCCTTCATCAAAGAGCACATCAAGCACCCGGATTGGCGCTACCGCGACGCCTCCGTCATGGCCTTCGGCTCCATCCTGGAGGGCCCTGAGGTCAACCAGCTCAAGCCGCTGGTCATCCAGGTAAGGGCCGGCGCTGGGCGTGTGTGTGTGTGTGCGTGCAGCTCTGTGTGTGACCTTGAGTGTGTCGCTGCAGGCTATGCCCACCCTCATCGAGCTGATGAAGGACCCCAGTGTGGTGGTGAGGGACACCACGGCCTGGACGCTAGGACGCATCTGCGATCTGCTGCCCGAGGCCGCCATCAATGAGATGTATCTGGCCCCTCTCCTGCAGTGCCTGATCGAGGGCCTCGGGGCCGAACCCCGCGTGGCCTCCAACGTCTGCTGGGTATGTACTTGCTTCAGCATTGGTACAGTATACATGATTCGTTGTGCTTCCACTGGTGAGCTTGCCTCAGCCATGTACTAGGGTTGTGACGGTGAGCAAATTTTCCCACTGGTTAATCGTCGTGTGACAACACCGGTAATACCGGTATCACCACGGGGGCGGGTGTTTGAGTTTTCCCTCTTTTCTTCGCTTTCCTTCCCTTTTAAATAGCTTGTAAAAGCTCTGTGCGCGTTTTACTTTCACTTTTAAATTAGCGGCAGTTCGGCATCAAGCAGCAGTTGTTTTTAGGTCACTTGAGTTTTCACGCTCTCCCTCACATTCCTTTGCTTAAATAGCTTGTAAAAGCACCATGCACATTTTACTTTTACTTTTAAATTATCGGCAATTCAGCAACAATTGCTTGAATTCAATTCAAACAACAAAAAAATACAACTTAACTTTTATTAACAAAATGAATAAAAATACACCATGCTATATGCCTAATATAAAATAACAAATAACTTACAAATTTTAAATAGGTGTACAAAACTGAAAATCAGTAAAGACTGAGGAACAAATAATTATAAAACGTAGAACGTTTATTAGCAAAACGATTAAAGTTTGGGGGCACGGACTGCATACACTTTGATGTAAAACAATGGAGAAAAAATCACACAGTTTAAAAAAAAATAAAAATCAGCAAATACTGTGGAACCAAATAAATGAGAAACAAATGTTAAAAAAAATCTTCCAATATCACCTTTAGATAAATGGCAGGTCAACAGGCTTTTCAAAATCCAAAATATTTTTAAAACAGGCGCTTTTACATTTCGTTTTGAAACTCTTCCGCCATTGTCTTGTCTGTCTCACCTCACTCTTCTTGTCGGTCAGCTCGACTCACTCTCCTCACGTGATAAATGAAATCTGATCTGTGATGCTCGACTGTCGCTCGTTCGGTGCGCTGCATTGAGCAGCCGCGTTCAGTTTTAATTGTAGTGTCTGTTCTCTAACTGAACTAAATTATTTTTATTACTATTAAAAAAATCTAAATGACGGTGAGGGACGGTGCCGCGGTGGGCAAGTGACGTAACCGGTGTTGCAGCATAACACCGGTATCACCGCCAACACCGTCTATCGCAGCAACCCTACCATGTACACAATCAAATGCTTAGTTTTGTAACGTAAGTGCGTAGTAGTCAAACACTCGATATAGTGTGTGTTCGGTTTGAGGCAGCTGACCCCTCGGACTCGTAGCACGGTGTAATGGGATCGATCAGCTGTGCTCACAGATGCTGTTTTCAGGCTTTCTCCAGTTTGGCTGAAGCGGCGTACGAGGCCACAGACGCTGCTGACGATCAGGAAGAGCCCAGTACATACTGCCTGTCCTCCTCCTTTGAGCTCATTGTCCAGAAACTGCTGGAGACCACAGACAGGTAAACCATGATGGGAGTCAAACAGCTGCCAACTTAAAGGGATAGTGCACCCAAAAATGAAAATGATGTCATTAATTACTCACCCTCATGTCGTCCCAAACCTGTAAGACCTTTGTTCATCTTCGGAACACAAATTAAGATATTTTTGATGAAATCCGAGAGCTCTCTGACCCTGCATAGACAGCAATGCAACTGCAATGTTCCCAAACCCAGAAACATAGCAAGGACATCAGTAAAATAAACTGTTATTTTTGTTTTCTTTGTGCACAAAAAGTATTCTCGTAGCTTTGTAAAATTTGAGCCATTGATGTCACATGGGCTATTTTACTGATGTCCTTGCTATGTTTCTGGGTCTGGGAACATTGCAGTTGTGTTGCTGTCTATGCAGGGTCAGAGAGCTCTCGGATTTCATCAAAAATATCTTAATTTGTGTTCCGAAGATGAATGGACTTACAGGTTTGGAACGACATGAGGGAGAGTAATTAATTACAGGACTTTAATTTTTGGGTGAACTTTCCCTTTAAGATGAGATGAAATGAGGAAGGAATGATCTGCCAGTGTGTACCCTGTTTTTAGTTTTTAGTCTTTAGTCAGGGATGACCGCCACAGGTCAGGACAGGTGAAGGTGAGGCTGTGATGCTGCTCCAGTGCGCTGATTCTGTCTCCTCTTTGCTCTTAGGCCGGACGGGCATCAGAATAACCTGCGGAGTGCAGCGTACGAGGCTCTGATGGAGATTGTGAAGAACAGCGCGAAGGACTGTTACCCCGCGGTGCAGAAGACCACACTGGTCATCATGGAGCGACTGCAGCAGGTCCTGCAGATGGAGGTGAAGAGACTGGGAATGATGTTCAGTGGGACCGGGTGTTGATGTGCATTTCACCTAGGGCTGCGTGATAAATCGTAATGAAATCGCAATCGCGATAAGGCAGTGAAACAGTTCTGTGATCAGCAGTAAATCTCCATCCGAAGAAACCCAGGCAATGCCTATAGTGGCAGCTGAATAAACAGAAGATTTAACTGCTTTCATTGATTCAGCGTGACTAATAAACACACAACTACAAAAATATTTGGTTTATCTGAGTTCGTCATCTTATAATTTTCATTATAATAAAGTATATTTATAATGCAATGCCTTTAACACTGCTTAGAATACTATGAAATATGTTGCGTGCCTTATTCTGTGTAAGAAGCCACTTCATCTCACAGAAGGATTTATTTCAAACACTCGACTGACGTTATGAAGTGAGTTTGGAGTAAAAACGTTATTAAATGTGGTGTTTTCAAGTGCTTTCAGATGGAGCAGCATTTACTACACAGAGCCGGAGTTCACCGAGAAGCTACGCAAATAGCTGTCTTTATCACAACAATTTCTTCGATTTCAAAACCACGTGATTATATTGATCTGCGATTATGAACACGGTTTTGCATAGCTTCTCCGCGATCTACGGCTCTGTGTAGTAAATGCTGCTCCGTCTGAAAGCAGGTGATGGAGATTTATTACTGATTACAGAACCGGCTTTACTGACGAGATGCGCATGACTATCGTAATTGATTAATCGTGTAGCCATAATTTCACCAACTGACTGAACTGAAAATCATAATTTTGAATGTGGAGTCATTGTTTCATATGAAAAAAAGCCTAGCTTATTATCTAATTCTTATCTTATCTAAATTGTCTAATAATGTTTAGTGAAGTTATTCCTGCATCAGCTGAAAACTGCTTGGACTAAAAGAAATTCTTTGAATTCTAATCCGTATCGGCTCATCAAAATGAGAATGGATTAAAATTGAGAAATCGGTGCTGATGACCAGCACTGTGATTCAGGTTGAGACTCTTGTCTCTTTCAGAAGGAATTGAGCCGTGTGTGAGGATGAGGCTTGTTTTGTTGGCTGTAATTGAACTCGTCTGTCTCTTGTCCAGTCTCACATCCAGAGCACCTCAGACAGGATCCAGTTCAATGACCTGCAGTCCCTGCTGTGTGCCACCCTACAGGTGTGTGTCTGTGTGTGAGAGAGAGCGTGTGTGTGACTCTGTCTGTCTGAGCGAGAGTGTGTGTCTGTCTGAGTGTGAGTGCGCATGTGTGAGAGAGTGTGTGTGTGTGTATCTGTCTTGAGAGTGAGAGTGTGCGCATGTGCAAGAGTGTGTGTCTGTGTGTCTCTGTCTCTGTGGGTGAGAGTGTCTTGTCTGAGTGTGTGTCTGTCTGTCTGTCTGAGTGTGCGAGTGTTTGTGTGTGTGTGTCTGTCTCTCTCTCTGTGCGTGTGTGTCTCCATCTGTGTGTGAGAGTGCGTGTGTGAGAGAGTGTGTGTGTGTCTGAGTGTGTGCATGCGAGTGTTTGTGTGTGTCTCTTTCTGTGTCTCTGTGTGGGTGAGTGAGAGAGTGTCTTGTCTGAGTGTGTGTCTGTCTGTCTGTCTGAGTGTGCGAGTGTTTGTGTGTGTGTGTCTGTCTCTCTCTCTCTCTCTGTGTGTGTGTGTGCGCGCGTGTGTCTCCGTCTGTGTGTGTGAGAGAGTGTGTCTGTCTGAGTGTGCGCGAGCGAGTGTTTGTGTGTGTGTCTTTCTCTGTGTGTGTGTGTGTGTGCTCGCTGGCTGATCTCTGTCCTGTCCTCTCAGAACGTGCTGAGGAAGGTGCAGCATCAGGACGCGCTGCAGATCTCTGATGTGGTGATGGCGTCTCTGCTGCGCATGTTTCAGAGCACCGCCGGCTCCGGAGGTGTTCAGGAGGACGCGCTCATGGCCGTCAGCACTCTGGTGGAAGGTGAGGAGCTTCAGCATGCTGCTGTCTTCTCTCTCTCTGGCACATTGCTGCTGTTGCTGTGAACATCGCTTCAAGGGCCTAACATCTGGCGGCAGACATTCGAGCAGTGGACAGCATTAGCTAGCTGTCAGTCAGAGAGTCTGTCACCAGTCAAACTGAACAGAGCTTTCTGCTGCAAACATGAGTTGTTTGGGGCCAGTGGGAAACACTTTGTTCTTATCTAAACCAGGGCTGGTAGGGTTGGGTATCAAACAGGTTCCATTTTAGAACCGGTTCCAAATTTCCAAGAACCGGGTATTTGATAAGACTCGTGCATTTCGATTCTGCCTAACGATTCCTGCGTTCACATTTTAATGTGATTTAAAACGATTTAAGTGCATGAACGGAAAGAACTTGCGCCCTGTTTGCATACAGCGCACACATCTGAAGCACAGAGAGCAGCGGTCGCGGTGCTGGTTCCTGGTTTGTGTCCGTTCTCCAACCGTTCTGTGTATTTCCACTGCAGTAAAGGTTGTTCCGGGCCGGAACTGATTTCTTTCATATTTATCGACCAGAATGCATAAAACTACATCAGTATATCATCATAAACACAGCTGTTTTTGTCTTAAGTTGTAAACAGATGAGAAAGAGAACGCACGTGTACAGTATTTTTAGATCTGCGTGTGTTCAGTGTTAAAGAGACAGCAGCCTAATAAACACGCTGCCTGTCATTAATGCTAATCAGAGAACAAAAGAAAATCATTGACTGATCTTGAAAAGCATAGGTAAAGTTCCTCTTGTAGTGTTCTGTAGGCTGCTGATTTTTGCTCATGTTATTCAGCTGCAACAGAATGCTTTGTAAAAAGACAGAATAAATGTTTGACTTATTTATTTATTTTTTTTTTATATTGGATTTTTTCTTTATCTTATTTGAATCAAAACTAGGAATCGATCAGAATCAATAAAATTCGAACGATACCCAACTCTAGTTGGGCAATTAAATCAACGATAATTCTCAATATAATTTTAAAATGATACGAGGAGTTGGATAAATGTTCAATGATGTTAATGTGCCAAAATCAGAACGGGCCGTTTATCCACTCAGATCAAAGTTCAAACGCAAGCGCTAAGCAGCGCCGTGAGGTCCAGTGTGAAGCACTTTAATTCAGCAAACAGCACTGATGACTCGGTGACTTTAAAGCCAGATAAACGCGCTGACAAACAGGAGGAACACTGTGCGCAACGAAACAGTCCGAAGGTTTTATAATCTACAAATGTCTATAGATGAACTACTGTTTTTCATACAGATGCCTAAAAACCATATAGTTATATTGAGGTGTGCATTATGTGTGGTTTTAATTGTGATTATCATGATTTAAATGTACGCTCTTACGGAAGACCAATGATTAATTTAAAAAAAAAAAAAAACATTTAAAATGAGATTGCTACAACTTTACAGATGTTACCGATTTTGATTATAATTGAAAATTTTCATCTGCATCCTACTACTATCAAATGTGCATTTCTAAGAGAAAAAAAAATAATATTAATATTATCAGGCAACACAAACTTGTTTCTTGATTTGAAACGTCGCTCATTAGAACATGCAGAAACTAAGAAATTAATTTTTTTATTAAGATATTTATTTTAAGGAAATTTAAGTCTGGTTTCACTTTGGAGCAAAAATCTGGATTTAAACTTGAAATAAAGATTTGACATTTATTGTGATAATTATCGATATCAACAGATATGAAGAAAATTGTGATAATTGTTTTGGCCATATCACCCAGCCTCGAGCTAAATGAAAGCTGTAGTTATATAATCAGTCATCAGTTCTACAGGACGTGTGGGAATCTTCATACTAGGTGTCAACTGAGTCATTGTGTTACGGGGCTTTTCCTTTTGAATGAGGGTTTATTTATTTTTTTTTTTGTTTGTTTTTTTTCATGTTGCATGATTGAATGCAGTGATTTTGTAAATTTCTAACATTACAATTTTGTGTGTAATTTTGTTCTGCACATTGAAGCATTAACATATTGGTGTAAAATCTAATTTGTGATTGGTACAAAGAGCCTCAGTTACATGATAACACAAACATGTAAAAGTAAAATGGCTTATCCATACTGTTTAAAAAAAAAAAAAAAAAAAGGTCATTATAAGTGGAACAGGACACTGTTAACTGGTCAGAGTAGAATGACTCTCCCAAGAAGGAAGTAGAGTGAATACTTCTGTGTCCCATTGCATCTGTCTCTTAGTGCTCTCACACCATCACTTGTCTGATTTTACAGCTAAATTTAAAGTCCGTCAGTTATTGTGCTTCGTTTCTCTGGCCATGTTTCCACCTGGTGTTTTTAAAGCCATCTCAAGTGGCCAGTGTTAAATCCAGCTGGAAATGTTTTATGATCAGATCACCACCATGCTCGCTGCCCTCTCACCTAACATGCTTGAGTTATAAGGAAGAGCTTCCACACAATAGATTCAAGTATATCTTCCTTCTACCAAACTAACAGATATGTTCAGGATGTAATATTAGGAGTAATTATGAATCTGGGAGTTGACGAGCATCTTTCAGTGTCTTGACAGTATTTCTTAAAGCCATTTACTGAATGCTTGAAATCAACTTTTTCCCCTCTACCTTCCCTTTACAGTTTTGGGCAGTGATTTCTTGAAATACATGGAAGCCTTCAAGCCTTTCCTGGTTATCGGACTGAAGAATTACGCTGAGTATCAGGTAATGCTGGGGTGAAGCTGGTGTTTGTTGATGATTGTTCCTCCTGCTGCTCTGAGCTCAGGCAGCTCAGGATTTTACATCATTATAGAGAATCAGAGTCTACTTCACCCGGTGTGTGCCGACCGGGCGGTCACGTGTGGCCACACTGGACATTGCGGGACTCTACAGCTCATAAACTTCTCTAAAAACAAGTGACAGTGTGGCTTGTTTGTGAATTAACCCTTGAACTTATTCCAAATGCAGTTCGATTACCCAGGAGTGAATTACAGTAGGGTGTGTTCAGATTGCTGGAGCAGTTGTAAGTTGTGTTCTCAGCGCCTATCAGACTGTGATCAGTGTGTGTGTGTGTGCGCAGGTGTGTCTGGCTGCGGTGGGACTGGTGTGTGATCTGTGCCGAGCGCTGATGGCCAACATCTTGCCTTACTGTGATGAAGTCATGCAGCTGCTGCTGGAAAACCTGGGCGTAAGTCTCCGTCTTTTGTGTGTGCGCTGCTCGTTTAAATTCTTTGATTCACAAGCTGTCCTGGCCAATCGTTTGTAACTATTAAGGTCATTGCGCACTGAGTCCAAAGTTTTCGTATGCGTTTTTTTCATATTTGTCATCCTAAAAATTCGTCACACACCGAAACCTTTCACACCGAGTCCGATGCGTATTAATCCGTTGCGAAAAAATTCGCAAAACCGTACTAAATGAAGTCTTCAAGCAGTGAGGGTGATTTTTGTTGTCCTCACTTCTTAAAAAGAGAAAAAGAAAGGTGAGATATAGAGAGGAAGGAGAGTTCCCCTCCTTATTAAGGAGCAGCGGGATTATCACGAGAGATTCAAAGATTACTTCAGGATGTGAGTGGCTCAGTCTGATGCTTTGCTAGCGATACTAGAGCCACATATTAAAAAGACCACCAATATCTGTGAACTCAGTGTGCAAGGATCTTCACGGTGCTTTGTGCTGCGAGATGAAGTGGATGAACTTAACCGATGCCATTCTGGATTTTGGCGTTCGCTTATACATTGGCTCTGAATTGTCAAAACACCTATTAAAATGCTTGCTACGGATGCAAAAAAACGCAGAAAATCGAACCCAATCCGAATTTTTTTTATGACGGACGAAAGTTTCGGAGGTCGTGTGTAAACGTGATTGACACAACGTGAGGTCGTATTTATTTTTCAACACGTGAAAATTTCTGACTCAGTTGAGTTACGACGGGTCAGATTTTACTTTGAGAGTTGTGTGGGTTAAAAGGATGAGACCTAAATAAGAATGGTGTATTTACAGTATTCACAATGACCCCAAAACAACACAGAGGTTTGTTCTTTTAATCGTATTTGTGTGTAGTATAATATTCTGTGGCACAATAGCACCCCTAATTAGGTCAAATAATGTCTTAAAAATATGCACAGATGAATAATTTTCATAATCACCTGTACCATTCAATAAGAAAACAAATGTGTTTTTTGTAAGGTTGTTTATTTTTCTGAAGCCCTGTAGTTGATCAGTTTCCTTTTATCTCTTTCTCCTTCTGTAAATGCAGCAGCGCAACTGTATCCAGATTTTTATTTATTTATTTATTTTTTTTAACTGTTACATAATTTTTGAATGCATGTCTTTGCAGAATGAGAATGTGCACAGGTCTGTGAAACCCCAGATCCTGTCTGTGTTTGGCGATATTGCTCTTGCAATTGGTGGTGAATTCAAGAAGTACCTGGACATTGTGCTGGACACTCTACAGCAGGCCTCGCAGGCACAGGTGGACAAGGTGAGTGACACCTCTGTTCCCCAGACGGACCACAGACACCGGTCATAAACCAGATCACTCTTTCTGACCGTAGAGGCATGCACCTGCTCATTTTCACTGGGTGTGAAAATGACTAAATGACTAGTCAGTTTAGTTGAGTTCTAGATTTAGTCAGAATCCTAGAGGATTTAGTATGCAGTTATAATTATTGTAATGGCCAGTCTGGCACAACAGTGTCACCGATTACATAATTGGGTTGATTCTTGTGACACTTAAAAATGGACCTATCTAAAGTTGATTGTGAATGTTTTAGATGTATTTCAGTTATTGGTTTAGTAAATGTTCTTGTTATTGTGTAGAAATCTATGAAGCATGTAACAAACTACTAGTTGCTGTTTGTCATGCATTATGGTTCATATTTGAACTGTAGTTACTATAGTGTGTCTAAAAATGCATCTTAAACTGATTGAATTTAGGCATTTATTCATGATTATAAAGCGACCGTATCAGTTCAGAAGACTTAGATTAAAGCACAGGATTACCTTCAACAAATGCATTGAGCAGTGTTGTCATGGGGAATCTCCATACAGGATTGCTAAGCGCATACCTTAAACTGTTCATTTTTGCACTTGCTGTTTACACTGCTGAATCAGTCTTGAGTCCTGATCCAATACTTGTGTTTTCCTGGTAAAAGGGACATCTATCACAATGGATGAATTCCAAAATAACAAGTACTACAGTAATTGATAAAGACCAATGTCTCCACATTCTGTGTGTGTACGTTATACTTTGTAAACATGTTACAATGGTATACACAGAGCCGTTGTTCACTGACAAGCTGCGCAAAACCACGCTGATAATGAATATGGATTTGCGCAGCTTGTCAGTGAACAATGGCTCTGTGTAGTAAATGCTGCTCAATGTGAAATCGCGCACGTGTTGGAATTTACCGCTGATTAGAAAACTGGCTTTACTGACAAGATGCGCATTAATTATTGCCCGATATTTATCGTGCACCCTTAGTTATAACTTCCTTAAGATGGAGGTGTAATCTGTGAAAGCATGTGAAATGTGGTGCCTGTCGAATAATAGGCTGCGCTATAACTAATCAACATTATAATCACTGGATCTCTGTTGGCTTCCTGCGGGTCTTTAAAAAGTCTTAAATTTAGTTGTATGAAATTTAAGGTCATTAAGTCTTAAATTGTACAAGAATAATTATGATTTCTTAATTATGATTTCAAGAAGGTCTTAAATTTGGGTATGGAAAGACCAGAATTGCGATATGGCTTAATGTGATGATTAAACTTCAAAAGGCTATGATTTAAATAAATAAACATGACTGCACATTTAGGTGGTGCTGCTTTGTTTACAGCCGTTGCTGGGGAAACCGCTGTATTTCTGCTGTTCTGAAAGCGCAACCTGCTGGCGGAGAATGAATGTGCATTTTCTATTAGCCTGCTGCTGTTGTTGTAAGTCTATTCCTGTAATACTGGAGGCTGCTGTTTCAGGACCGCATTTATACGACCTTTATAGTTTTTATATATTTTTATATATATATACACACACACACTATATTGCCAAAAGTATTGGGTCACCCCCTTCTAATGAACAGGTTTGACTACTTTAATAATTTCCATTGTAATAATTTACAAATCTTAATGTTTAAGCATATAATGATATTCTAGGGAATTGTGTGCTTCTAATTTTAAAGCAACAGTTTGGACAGGACCCTTTTCTATTCTAACATGACAATGCCTCTGTGTATAAGGCAAGGTTCAAAAAGAAATGATTGATTCAGTCAGTGTGGAAGAACTTGACTGGTCTGCAGAAAGCCAAGTCCTAATCCAAGCTGAACACCTCTGGTGTGACTTTAAATGCAGATCTTGAGCCAAAAACTCTTTACCAAACACCAGTGACTTGTACATTTGGGTACAGTCATTTTAGACACTTCCAAAACTGTTGCAGCAGAGATGGAAATGCAATTTTTAAATACATGAATTATCCATCTTATCCATCAAAGTTTCCATCTTTGTTGCCACAGTTTTGGAAGTGCCTTTTTCTGTTCTAAAGAAGGGGGTGTCCCAATACGTTTGTCCATATAGTGTATGTACAAGTCATTGGTGTTTGGTGATGAGAACGCCATAAAGTAAAACGCCATAAAGTCTCAAGTAAGGATGTCAACGATTAATCGGCGATCGATTAATTGTCGATAAGGGATGCAGTCGATTAAAGCTATCGATGGTCGATTAAGCAGTTTAATTTTGGGCTGCGTGCGGCTCATGCACAAAACACGTGCGAGCGACAGTGACGGGGCTGGATCTTTTGAGAGAATAATTCACTAACATACAAATTACACTTATGTGATCCAAACTTTAAAAGTGCATTAAAACAAACAATATAAATGTATTTTGTATTGAAATGTAGTAACTAAGTAATGTTTAATTATAATTTCCCCAGATAAAATTTTCATACTGGGCTCTGCGCTTATACAGGGCTGCGGGACACGAGCAGCACAGGTCTATATATAGGCTATAATTCGTAATTTAATTAGTTTCTACGTTCGACTTAATAATTTGTGGCCACTGTCTGTTTCATTAATTTGTTCCCTAGAAAACCCATAATTTAACTAAAATAAGGGAACGAATGAAGTCATAGGCCACGAAATCTTTCATTTCACCCCGCTTTTTTACCACAGTAAGAGATGGGAAAACAGTGATTAAGTGAACGACCGACAAAAAAAAATAAACCTGCGAATTTAGAGGGTGAGACGGCGAGGATTTGGGAGAAGAAACAATAAATATTATTAAATTCCTGGAAACTTAACCGGCAGAACAGAACATAAAGCCACGCATGGCTTTAAATGTACCAAACAGCATGAATGCAAACGCATAGTCACAACGATAACGTAACATTTGCCTGCTAACCCATTATTTCTCTTATAAACACAGCTTTGTACCTCACTTGTGTCATACTCGCATTAAAATGTTTCATGTGAGCAGCAGTGTTTTTCGATAGAAGCGGTTCTCTGACCGCACGCCGCAGTAACGTTTGGGATCATTTTATTTTAAATGCCAATAATGTCAACTGCAAACATTGCGATTGTGTTTTAAAATACAACAACGAGTACAATGAAACCATTTAAAGAGGCGCGTTCAGCGGTCTCCATGACGGGATCTGAAACAGCCAACAAAGTAAAATGATCTGTACTCTGCGCGCTCTCTTCATTTTATCAAATGATCATAATCTATTCATTTTACAGTCCTGCTACTAGCCTTTTATTCAGACTAAAACCCCTTTAATTCGGGTGAGGAAGCCTGCGTTTTGAGTGGCATTTGCACATCCTGTCATGCCGGTGAATATATGCCACTGCGATAGACCAGTGGTTTTCAAACCCTGGGTCGCGAGGCTTAAAAAATGGGTCGCCAGGATGATTTAAGGAAAACATATATAAATGTGTGACAAAGTTCAAGATTCAGGGAAGAAGGAAGCGGCAAACTTAACTTTAATAACTAACTAAACATAAACAGCAAAATGAAAGTAAGCGGCAGCCGCCTTATGGCAGAATCCAATGTATATTTGTGATTGCGCGCAGTTTCTGCAGTGCTGAACTCTGTAGCCAATCACAGAAATACCTGTTGATTTCTGTAACCTTATGTCAATCAGAGGAGTTTCATTTAGTCAGAATCCACTCCCCGCTTTTTCAGTCCTGAGTTCTGGAAGCTCGCGAATCCTCTCATTATAGATGTGCAAAGTGTAGAGGTGATGTAAATAAGAGATTAATCGTGCCATGTTAAGAGATTCATTGATTATAGTGGAATTTAAATAGAGATCGCGATAAACAAGTGAGATAAATTATTAAGGGAGAGCTCTTTGCTCGCGTTTTTTATTCCATTAACCCTTAACCTAGCTGTGCAAAAATTAATCATCATATTTTCAAAACTACAGACTTGATCAACGCAATATAGGCTTCATTTGAAAGCTTAGAGTCTGAACTTTACAATGCATGTAGCCAAATGGAAAAACTCCTAAGTAGTGCTGAGTTATTGCTGATTAAACTGGAGGAGAAAAATCATAATTCTTGAAATATTATTTTTGTACTATTTACTGTAATATGTCAAAAACATCATAAAGCTCAGATAGTCATGTGTAATATGTCATTTGAAAGCTCTCACAGAGTAGATTACGAGTATAATTGTTTTGGGCTTTGACTAAACTTGAGCGAGTTTTTGTACGTGAAGCCCCGCAAAACCCATATGTAAATAATAAACAATGTAGCATTTGTCACGTTTTGGCTCGTAACTTCATGAAACATGCTCCAATTGTGGAAAATACAGCAGATTATCACGATTAAAATGAGTCCAACATCAACATAATCCAATAGATCAATCACAAGATGTTGCTCACGCAATTACGACACATAAAACCCCACAGACGCACAGATGCTAACTAAAACTAAAATGTAGCTATCACGTGGCATTTTTGCTTATAACTTCATAAAACATGCATGGGTTGTAGAAAAGACGCATGATTACTTACAGTGGATGCTCCAAGTCCAAGATCAACATAATCCCATGCATTGATCATGAGTGAAAGAATGATTTTAAAAATGCCCATTAGGGGGCGACAAAGGCTAAACAAAAAAGGCTACCTTGGTTCCAAATGCTGTAACTTTTGATTCTTTATGCGGTCATCACAAAATTCAGGTCCAGATACAGCTCACATATAGAGGAACATCACCAAAAAATTGTCCTCCTGCCTTATTTCCTTCCTGAGTTATTGCATGTCAAATAAGAAAGATATGTAAAATTTCCCTTGAGCAAACTTTTATTTTTTTGTCTTTTATCAGCAGATTCTCAGCATGAGAATGTCCAAATTTATTTATTTATTTATTTTATTTTATTTAAAAATGTAAAGTTTTCTTTCAAACAGTACCAACCTTTTGACTCTCCTTGCTAGAGATTGAGAGTTAATTAATTTGGTGCATGTCACTCAGAAAACAATTATTTATTTATTTATTTTTTTTTTTTTAATGCCTACCTTTGTTCCAAATGCTGTAACTTTTGATTTCTTTATGTGATCACCACAAAAGATAGAGCTCACATATAGAGGAACATCACCAAAAAAGAATGATCCCCCTACCTTATTTCCTTCATGAGATATTGCATGTCAAATTAGAAAGATATGTAAATTTTCCCTTGTGTACACTTTTTTTTTTTTCTTTTTTTTTTGTTGCTGTTTTATTAGCAGTTTCGCAGAATGAGAATGTCCAAATTTATTTATTTATTCTTTTTTTGTTTAAAAATGTAAAAAGTTTCCTTTCAAACGATACCAACCTTTTGACTCTCTTTGCTATAGTTTTGGAGTTATGAGTCTTTACGTTTTTTGTATGTCACTCAGAGAAAAAGAAAAAAAACTCTGAAAATGCCTTCAGGGCTTAAAAGGTTAAGAATTTGAATAAAAGTTTCGTTTTTCATGCTGCTAAGACCATTATGTGCCGTATACTTGCTGTTTCGGGAGTGACATCCGCATATCCTCTCGAAATCGCAATGACTGACATAATTATAATCATAACTATGGACTGGACAAAATATATGTCAAAAATGTGCATGAAAGCAAAGCACCCTCACTAATTTCAGATGCACCGACAGTGATTGGATTCTGGAACAGAGCATTCTTCCGCAGTTGTCTTCTTTCTTATAAATTACAGTATACATTATTTCCTTCTGGTTGACTGGGTACGCTGGCGCATTTTGGCTGCCGCTCCGCTCTCCGATTGTTTTTATTGTTTTTGTTTTATTGTTTGTTTTGTTTTATGCTTCTCTCGCTGTGATGTGGTGGCATTTCTTTACTTACGCTGGATTTTTGGCTCAACTGGTGTTGGCCTGGAGTTTTTCCCTGTGCTCTCTGGATCTCAGCCTTTTTGGGGTTGCTGCGGATGTGCCTCTATCAGATACGGCTTTACGCTATACCTCCCAACAGCTTCTTTCCCTAAAGCAGAACTACTATCTGGCTAAAGACGTGTATGATCGTTGTGGAAATGCTGGCATACTGAGGCCTAAGCGCTACGTACATCGGAGCTCAGGACGCAGCTATGTTTCTTCGTTGTCTACCATCACTTCGGTTTTAAACAGCCGACGGAAGATCACAAGATTATATCATACTGGTGTTGACTTTGGTTACTTAAAATCGCTGCCCTGTCTGGAGTGGAATTCTTGCACTGCGGGACCAACAAACCCTTTAAATGCTGCATTATTTAATGCGTGTTTTGTGAACAATAAGGCTTCGCTTTTGTCAGATATTATCATGGACAAAGGATTGGATTTACTGTGTCTCACTGAAACTTGGCATAAACAGGATGATGGCCTGCTCTTCAATCAACTGATTCCAGCAGGTTTTGGACTCTTTGACTTCCTGCAGCCTTCTCGTAGAGGTGGGGGTATTATTGTAGTTTATAACCTGCAATGCAATTTATGCCCTGTGGTTGTACCTCAGTTTACATCTTTTGAAAGCCTTGTGCTTACTGTGTCTGCTTCTCATTCTGTTGCTATTGCTACAATCTACAGACCTCCAAAATCAAATGCAGAATTTCTGTCAGAATTTGCTGAATTGCTGACAATGTTGTGCATTAAATTTGAGAGAATTCTGATACTTGGTGATCTTAACATACATGTTGATCAGAAAAACTGTGCTTTTGCCAAGGACTTTTTTATCTCTGTTGGACTGTTTTAATCTTATACAATTTGTGAATGTTCCTACACATTGCAAAGGCCACACTCTAGATTTAGTTATGGCAAATGATGCTGTTGTGTCAAATCTCACCACTGTAGATGTTGGACTCTCTGATCATTCAGCTGTCTTTTTTTTAATTTTGAGGTACCATATTCTCCAAGGCCTGTTGCACGTACTGTTTCCTTCCGTAAATGGCAATCAGTTGATCAATGTATGCCTCTGATTTGTCTTCTGTCCCTTCTGAGCATAAAATTGTTTTATTTAATAATGCCCTTGCTGCTAATTTGGGCATTTTTGCTCCTATTAAAACACGAAATGTTTCCTTCGTACATACAGCTCCCTGGTATAATGATAATTTACGTTCAAAGAAGGTGGAATGTCTCAAACTGGAAGGTAAATGGTGTGGCTCTGGCTTGTCAGTTTTTCATCAAGCTTGGAAATCATGTTTGGGCCAGTATAAAGCAGAAATTGATACTGCGAGGTCTTCATATTTTTCTCAGATCATTGACAATCATAATAACCCTAGGCAGCTCTTTCACATCATTAACAGTCTATTGAAAGTAGACAGTGTGAATACTTTAACTGCGTCAGTTCAGTCATGCAATGATTTTCTTAATTTTTTTTTGTTCAAAAATTGACAACGTTCGCAAAGATATTCTTAATTCTTCTAGTCCTCATGTTTTTACAGTTAATCTACCAAGTTTTTCCGGTACACCCTTCTCTAATTTTTCCTTAGTCACTTTTGAGTCTCTTTGTGCACAGGTATCTCGTATGAAAGCTTCCACTTGCATACTTGATCCCTTGCCTTCTAGTTTATTCAAATCCTGTTTTGGTTACTTGTGCCCTGCTGTTCTTACAATAATAAATGACTCCTTGTCCACTGGTGTTGTGCCAACAGCATTTAAAACTGCTGCTGTCACTCCTATCTTAAAAAAGCAAAATAGTGATTGGAACAATATCTGCAACTTTCGTCCAATTTCACACCTTCCATTTATTGCAAAAATTTTAGAGGGTGTTGTTTTGTCTCAGTTACACAATCATTTAACGGTCAATAATCTGTTTGAGCCCCTTCAATCTGGGTTCAGGAAGTTGCATAGTACTGAAACAGCCCTGGTTAAAGTTGTCAATGACTTGCTGTTAGCTTCTGATTCTGGCTCTCTCTCGATTCTCATCTTACTTGATCTCAGTTCAGCCTTCGACACTGTTGACCACATGGTTTTACTTAATCGATTGGAAACTGTTTTTGGTGTATCTGGGACTGCCCTAGATTGGTTTAGGTCATATTTTATGGGTCGCAGTCAATTTGTTTTCATGGATGGTTCCAGGTATGATGTGGATCTTGTTTGTAGTCGTGTCCCACAGGGCTCAGTTCTTGGTCCCCTGTTTTTTAGCATTTATATTTATCCTCTTGGTCATCTATTAAGATCCCTTGACCTCAGCTATCACTTCTATGCTGATGATACTCAGATTTATATACATTCTTAACCTGGTCAATTTGTGGATGTTTCTCATCTTTCCAACTGTATTTCTGAGATTGTTGTGGATGTCTGACAATTTTTTGTGTCTGAATAGCTCTAAAACTGAAGTCATGCTTCTTGGCTCTCCCCACCAACTGCGAAATGCTGCTTCTATAGATCTGTCAGTTGATGGTGTTGCCCTAGAGCTACAAAGTAAATTAAAAAACCTTGGCGTTATCTTTGATGTCACCCTGTCATTTGAGCCTTTTGTACAGAACACGGTAAAGACCTCCTTTTTTCATCTCCGAAATATTGCACGTATTCGGCCTATGTTGCCCTTTTCTGTTGCTGAAAAATTGAATAACTCTTTTGTTTACTCACGAATTGATTATTGCAATGCTCTCGTTATTGGAGTGTCCAAATCTTCTCTTAACAAATTGCAATATTTGCAGAATTCAGCAGCTAGAATTTTAACTGGGGCTAGGGCTGGTGATCATAAAACTCCTGTCTTGGAGACGTTACACTGGCTCCCTGTTAAATACCATGTAGATTTAAAAAATTTTAATGCTTGCATACAAGGCTCTGCATGGACTTACTCCACAGTATTTGGCAGATCTTTAAACGCCCTACACGCCATCTCGCAATTTACGATCGTCACAGCATGGTCTGAGGTTGTTCCTAAAACACGGCTGTGATCTAGGGGGGACAGGGCATTCTCAATGTAGGCCCCTAAACTGTGGAATTCTCTCCCAGCTCACATTAGGGATGCTAATTCTTTAGCTGTTTTTAAAACCTCTCTCAAAACATTTTTTTTTTAGGAATGCTTTTATTTGATTAGGTTTCCGTTGTATTTTTGAGATTTACTTCTTGTTGAATTTATAGTTTATTGTATTTATTGTTGTTTTTATGTAAACTTTTATGTACAGCAAGTTTTAAATGCGCTATATAAAATAAATGTATTATTATTATTATTATTATTATTATTATTATTATTATTATTATAATATAGGGTAGCGTCAATTTAAAAAGGAAAAAATAGGGTCGCTCTTAAAGTTTGAAAACCACTGCAATAGACCATTTCGCAGTATTAAGGTTAACGATTAATTTATTGTTAATTTAAACAACGATCGATCATGGAAATGCTCGAAAATTGACATCCCTAGTCTCAAGACATGTTTTTTAAAAGTTGAACTTACATTAATTTTACATGGATTTCTAAACATGCGGCTCTCTTGTGTGAGAGGTGAGTGCAACGCTGAGAGATGTCCCTCTAGAAATGCCATAAATATGCTTTCTGTGTGAACGGCTTGGTTTTAGTTTTGATGTAAACAGGATCTTCTCCTGATGTTCTCTTTTTCCGCAATATTTTGAATGAACAACGCAGCAGCGCCGCATCCAGTGGGTTCAACTGGATAGACTAAAAAAAGTTTTAAAATGCAGCAACACCGTCATCGTATCTCGTGTGCCACTGATAAAGCTGCCTGATGCACACCTAAAATTCAAATGCAACGTTTTTGCATTCGAATGTGGATTTTTATTTTAAATTCGATGAATATTTGGAATTTGAATTTTATTTGACAGCCCTAGCATCATTGTCCTTCAGAGGACATTGATTTATCCCTGGGGTCGTGTGGATTACCCTCACAATGGCTGCGGGTGTGTTTAAGCACTGGCGTTTGGGAGTCTATCGACGTTACTGTGATTAGCCACAGATGTGGTGTTTTAAACGGCACGCCTCTGAAAGTTAAGCCAGGCTACCTGCTGTCTTGCAGACGGACTATGATATGGTGGACTACCTGAACGAGCTGAGAGAGGGCTGTCTGGAGGCCTACACTGGGATCATCCAGGGCTTGAAGGGAGACCAGGAGAACGTGCACCGTAAGTTCAGCTGGACCTCGTCATGCAGACCAGCGTTCAGTGGATTCATGTTAAAACCGTGCATTTCCTCCTGCAGCTGATGTAATGCTGGTACAGCCTCGTGTTGAGTTTATCCTGTCCTTCATTCACCACATCGCTGAGGACGAAGACAGATCCGACGGAGTGGTGGCCAATGCTGTCGGACTCATAGGGTAAGAACTTCTTACTTAACAAATCACTGAACCATGTTTTTCTACTGGCCCAGCTGTGGCAGAACTTAAGATTGTTACCTGCCCTGCCAAAATAAGTTATTGTTTGTTGTTTTTAACCCATGTAGCCACCTTATTAATTTCAGTATTTCAGTTTATGACACCAACATTTTAAATACCAATGCAGCTTCACAGTTCTCGATTTCAGTTTTGGTACCACAGCAAAAACTACTAGTCCAGCCAAATATAAAGTTCAAACATTAAAACGTGTAAACAGTCAGTTATAAAATTAATACAACAGAACAAAGATCTAAATTATTATTTAAAGTGTTTGAGGTTTTTCAGGTAGATCTGATAGTACTCTTGTCCTGTAGGATTTCTTTCTTCAGTACAGAAATAATTGGGTTAGTGACAGTCCTGTCAATTCTGTGCGTGTCCGCTGTTCCGCTCGTGTGTTACTAACATAATTCTAGGTGTTTTCTGCAGATCTGTTCATAGCATTAGCTAGCTTGGGTTAGACCTTGAATAAACCAATGTAGTTCCATTTTTCTTGCACAGAAAATCAGAGATGTTCAAAGCTTTAAAAACAAACTGGATTAGTCTGCTTCATGAATGAATCATCACCTTGCGTTGTGTTAGCCAGTGTTATCACAGTGTTTAACCTGTTGGGCCATTATGGTTCAAAGTTGCACTTGGTGACCAGAGAACGAGTCACAGCAGTTGTCTGCATTTCTCCAAAGATCGTGTCAGGCTGATGACACTGAATTCATGCTTTCTCTGCTCTCGTGTGGATAAAAGTCATTGTGTTTAGAAGGACATGAGTGACTACACTACACTTTCCATTTGTGGGCCAATGCTTTTTAAAATGGCAGCTTGTTCATTGCTCTGGCATAAGTCTTCTGTTGTTCTGGCACATAATTAAGTTGACCCTTTTTCTCTCCCCCCCCTCCAAAGCGACCTGTGTACAACTTTTGGCAAAGATGTGATGAAGCTGGTAGAGGTTCGACCTCAGATCAATGATCTGCTGTCTGAAGGACGGAGGTCCAAGACCAGCAAGACCAAGACCTTAGCCACATGGGCCACAAAGGAGCTCCGCAAGCTGAAGAGCCAAGCTTGGTATGCGATGCACCTCACGTAAATCTCACCTTAGAGGTCACATTTGACCACATTTCGCACAGAAATCCTTGCGGCCTGTTCACACCGGCACAAAAAGTCAGATTTCTGCGTGTCGTTTGTCTGTTAGTGAAAGTGCAGTTTGACTCTCTGACAGTAGGTGGAGCTCTTGACAAAGAGCTGTTTGCGTATCAAGATGCTGACATGCTATGGCTGGTATTTCTCATTATTACCCTTTGTTCATTTTTGGTCTGGGCATGTGACCCAAAGCATGACTCCTATTGGTTGGCCAGTTTTATTAGTCGTGTGACAGATTAAATCACTTTGTCGGTTCAGACCGTTAATTTAGTGCTTCCAAAATTAGCGTTAACGCAGATGATTAATTTTTCCAGTTTAACTTAAAAAATATTTACGCCAAGCAGGGGTTGGCCACCTTAAGCACAACTGCTACTTCTGTCTCCTTTTTTTTTCTTTTTTTTTCTTGACAAGAATTGCGTTTGTTTAGACGCAGAACGGAGACAGAAGTTGTTCCAGATGCGTGCTCCACTCCGCTTCAGCGCCAGCGTGAGTCAAACGAGCGTGGAAACAGTACAGGAGAACGCCAGTGAACTGCGCTCAGATGATATGTTGTTAGCGCGTTCATTTAGTCATGTTGTCAGGCCGTATGTCAGTAAAAACTAATTCTCCTGTCCTGTCAGCTGTTATACTGTGCTCCTTGTTACTTGTTAAAGTCTTATAAATGTTAATATTGATAGCTCTCAATTATACTGTAATGTTGAATGGCTATAATCGATGGTTTAATATGATAAATTTCAGAAAAAATGCGCAACTAATTAATTTTTTTAATCGATTGACTGCACTAGTTAAAATGTTATCGCTGCGAACAGTCCTGGTGTGAACAGGCCTTTATTTTCATAGAATAAAAGTGAAGCCCATTGGTTTTCGGGTGAGAAGTGTCCTGTACATGTTTTTGTGAAGTTCATCTAACATTTTACCTGAATTGAAGGTCCTCAAACGCCTGAGTCTGCCACAAACTGTGTGTTTTTACTCCGTCTTTTCAGCCGTGTGTGTTCTCCATTGTTTTCCTTTGGTCTGTTTTCAGATTACTGGCTGTGGAAATTCTACCCAGAATAATGGAAATCAAACCCACTGAGGTTTCTTCTGTCTTTTACACATAGACGTCAAAGCAGAAGTGACGTGTGCGCTGAGATGAGTGTCTGAGAATGAGTGAGAGAGAGTGAGAGAGAGACATCACACCACCTTCAGAGTTCAATTCCAGCAGCTGCCAGCAGAAAAACTCAACGGCCCATGACCTTCACCTCATCAAGCCCTCTTCTCCATGTGTCTCTGACCCCACTAATAAATTATTCCACATGATCCACATTCTCTGTTTGAAAAGCTAGTGCATCATATTAGTACACGTTTGTCAGCCTGTCTGCATTTAGCTCGAGAAAGGACCATTGTGCATCTGCAGAATACATCTTTGGGCATGTGCAAGATGCTATGAGTGCAGATGTTCCCTATTACACAATCCATTTGTCAGAAGATACAAACCGAGAAGGAAATGATGCTGCTGGAGTTTCTAATGGCGTGACTGGAGTGTGAGTGTGTGAATGAACAGAGGGGTCGCTGTTTCTACTTCCCCTCTTACTATTTCAACCAATAATAAATAAACATGATAAATATCTTGTTTGCAAATTCAGTGAGATGCACTTATGTAAACATAGGAGAGCGGCAAGTAGTCAGGGATGGGCAGCACTCGGGTGAACTGGTGACGAGCGTTCATCCTGCTTCCTCAAAGTCAATTGCTGCGGTATATATAGCCCCCCTCCCCTTTTTTTTTTTTTTAATTAAAAATAAATGGTTCTGTTGTTAGTGTGGATGGTGCAGATAGAAAGAGCTTTCGCCTGCCCTGGAAAGGGAAGACTAGCCACTCGAGGTGCAAGTTCTAGCAGAGCGATCCATGTTCAAGGGGTACAGGAATTACACGCTTACTTCCTCCTTCATTCTCCTTCATTTGTTTTGCAGGAAAATGAGTGCCAAATCCATGTGGATACCAATGGACTTGAGCTTAATATGTGTTAACACGTAGAAGATGCGAAATAAACATGTCAACGATGTCACAATCTGATTTGCATTGATGTGCTTTGGTTGTATTTGTTTTCTTCTTGCGGCACTTAATTGGAGTCATTCACCAAGCTTTTTAAAAAAAAAAAGAAAAAAAAAAAGAATGAGCAGAATCAGACGTTTGTATGAGGTTATATTTTTCCATTGATATGAAAATAAAACAAAATTGAACCTTTCCGGTTGTACTTCTGATACATCTCCCGTGTAATGCAAACAGCCGTCGATTCCTTCATTTCCTAACTTCACCAGATCAAATGGCACTTAATGTGTTGAAGAAATGGCCTTCTGATGGTGGTGTGGGTTGCCTTGCTGGATGTCTCTTCCCCTTTCTCCACATGTATGTGGGTCATGATGATGTTCAACATTGTTCTGAAATGTTCTTCATTAAGTTTCTGAACTAATGAGAGCCTAATGGGAAGCTTTCCAAAAGCAAGTCAATGCTGCAAGAGCTGTTAGCCCACAACTGAAGAATCTGCCTTTACCAGAACCATTGTGGTTTATAAAATCAGTGTGATGATTCTAAGGTGTTTTTATCAAGTAGTGAGATTAAAGGCAAACATTTTTTGCATGACTGGTATTAAATAAAATAACCTGATGTGAAACAGTGGTGCGGTGTACTTGTTGATGGACTTCACGTTTGCAATGTTCGCGTAATACAGATTGTGAACTCAAGCCACTTGATGCTTTTATAAGTCGTTTAAAGTCAATAAATGAGCGACTTAAAAGTTTGGTGTTTCATGCTTATGTTTTCTGTGTTCTTCATTGCCTGCTGGCTGTTTATATGAAATGTGGAACCAAGGTCTTGATAAGCACCATTGCTACAATGGTTTTTAGAACATTGTCATTTGTTTTAATTAAAAAAAAAATAATAAAAAGTAAACGTAGAAAGACTTTAAGGATAATTCAGGTAAGTTGATGGGGTTATGGTGATGATGAGGCTGTAAATATGATCAAATTGAACTAAAGCTGCTCAAAACACTTCATGAGCTTTGTCTTTGCAGTGGCGACACGGGCAGGAGTTTGATTCAAAGCAAAGTATTGTTGACATTTCTTATGTACTTTGAAATCTCACAAAATAAATCTCACCGCTTCTTAGCTGTCGGGGGAATTCCAGAAAACAGGTTATGTGATTTGCCCTGACACGTTTACAGTCAAGCAAGCGGATAACCTCAACTTTCAGATCCAGGGTCCCACTTTATATTGTGTTCCTAATACCTGTGTACTTAGTAACTAGATCTGTATGTACAGTGGTGTGAAAAATTGTTTGCCCCCTTCCTGATTTTTAATTTTTTTGCTTGTCACACTTTAATGTTTCAGATCATCAAATAAATTTAAATATTAATCAAAGATAACACAAGTAAACACAACATGCAGTTTTTAAATTAAGTTTTTTATTATGAAGGGAAAACAAAATCCAAACCCACATGGCCCTGTGTGAAAAAGTGTTTGCCCCCTAAACCTAATAACTGGTTGGGCCACCCTTAGCAGCAACAACTGCAATCAAGCGTTTGCGATAACTTGCAATGAGTCTGTTACAGCGCTGTGGAGGAATTTTGGTCCAATCATCTTTGCAGAATTGTTGTAATTCAGCCACATTGAAGGGTTTTCAAGCATGAACCGCCTTTTTAAGGTCATGCCACAGCATCTCAGTAGGATTCAGGTCAGGACTTTGTCTAGAGCTGTGTCCGAAATCGCTCACTCATTCACTAATCCCTATATAGTGTATGGCAGCTGAGTGCACTATATCAGAAGGAGTGAAAGAAATGCAGTGAACAGATTCGGACGGTGCCGTTTACACTGCGCGTGAGACTTGTTGCAAAAACATCTTCGTCACATATGTACTTTTATTTTTTAGAAAATAATATTAATAGCAATAACACTTAAAATGACTTTATATTGTAATCAGCTTTGTAGTTTCATTGATGGTATATTATTAATTTGTTTTGTAATGCTTATGTTCATAATCATTAAATACTATTAAAATACTGTCAACAACAATAAACTCACATTAACACATTCATAATTTTGTGTATTTATTGTTTGTAGTATCTTGAAACTCTCCCGAGCAGCGTTTTTGCTCACAGATAAGATGATAATGGCCATAGAGTGCCCTCAGGCCACCGTTAATTTGACATCAGAAGGAGTACGCCACCAACGAACATTTTTAAACATACATCAAATTATCATTATTTATGTAAATTAAACGGCATCTCTCATTCAAACTCACTGGTTCCTGCTCTCTCTTCCAGCTCGTCGGTTCTCCGCATTGGATTGTGGGAAATAGTGCTTCAGCGAGTGTACATCGGTTGTACACTCGAAGTCATAATGCATTGTGGGTAAAAAGTAGTGAACGAATGTAGGGAATGAAGTCGTTCACTCAGAATTCGGACAGCACTACAAAATGGCTGACACCCGATATAGTGCACTATATAGTGGATAGGGAGCAGTTTCGGACACAGCTTAGGCCACTCCAAAGTCTTCATTTTGTTTTTCTTCAGCCATTCAGAGGTGGACTTGCTGGTGTGTTTTGGATCATTGTCCTGCTGCAGAACCCAAGTTCGCTTCAGCTTGAGGTCACGAACAGATGGCCGGACATTGTCCTTCAGGATTTTTTGGTAGACAGCAGAATTCATGGTTCCATTTATTACAGCAAGTCTTCCAGGTCCTGAAGCAGCAAAACAGCCCCAGACCATCACACTACCACCACCATATTTTACTGTTGGTATGATGTTCTTTTTCTGAAATGATGTGTTACTTTTACGCCAGATGTAATGGGACACACACCTTCCAAAAAGTTCACCTTTTGTCTCGTCAGTCCACAGAGGATTTTCCCAAAAGTCTTGGGGATAATCAAGATGTTTTCTTGCAAAACTGAGACGAGCCTTTATGTTCTTTTTGCTCAGCAGCGGTTTTCGTCTTGGAACTCTGCCATGCAGGCCATTTTTGCCCAGTCTCTTTCTTATGGTGGAGTCATGAACACTGACCTTAACTGAGGCAAGTGAGGCCTGCAGTTCTTTGGATGTTGTTCTGGGTCTTTTGTGACCTCTTGGATGAGTCGTCGCTGTGCTCTTGGGGTAATTTTGGTCGGCCGGCCACTCCTGGGAAGGTTCACCACTGTTCCATGTTTTCGCCATTTGTGGATAATGGCTCTCACTGTGGTTCGCTGGAGTCCCAAAGCTTTAGAAATGACTTTATAACCTTTTCCAGACTGATAGATCTCAATTACTTTCTTTCTCATTTGTTCCTGAATTTCTTTGGATCTCAACATGATGTGTAGCTTTTGAGGATCTTTTGGCCTACTTCACTTTGTCAGACAGGTCCTATTTAAGTGATTTCTTGATTGCGAACAGGTGTGTCAGTAATCAGGCCTGGGTGTGGCTAGAGAAACTGAACTCAGGTGTGATAAACCACAGTTATCTTTTAACAGGGGGTGGGGGGCAAACACTTTTTCACACAGGGCCATGTGGGTTTGGATTTTGTTTTCCCTTCATAAAAAAAAAAAAAATAAAATAAAACATTTAAAAACTGCATGTTGTGTTTACTTGTGTTATATTTGATTAATATTTAAATTTGTTTGATGATCTGAAACATTAAAAGTGTGACAAACATGCAAAAAAATAAAAAATCAGGAAAGGGGCAAACAATTTTTCACACCACTGTAGTATGTAACCACAGTGTAAGTACATATTGGTACATAGTATCTACAGCTGTAAAATTTCTGTAACTACACACATGTAACAACCCTCAAAATGTAAGTGTAAGTACAAATATGTAACAGGACATTGGTAACAACACTTTTTTCACTTCACTAAGTATTCGTGTAACAGGAATTATATAACTACATTTTGTAACAACAGTATGTATAAGAGTAATTGGAACAATTTGATCCAGGGGGTGGAGATGGGTAGGTTTAGGGATATGTAAAGTGGGAGGAGTTGGATCTCGAGATGGAGTTGGTGCACCACTGTAATACCAGTACATGGTAACTCCTCAGGAACTGTCCACTTAATATAAAGTGTAACATTCTGGACACCAACCACAATTTATATGTAAAGCCTAACTTACTGGCCGCTGCTGTGTAACATCAGAGTAATTATATGGTAAATCCATAGGAATTGTCTACTTAATATAAAGTGTAACACTTTCTTTACCAAAACAAGTCCTGTTACACATTTGTACTTTCATTACCAAAAAGTGTTGTTACCAATGTCCTGTTACACATTTGTACTTACACATACCATTCAGTGGTTTGTTACCTATGTGTAGTTACAGAAACATTAGAGCTGTAGATACTATGTAACAATATGTACTTACACTGTGGTTACATACTACGTACACATCTAGTTACTATGTAAGTACACAGGTATTAGTGCCACTTAATATAAAACGGGACTGTTTGTATTAGTATAACCATAGCTGTATGACGTGCTTTTATTCTCCTTGTACACAAATTTGGTTAAGTATTAAAAAAAAATGCTCAAAAAAAGGGGACATTTAAATCACATATTAGAACTTTAACTAAATATACATGTTGAAAATCTTTACTTATACATTTTTTTTATTTATTTATTTTTTTAACACAATGTGACACTGGAAGCCAAAACCATCAACTCATCGAGGGCTGGGTTCAAAATCATACTGAAGATCAAAATAAAAACTTGAAATTACATGCTGATTGAATTGAATTTCATCACAGCAACTTCTAATGTAAGCCAGTAGCTTGTATAACCTCTGCATGCCTGTACACACTCCAACAATGTCTAGACAAGCTCCTGATGTATGGAAGCATATGTGTAGCAAAATTCAATTTGAAATGCAATATGTAAAATGGCAATGTATTTCTGTATTTAAATTTACATTTTCCCATTCATATGTGCAACATTTAGTGCAAAATGATAATTCAATTATATCATTTAAATTTGCCATTTTCTACACTAGTTTTAATATGCAAATTAAAAAAAAAAAAAAAAAACATTTTAAAGTGTTATAAGTTGCAAAATTAAAATGTATTACCCAAATTGATTAGATGTGTTTAACATGTCCAAGCAAAAACTGTAGCAAAATTATCATTTAAATGCTGTTTTTCCTAAATGCATTTAGACTTAGGGTTAGGGCACTTGGGATTGCATTTTCATCATGATACCACGTGATAATTGTAGCAAAGTACAGTGAGAGTTTCAAAATGCATTCTGAGCCAAAGGTGCAGCAAAAGGGTGATTTAAATGTCTTTTGTTTTTCTTAAATGCATTGACACTTGCACATATGACGTTTTGCATTTTCATTAAATACCCCACGATGAATATAGTTTAAGTCATTGTGGATTTGAAAATGCAAGAGCCGAGCACGCCCCCTAGCTGTCAATCATCACATCAAGGCGGGGCTCAGCAACAGGACGCATGATAGGTCAATATTCACCGTTAACCAAACGCTTTTCACCTGCCTCAGCATCTCTCACTGTTTACACTCAGATTTATGCACATAAGCAAACAGACTGCTATTCTATACTTATTTACTACCTTACCTTAGATTTTATTACTCTTTTATTTTTAATCCGCAGAGAGTTCCTCAGGGGCGGGGGCTTTGGGGGCTCGAGCCCCTGCCCTTTTTTTCAAAATTATTCAAAAGTGCCCCTCTAAGACAAATATCAATGATATTGTGGTCAATAAAATGAATTCTAATTAACATGACAATTTGTACAAAATGGTAACTAATCGCTCAAAAGTCTGAAAATTCCTGTTTATTTTTACATATCTGTCAATCTGAGGCGTTGCTATGTTTGCGTGCGCTTTGCTCGACTGATATTCCACAGTCTGTTCAGAAACCATAGACTCTCAAGTCATGTATGTTTCAGTGAGTGGGTCGACGGAAGGGAGAAAATAAACCAAACTATATATTTTAAACTTTTTTTTCATCAATAATCAAAGCTAGTTTGTCGATTTAATTAAGAATCCATATATATTTTAGAATATTAGGCTACATAATTCATCAATGCCCGTTTGTCATGTATCATACACCAACCAATCATGATCTGGAACAAGTTCAAATTTCAATGGACAATAATGTAAAGTGGAGCGGTCGTTTTCCGTTCTTTTTCAAAAATCGGAAGAAAATGACATGGACAGATGAGCTTATTTGTGGAGCGATTTGGATCTGTGGTTTGTCTCATCAAATTAGCCTACATCGCTGATAAAATAGATGCTGAATGACTACAAAAGCACTGCACAAAACAAAAGTCGCAATAATGGTAATCAGTAGGCTATTCAATTCACTTATATTTAAGTTATATTGATACACCATTTACTATTTCATGAAACTCTCATAGTTAATGAAGCCCAAGTGCCACCTAAAGGCCTATTATGTGAAGTGTAGGCTGGAGAAATGGTGATGTGAAAGGACTTTATTATATTACCATTTTTGATAAGCATTATGAAAGTGTCTTATGCTCATCAAGCCTGCATTTATTTGATCAAAAATACAGAAACACTGTAATATTGTGAAATATTACAATTTAAATTGTTTTTTTTTTTTTCTGTTTTAATATACTTTAAAATATCATTTATTTCTGTGATCAAAGCTGAATTTTCAGCATCATTACTCCAGTCTTCAATGCATGATCCTTCAGAAATCATTCTAATGTGCTGATTTATTATCAATGTTGGAAACAGTTGTGCTGCTTAATGTTTTGCTTTTTATTTTTATTTTATTTATTTACTTTGGAACCTGTGATACTTTTTTGGGGTTCATTGATAAATAAAAAGTTAAAAAGAACAGCATTTATTCAAAATAGAGATGTTTTCTAACAATATCGATCTTTACCATCACTGTTTCTATCAATTTAACAAATCCTTGCTGAATAAAAACTAATTTCTTAAATAAATAAATAAAAATACTGACCACAAGCTTTTGAACGGTAGTGTATATTGTTACAAAAGTTATATTTCAAATAAGGGGAAGGGAAGGGAAGTGATGTGTGGCCAAGTAGGGTGACCCATAATCGGAATTCATGCTCTGCATTTAACCCATCTAAATGCACACACACTGTAGTGAACATACACCTGGAGCAGTGGGCAGCCAGTGCTGCGGCGCCCGGAGAGCAGTTGAGTTTCGGTTCTTGCTCAAGGGTCTCACTTCAGTCATGGTATTGAAGGTGGAGAGAGTGCTGGTTATTCACTCCCCCCACCTACAATCTCTGCCAGACCTGAGACTCGAACCCACGACCTTCGGGTTATAAGTCCGACTCTCTATCCATTAGGCCACGACTGCCCCGTGACTTAACAAGTGACTTATTGCAAAAATATAAAATAGCAATGTATCCAAACTATTGACCTACAATTTTTTTATTTTTTCACATTGCCCCTTTTTATTTATTTATTTTTTACATTTGAGCCCCTGCCCCTGAGGAACTCTCTGCACGTCCCTGTACAGGTGCCGCGGAACACATGCTATTTTACGGATTAAAAATAAAAGAGTAATAAAATCTAAGGTAAGGTAGTAAATAAGTATAGAATAGCAGTCTGTTTGCTTATGTGCATAAATCTGAGTGTAAACAGTGAGAGATGCTGAGGCAGGTGAAAAGCGTTTGGTTAACGGTGAATATTGACCTATCATGCGTCCCGTTGCTGAGCCCCGCCTTGATGTGATGATTGACAGCTAGGGGGCGTGCTCGGCTCGGAATGCATTTTCAAATCCACAATGACTTAAACTATATTCATCGTGGGGTATTTAATGAAAATGCAAAACGTCATATGTGCAAGTGTCAATGCATTTAAGAAAAACAAAAGACATTTAAATCACCCTTTTGCTGCACCTTTCGCTCAGAATGCATTTTGAAACTCTCACTGTACTTTGCTACAATTATCACGCGGTATCACGATGAAAATGCAATCCCAAGTGTCCTACCCCTAAGTCTAAATGCATTTAGGAAAAACAGCATTTAAATGATAATTTTGCTACAGTTTTTGCTTGGACATGTTAAACACATCTAATCAATTTGGGTAATACATTTTCATTTTGCAACTTATAACACTTTAAAATGTGTTTTTTTTTTTTTTTATTTGCATATTAAAACTAGTGTAGAAAATGGCAAATTTAAATGATATAATTGAATTTTCATTTTCATTTTGCACTAAATGTTGCACACATGAATGGGAAAATGTAAATTTAAATACAGAAATACATTGCCATTTTACATATTGCATTTCAAATTGAATTTAGTTACACATGTGCTTCCATACTGATATGATGGCGGATGGTGTTCTGTGGGATCTCCTGCCAGACCTGGATCAGAGCATCAGTGAGCTCCTGGATAGTCTGTGGTGCTACTTGGTGGCTTCCTATGCTCCCATACATAGTGTCCCAGAGGTTCTCAATTGGATTCAGATCTGGGGAACATGAGGGCCAATTATAGCATCAGTGCCTTTGTCATCCAGAAACTGCCTGTGCACTCTGACCACATGAGGCTGGGCTTTGTCATGCACCAGTGTAAGCTCTGAGGATTTCATCCCGATACCTAACAGCATTGAGGGTATAGTTGGCTCCATAGGCGTAAATCCCGGGGGGGACAGGACCCCCCCATCTGAGGGTTGCTTGCCCCCCCCAAAAAAAATATCATTACAAGCAACTCTGTGTCTTGAAAATAATATAATGGACATATACTTAAAATAATTGTGTAAGTAGTAAAACAAAATAAACGCAAAAAAGCGTTTTAAGTTCAGAAATGTTTTGATTCCCCCCTCCCTTGCCTCACAGTGGTTTGGTCCACTGCCTCGATACACTCAGGACAAGAGCCCGGTGGGAGCAGTGTTGCCAAGTCCGCGGTTTTCCCGCGGAATTAGGATACTTTTACTCTCTTTCTGCGGGGTGTTTTTCATGTCCGCGGGTTGGAGCGACCCCAATAACCTGATATTTATCCCCTGGAAAGCGACATTTATCAGGGGAACCCCACCAAAAAACGTGTATTTTACCCCACCAGAACGCGATTTTTAGCGGAAATCCCCCCTGAAAAGCGATTGGGCTAGTTTTGGGCTAGTTTTGAGTAACAATTGGGCGGGTTTTGCTGTGAAAACCTGGCAACCCTGGGTGGGAGAGAGCAAAGTTCATTAGTAGTTATGTGTAAGTAATTAGGCTGTCAAGGCTATTTTATTCTCTTTAAACATCGGGTGAAATTATTCTTTCTCTTTAATACAGATGATGCTGGATCATTAATAAATTAGTCATGACAAAATAATAATGATATCGATGTATTTTCTATGAGCAATTTATAAGGTTACCAAGCTTAACACCGTAGCTTGTCACCCGCTACAACTAACACAGCGATAAACCTGTGTGTGAACTGATATTAGGCTAATATTGTGTTGGGTTTTGCTCAGTATGATGTTAAGTGGCTTAATGCGGTTGAATATCTAAAGAGACGTACTCGGTCCCAGACGAAACCTAAAATACTATGGAGGACGCAAAATAATCATTATAATATGAGCGCGTGGTGAACCATATGAACCGAACTCATATTTAAACACAGTCTCCATGCTGTTTACACATATCTATCCTTACAAGTACAGAGACTGTGCTGGGAGACACACCAAACCTGCTTGCAGGAAGGATAAGGAGAAAGCAATTGTCTGTAGCAATGACCAGCAAAAACATTCTCATTCGTGTAAAGATGTGCCACCTCCCGGAGACACGTTCTGCACAAGATGTCTAAACTGCCTAAAATAATGATCAAAGTACAACACGAGCGATTGAAAAGCTTAAGAAGCCGTCTGCTCTGCTCTCTATAGCTCTCGCTGCACTTAGATGTCATACAGCGGCTGATCTGTGCAGCAAACAGCCCAAACCTGGTTATTTTAGGCAATATAGAAATCCTGGGCAGAACGTGTCCCTGGGAAGCGGCACACCTGGGGTCTCATATAAAACTCCGTAGATTTCATCCTAAAAGTGTACGTACGCACAAAAGCTAGATTTTGCGTACGCGTGAATTTTTTCAGATTTATAAAAGAACGCGTACACCAGAACCTGCGCAAAAATCCCTTTATTATTCCCAGACAGAGGAAGATTGTGCGTACGAGCATCTCCACCCCGACTCCTCCCAGAAACCCCCACTCTGCATAACCTCATCTGCATATCACTCTGCATAACCTCATCTGCATATCACTCTGCATAACCTCATCTGCATATCACTCTGCATAACCTCATCTGCATATCACTCTGCATAACCTCATCTGCATATCACTCTGCATAACCTCATCTGCATATCACTCTGCATAACCTCATCTGCATATCATTGCCATGCATATTCCCGTCCACGTGACACGTGTTTAACACCGTCAAAGGTACAAGACATTAAGGAAATATGACTGTAACTCCATTTGGGCCATAGCCTACACATTAATTTTTATTGCTAAAAATTATCCAGTATCTTTGTTACGTTTTATAATGAAAATATCCATAAAAAAAAAACGGTTTAAAATAATTGTTCTCATTCTTTTACACAGGTCATATAGTATTTCAATTGTTTTAAACAATTCAAATCAAATTAAATTTATGCAGTTTTGTTGAGGTGAAAATAAGCTGAACATCTATTTTTAGTGGACACAGCTGATACATTAGGCCTATATTTTTTGCAGTGTAAATACAATCGTCTGACTCAGTGAATTACTGAAAGTATTTTAAAAAAGAAATGTGCAAATCTTACCGTTTTCCTTTATAAAAAATACCACTGTATATGAAGGATACCATTAATGTTTTGGAGATGCCTTTACACGACATCAACACAGCTGTGGTTGTACAGTAAGATATTATCATTGGTCCTATTCAAACCGGACAATGGACTGACCGTTCAGCCACCGAATCCAGCTGTGTCCGCCATAATATCGAAGTAAGGACATCATGATCATTATTGTTCTCGCAAATAAACAAATAAATAATAAAATAATAATAATAATAATTCCTCGTAAAATGAGATCTGCAGTTTAGTTTAAAAATGAATTATTGTGCGCCTATAGCACTCCTCGCTGTCATAAAATCATAGGATGCCACATGAAAAGTGATCAAATGCATCCATATGTCTAAATTTAATTTTGTTTCATTTCTGCGTGATGACTTTTTGTAATTTCAGTGCTTATCTCCTTTAATGAGAGTGGAATATTTACTGTAAATGCACATCGAAATGAAAACAGTATAAAATCGTTTACTTCATTACTTCTCACTCCAAAACAGTGACGCATGGTCTAGAATGTCCGTACGGTGCGTTTACGCCAAGTTTATTTATTATAAATCCGGATATGTGCGTGGAAAATTGCTTAACGCATATTATATGCCCATTTTGTGCGTACGCAACGTTTATAAATGAGACCCCTGGCCACCTTAATTTTGTGGGATGGTCTTGCTGCTGCTGGTGCTCCTGTGGTCACATTCATTTGCACCAAAGCAAAACTGAATTTTCACCAACTGTATTTTAAAGCATTTAACCCCTTTGTAAAATAAATCAACAAAAGAAAAACACCAAACGTTCATCAGAAAAATACATCATTGATCAAAACCACATAAAGACATGAGTCCGCACTACCTTACAATACACTTCTTGTACGGGGCAGAGCAGTGCTTTTCAATCCTGGTCCTGGGGACCCACCGAATAAATTATGCGGTTACTGTTATAGGATTATTGTTTTGCTGTTTGCTGACTTCATTTAAACTTTTTTTCATTGTTGTGTTATCATTATTGTTAGTTATTTGTTGTACTGTGATGTAAATAACTCATCTTTTTAACATTTGTTATTTGTCACCGTTCTTGAGGTTAGTGTGTCTAGTTTTGAGGGCTAGAGTATGTTCAACCACTTATGTTTGTTTTCTGGATATCTTAGTTTTGTGTGTTGTTTTACAAACAAGACAATATTGTGTACTTATTAGAGTAACTTATTCATTAATGTTTGTTCTTTGTAAGTAAACATAAACTTGATAATGTGACTTTTTAAACATTTGTTTGTTTTTTCCAAGAAACAGAAAAAAAAATAAATTACATCAATGACAATAATTGTTGTTTCAGTTGTTGTGACAAGAATTTTTCTATTAGCAAAATATGACAATCAGCATTGATTGAACAAACAAATATACATTGGCTCAACAAAGTATCTTTACTGAGCAGAACTTAAAAACTATTGTTCAAAAGTCTTACTGCATCAAGTTGCCTTATTTTTTTTTAAGTTTTCTCAACAGTTTATTTTTTTTTTACAGTGTACAGCCCATGCACCCATAACAGAATACCCTGTGTATACAAAAAAGATTAAATGGCAATTAGACCAAACATGAAACATTTCATATACATATACACAACCCAACCAACAAACAAAGCCAAAAACGTCACTTACATTGAGCTGAAAGAACAATGATGTTCCTCAAAACAGGGCAAAAAACAGCAGCTTGAAGAAGAGATGAGCTCATACTCTGCATACTTTGTTGACTGAACTTAATCTCAGACACGTCCTGTAGAGTTTAGTTACAAATACAAGTGTAAGATAAAAAGTCACACAAAGTAACACATTTATTGACATAAAGTAGTTTATTACTATACAAGGGTATATATCAGCCACTGATACTCTGACACAAGGTCCTCAGGGTCCTTGGTTCATTTCTCATCCTTTACATGTACAAGTAGAGTTGATGTAGGGTTTCAAAATCAGACCCACACATCCTGACAAATGAAAATAAAACACATTAGAGTGCAGGTTTGCATTTTACTAAAACCTGGTAAAATATTCCAGTCTAAAATGTAGTGTTAGGTTAACTACAATAGTGTTCAATTTCATAGCATACACGTGTAGCAAATATTCACTGTGTTATGATTTGATAGAGAATAAAGTTTTGAGAAGATTTATGGCTGACTGTTGTGTCATCCCTGCAAAGAGGCTGTTGTGTAAATATTAGACTGCAGACAGAAAGGACTAAAAAGCATCCACCGGCTTGAATGGCCTGTCGGGCTTTGCGAAGGACCAAGTCGTTAACCGTCACAATCTCCTTCCAAAGCGCAGTCGATGGGGAGGACAGGAAGAAGCTGTTTTCTAGGACCAGGTGGGGGGTCTAGGAGTTTGCCGTCATATATGTCCCTCTCCTGATCAGCCGAGCTGCTAACTAGGGAAACTTGAGCAGACAGGATGGTTTCCTCATCATCCGAGCCCTCGACTAAAGTGGGGTCCTCGTCCTTGTCTGAGCCAGGTGTCTAATAGTCAAGTGAGGAGATGTCAGGCAGAAAATGTCATTTCCTCGAGTAAACCCTGATGAGATGGGTCAGCCCAACTGAGAGCAGGCGCTCTGGGAGTACCCCAGAGATGCAACACTTTCACCCGCTCCAACATCTGAGTCATATTGCTCATCTGCATATATCCTGATGTTGTCCACATACACATTGAAAAGACAAGTGTGAACACACTTCTGTTATCCGATCAGCGTATCCTGGTCCAGAGGTAGTCGAGGATGCATTGTGATTGGATCTCAGTGTAATGTAAACGCAATCCAGCCATCGTGTCTGCATTTGCAGGTCAACGTCACGCAAAACCCCACTCCCTCTCTCCCGAACTGTCAGAAGAAAGACGGAGAACACCACGCTGTGGAATGCTAGTGAGACTCGTACACATTTATTTGATTTGTAAAATGTCACATGACTGAAAATGTTTGTTTTTCAAAGAAAACCCACCACTCCAGGTCAACTTTGTATCAGGGCCATCCTCTGCAGAATTATTTAAATATTGCCTGAGAAAGACAGATCCGGTCATTTATCCAGATCGAGAAGTCATTTGTTGTTGCCAAGTGTAAACGTGCCGTGTCCTGATTAACGGATCTGCTTTATCAGATCACAGTGATCACATGTTAATGCCAAATGTAAACGCAGCCTTAGAGGTCGCGAGAAGTGAGTATCAACTGAGGAAGGGTAACGTGTGCATGTCTCTTTATGCATTAGGTAAGGGCTTGAACCCTTACCTGGCATTGGGCACGTGCTCCTGTCTGTCAAGCCAGGCTTGGTGCAATAGGATGCTTCTGCAGAGGTCAGGTGCAGATGCCCTTCCCATAGGTCAGGGGTGTCCAAACTACGGCCCGCTATCACTCCTGTGGCGGCCCGCGAGGGATTTTTAAAAATGATACAAATCTGTGGAGGTGGGCAAACTACGGGCGTTTTCATCCAGCCCATGAGGCAGTTGGTCTAAAATAGCTAATTTGATGCAATATCAGTAAAATCCAATAAATGGCGCTGTAGCCTGTAGTGCATAACCCCTGATTTACACCGTAGCGCCGCTCTGACGCGGTCACCGGAGCTGATCGCAGCCACTCGAGTCAATGCTTGTGTTTACACCAGCCATGCCGCGGCACGCTTCAGAAGCAGCTCTCCACGCCGTTTCGCTAAAGATAGACGCCTAGTCTATTGACGGACGCCGCGTTCAAGCCGCACAGCAAATACAAAATAAAAAGTCTAAATATATACCCTACAAAATGCCTTGTATTGGTACTGTTTTAAAAATGCTTAAAATGCTCCATAGACTTTCCAGTATCAGAACACTTGTAATTGTAATTGGACTGTAATTTTGTGGGGAAAACATGGAAATAATTTGTCGTTTTATCTCGCAAAGATAAAGATAAGATAAAGATATGTTTTCTTCTTTTGTTTTCCACACACATTTTTATGAAAATGGAAATAGTAGGGTACAACGGGGCTAAAGGCCCACCTTAAGAAAAAATGTGCTATTCACTGCGCCTAAAATGTATAATTGCAGAAAAAATATGTACATTGTATTGAACATTAATGGAGCAACAGATTTTGTGTGAAAATAAATCATTCAAGTTGTATGAGGTGGCAAGGGGGGCCTTTTACCCCACACACGGGGCACACAATATTTATACAAATACTTCAGCTAAAATAATGTCTTTTTTTTTTTTTTAAATAATGTCTAAGTTAATACTTGTTCAAAACAATCACTTTAGCAAAGTTTGTACTATGTTCTGCTTATTTTGAAAAATAAAAGAAATTTTTGTTCAATAAATATACTGTCATTAAAATATGTTAATATAAAAAATATATTTTAAAATACAGAAAAAAAATCATTTTAATAAGTAAAGATTCAGAAAGTATTGAAGGAGATCCAATAATAATTGAATATATATTTACAGTAGTAACAACAAATGATATTTTATTATATGATATGATTAATATAACATATTTAAATATGATGGTTTCATTCTAAACATGGTGATTATCTCTAATATGGACACCCAACATAATATATGATATTTACCATCTGAATCTAACCATGTCAACAAATGGAAAAGTCAGCAATCTATTAATTATGATGTTAATTACTGCGCCTTTAGCCCCAACAGCAGGGGCGCTTTTTACCCCAAATACCATACTTTTACATATTCTTTTGTTATTTAAAAACTGTTGCTTTAATTATTTTAAACAAAACTGAAAATCATAAAGAAGACATTTGTCTCAAAATATATGCATTAATTTTAGTGATTCTCATTTGCTACTTAAATCTACAACATTTTAAAAAACATAAAATATTAGATCAAGTAAGCACAGAATCAACTTTGCGCTGCTGCGTGCGATCACGTCAAAGATCAGACGAATATACATGTGCATGTTGAAAAGTGGATGTTTTGGAAAGTGCTAAGCCATGTTTTTGTGCATCTAGTGGTTTAGATGAAAATAATATCAAAGGCGCCTTTTACCCCGGGCCACTTTTAGCCCTGTTGTACCCTACTATTTTTTTTATTTTTTTTAGATTATAAATTGCATTTTTTTTTTGTTGTTTTTTTTTCATCTGAAATGTACTGAGATTTCCAAGGCGACTTAAACGCTTAAAATAAACGCTTAAGACGGAAACGCTTAAGATGAGTATGAGTGTCAGATAATATCTTCCTATTTTAGGGGGGCACCAGGCAAGGAATTGTTGAATAAATAAAGATTTACATAAACTGGAAAAAAGTCGGTTATCTGAAGGATTTGTGAGATATCATCAACTTGTAGAGCTTTGTATTATCAACACAAGGAAGACATGAGTGTAACAGGAATTTTATTAACAAAGGATGAGTAACTAACAACTAAGGGTGGGAATCCTTAGGCACTTCACGATTCAATCTGATTCTGAGTCTGAGAGTCACTATCTAATTCCAAAACTATTCTTGATATACATTTTTTTCCCCTAATTTCCTTCTGCTATGCAAATACATCAAATTTACATTCACGTTTATAGTTGGAATCTCTGTATGACAGTATTGTCATCTTAAAAATAACAAAGAATTATCTTTAAAATATAATGCAGAAAAATAGTACCCACCAATAAAATAAAATAAAACCTGACGTTGAGCAAGTAATTTGCTTCTCCTTTTCAGAATGTGGTGAAAACTTTGTTTCTTGCTCGAGGGTCCTTTGAGTGAAATTGGCAGTGGGTGCGATCAGAACAGTTTCTCCAGCTCTGGGAGGAATCACATAATATGTTTCTTCATGTTAGTTTGCGCACAATATGGCTCTTATCAACAACACCTCTCCCTTTGTCTTAACAAAATCCAAAATGTTGCAGTCAATTTCAAATTTGATGTCACAGGTCGTAGTTTGTCCATCTTTATCCAAACCAATCGAATTTGCCAGCATACCTGCGTTTATTTTTTCTGCTTCTGGCACGCATCCACACACAGTCACTATTTGAATTGAATGCAGAATTGATTCTGGATTTTTGAGAATCGATTCAGAATCGTTAGAGAATTATAATACATTGTACAATCTCATGAATAATTGTAACCACAGTTAATATATAATAGCACTTAATTCATTGTTGCACTATACAGTTTAAATTCGGTTATAATTATTTACGACAAGATATAATGTTGTAACAACTTTACCTTTGTCTTTTGTGTAAGTGTCACACGAAATGAGGGACCAAACCAACCAATTGTACTCATGAGTCAAGTGTATTAAATATAATTACCCAGAATATGCTAATTCCATATGACACACAAACAATTGAGAGTTCAACAGTTAGGACCAGAGCCTAAAAACCAGTCTAGTATTCTAAAACATAGTCCTTGGCTTGTAATCACTGCTAGCGTATACCTTGCTCAGTCTTTGTTGGAACATGAAGTGCAAAAATGACAGTACTTGAAAACCAAGATGATTCTGTAGCAAAGTTCAACCAGAAAAGAGATGTTTGAAGTCCAGCATTGCTTTTAAGCAGTAGAAGTAAGCCAGTTCTTCTAGTTCCAGACTTTTCGGATGTTTAAGCGGCCAAATAATCCATACATGCTCAGAGCAAAAACCCTCTGTAGATAAACATTTAAACAAACAAACAAACCATAACCAAGTGCTACAAACCATATTGTTACCAAAGCAAAATATCATGAACAATTACTTACGATTGAGCTTAGAACTATAAAGTTCCTCAAACAGGGTACAAAGGTACAAACCACCATGAGGTAAGCTTCTCCAAAGAAGATAGAGAATTAACTTCCTGCCATTTCTTCTTCTTTGCTATCTTAAATAGGTGAATTCCATGCATTACCTTAACAGAGTGCCCTCTAATGCTCAGGTGAGTAATGACAGGGCGGCTCTAAGAGGACTTCTGGTGCATAAGTAACAGGGAAACTGTTACACATCCCTCCCCTTAAAAAAAAAATTAAACCGCTCCATAAAACTTTTTCATTTTCTCTACATGAAAAGTTTCAACTTGTTTTGAGTCATCCAACCTCACTAACTGGTAGTTAACATTGTTTAACCTTTTCAAAACTTTAGCTGGACCCTGCCATTTAGGTGCCAATTTGGCCATATAGGAGTCTGAAGCCCGAGACAGAGGGTGAGTACGTATCCAGACTAAGTCTCCCTCTTCGAACGACTCAAGTTTCCTTCTTCTGTTATAGTACCTTGCTTGTCGTTCTTGAGCTTGACTAGTCTTTTCCTTTACTTGTTCAATCAGTTTTCTGTGCCTCTCAACAGTACTATACGCCATATTATCAGGATTAGGTGGATTTCGAATGAGACGTTCCAAGGGGCCTTTTAAGTTGCGACCTAATGCAATCTCTGCAGGAGTTAGCCCAGTACTTTCCTGCCATGCTGTATTTATGGCATACCGAAACTCGGATATCCATCTATCCCATTGTCTGTGGTTGTCCTTTACATAGGAGGATATCATAGCCTTTAGAGTTCGGTTAGTTCTTTCAGTGATATTAGTTTGAGGATGGTATGCCGTTGTTAACTTCTGAATAACCCCCCAGCGCTTACAGGTGTCATTCAGAAGTTGTGCTGTAAACTGTGGTCCACGGTCTGAGACCAGATAGGTGGGTGTACCCCATCGAGTGAATATCTCCTTTATCAAGATGTTAGCAATGAGGTGAGTCTTGGCAGATCTCAGAGGAAATAATTCCACCCATTTACTGCAGTAGTCTACCACCACCATCAGGTATTCATTGGACTGTGAACTCCTTGGGAAGGGACCCATGAGATCAACACCCAACATGTGGCCAGGTTCTACCACTGGTGTTGACTGTAGATGACCAGACAGCTTGGAGATTCTTGGTTTATAAATCTGACAGGTTTGGCAGGTTGTACAAAAACTCCACACATCCTTGCGTATCTCTGGCCAATAAACAACATTAAGTAAACGTCTCAGAGTTTTCATCCGCCCCAGATGTCCACTCAAGGGATTGGTATGGGCAAATTGCAAGAACTTCTCTCTCAAAGTCAATGGTATAACTACTTGCATAATCTCCCCTTGCTGTTTGTTAGGCACACATCGAAATAAATAATCGTTCTGAATGACATAATGAATTCGGCTAGGGTCTGTTACAGGTAACTTAGCTTCTTCCCATAGCGGCTGAAGTAATGGATCCTTTTTCTGAGCAATTCCAATTTCATCCCAGCTGACAGGTAAGTCTGATCCAATATTAGTTGCCTGACAAATAGCAATCTGACCCTTGATTTCCTGTAAAGGTATACCCCTAGAGAGTGTATCGGGTACCACATTACATTGTCCCTTTCGATATTTAACTGTGAAGTCAAAGCTTTGTAACCTCAAAGCCCACCTGGTCAGTCGTGAAGTCGGGCGAGGGTGATTGAAAACCCATGTAAGCGCAGCATGGTCCGTAAACACCTCAAAATGTTTCCCTTCCAAATACTGTTTCCATTTCTCAACTGCCCAAATCACTGCCAGACATTCCTTTTCGGCCGTGGAATATGACTTTTCAGCTCCGTGAAGAAGTCTTGATGCATAAGCTATAACGTGTTCAGCTCCGTCATGATCTTGAGTTAACACAGCTCCCAGGCCGACATCACAGGCATCTGTCTGGACTTTAAAACTCTTTGTGAAGTCTGGGGGAATCAACACAGGAGCTTTTTGAAGAGCCTTTTTCAGTTTATCAAAAGCCTGCTGGCATTCCATCGTCCAGTCCCAGGCAACATTTTTGTTCTTAAGAAAATGCAATGGTGCGGCTATTTCGGAAAAGTGTGGAATAAACCTATGGTACCACCCAGCAAGACCTAAAAAGCGTTGTACCTCTTTGATAGTT
Organism: Spinibarbus caldwelli; assembly: GCA_039654775.1. Lineage (NCBI taxonomy): Eukaryota > Metazoa > Chordata > Actinopteri > Cypriniformes > Cyprinidae > Spinibarbus > Spinibarbus caldwelli. The sequence goes on from CM077244.1 coordinate 33,856,248, forward strand.
GTTGGGACAGGAACATTCTGGACAGCCTCTACTTTGGTGGTTTCCGTACGAACTCCTTCAGCAGACACCACATGTCCTAAGAAGGTGATGGTCTTTTGGAGCATGTTACACTTCGACAGGTTCAGGGTTAGGCCAGCTGCTTCTAGCACATCAAAGAGCTGTTTAAGGTGTTCAAAATGTTCTTGGATATTTTTGGAATAAATCACAATATCATCGAGATATACAAAACAGAACTTTCCGAGACAGTCTCTCAACACAGTATTCATCAAGCGCTGAAAAGTTGCAGCGGAGTTTTTCAATCCGAACGGTAGACAAATAAATTCATATTGTGCGTTTTTGGTTACAAAAGCAGTCTTTGGAATACTAGCCTCATCCATCAGCACCTGCCAATAGCCACTTTTGAGATCTAATGTACTAAAAATAGTAGCCCCATACATTGACTCAAGGATGTCTTGAATTTGCGGCATCGGAAATCCATCCAAAGGTGTCTTGGCATTTAAAGCTCTGTAATCAATGCAGAAACGCATGGTACCATCCTTCTTAGGGACTAGAACTATGGGAGCTGCCCATGAAGAAGTTGAGGGCCTTATTATTCCTTTTTCCAACAGGTTGGAAACTTCCTGATCAATGAGTTGCTGTTTAGCCATAGAAACAGGGTAGGCCCGTTTACGTACTGGAATGTCATCGGTGGTGTTAATCTGGTGCCGGATCACAGCAGTTCGGCCCAGGGAGTCTGTGCAGACTGTTGGCCGATCAAGCATAAGTACTTCCAGCTGCCCTTTCTGGGATTTGAGAACATCTGCTCGACTTGCCAGCTCTTTAATGGTTGCCAAGGTGGAGGAAGATACTTGCACGAGAGGTAACGCCAGATGTAGACTAATTGCTGCTGAAGATGCATACGAAATGAATGAATGTTTCACTTCAGATGCCTCCGGTAGTACGTAGATCTTGTCCTTAAAATCAATCTGGATCTCCGAGTCAATCAAAAACTCTAGGCCAAGTATGATGGGTAAAGTCAAATCTTGATCTCTCATCACAAAGGCTGAGAACGGATATTGATGTCCATGCACTGTACAATTCCAGATTACCTTTCCGAGAGCTGTCTGTACATGACCATTGGCAAGAGAGAAAGTCTGACCTCTGCTGGACTGTAACGTTTCAGTGCTTGACTTCAATCTTTTCCAGTAGGACTCCTGAAGTAAAGAATAAGTACTACCAGTATCCAAAACTGCTTGACATCTATAGTTATTTATGGAAATGGGCAAGGACAATGGGTCAAGTTGTTTCTCCATATCTCCCGACATTACCGCAATGTGATGGTGCGACTGTCGCCCTTTTGGTGCTTTATTAGCTCCATTCAACTTCGCTTGATGCTCTGCTTGTCTCTGTCTCCAGTAGGCTCTTTCCGCACTAATATCCCTTTCCACTAAGGTACCCACACGTACCAACTCATCAACCGTAGCAACAGTGCCTCTGAGTATGCTGGCGATACGAGGGTTACAGTTCCTAAGTGCGGCTTGGAGTATTTCACGTTCTGCCATGGAAGGTTTCAGTCGTAGACATAAGGCTCGATATTGATAAGCAAAGGTTCGAATATTTTCCTCAACTCCTTGTTTCCTTTCTCTAATTCTTCTTTCAACCTCAACCTCATGGTCATCAGGCAGAAACGATTGTAAAAAGACCTTCCTAAATTGACTCCAAGTCTTTACCCTCTTCTTCTCCGCAATCCACCAGTCCTTGGCTGTATGCGTTAAAACAGAAGGCAACATGGATAATATCTCAGCATCAGTCAGAGGTTGAACTGCAAGATACTCATCACATTTTTCAAGGTAAGAAATAGGGTCCTCTCCCTCCAAACTACCAAATCTTGGAAACTCCAACTTAATCGGTGTTTTAAAATGTATAGGGTAGGTTAGACTATCAGTTGGTATAGGTGGACTGAAGTGGGGCGTAGATGTTACAGTGTGGGAAGTTTGGATTAAAGATTTCAGCTGCACATCCCTTCGTGACATACAATCCATCATTGCTTGTCCTACCTGTTGTATGCTCTTTTCTAAGGTTTCTTTTACCTGTTGGCATTCAGACTTGAGCTCAGTGGGCAGAGTTCTCTCCAGTTGCTGTATCCTTTTATGGTGAGCCTGTTGCTGAGTTAAGAGGTTCTGCGTCTGCTGTTCCATCACAGTCAGCCGATGATTTTGCTTATCCATGTCATGTTGCACCTCCTTGGAAAACACTCCAAAAGACTTTTCCAATTCATCAATTCTATGTTCTAACTTACTCACCCTTGACTCAAAACTGGAAGCAGCTACATCCTCTTCTTGAGGAGGTGGTGGCAAAGGTAAGTACTGAGAACTATCTTCCTGCTCTTCCAGATCTACCTCATTCTCTAAATACAAATGACTGAGAGATTGGATAAGATCTTGAATTGGTTCCCGCCTGATTGTAAAAGGTGCTGCGGAATAGTCCGGTTCTGTAGGATTTTCACCCTCTGTCTCATCACATACGTCAGCCATTCTGGACCAGTTTTATAAACTGATACTGAAAATGTTGTTTAATAACTCAATACATTTTCCCAACCATAAAGTTCAGTGACACTTCAGCACATTCTACCTAATGACTCATAAATACAATCAGCCTGTTTAAAATCATGTCCCTGTTCGGGCGCCAATTTGCGTAACAACTTTACCTTTGTCTTTTGTGTAAGTGTCACACGAAATGAGGGACCAAACCAACCAATTGTACTCATGAGTCAAGTGTATTAAATATAATTACCCAGAATATGCTAATTCCATATGACACACAAACAATTGAGAGTTCAACAGTTAGGACCAGAGCCTAAAAACCAGTCTAGTATTCTAAAACATAGTCCTTGGCTTGTAATCACTGCTAGCGTATACCTTGCTCAGTCTTTGTTGGAACATGAAGTGCAAAAATGACAGTACTTGAAAACCAAGATGATTCTGTAGCAAAGTTCAACCAGAAAAGAGATGTTTGAAGTCCAGCATTGCTTTTAAGCAGTAGAAGTAAGCCAGTTCTTCTAGTTCCAGACTTTTCGGATGTTTAAGCGGCCAAATAATCCATACATGCTCAGAGCAAAAACCCTCTGTAGATAAACATTTAAACAAACAAACAAACCATAACCAAGTGCTACAAACCATATTGTTACCAAAGCAAAATATCATGAACAATTACTTACGATTGAGCTTAGAACTATAAAGTTCCTCAAACAGGGTACAAAGGTACAAACCACCATGAGGTAAGCTTCTCCAAAGAAGATAGAGAATTAACTTCCTGCCATTTCTTCTTCTTTGCTATCTTAAATAGGTGAATTCCATGCATTACCTTAACAGAGTGCCCTCTAATGCTCAGGTGAATAATGACAGGGCGGCTCTAAGAGGACTTCTGGTGCATAAGTAACAGGGAAACTGTTACAATGTATTATGCATATTATGAATAATTATAATCCTTTATACCCTTTAATAACCCTTTGTAATGCACTATACATAAAGGCTTTAAGTAAAGAGTTACCAAGTTCTTATCTGGCTTTATCATTCTTTATTACTTTTGGACCCACAACAGGGCAAGAACTGTAAAAATGAGGGAACAGTACACTTAAAGGGACAGTTCACCAATAAAAATAAAAAAATCTGTCATTAATAACTCATCCTCATGTCGTTCCAAACCAGTAAGACCTTTGTTCATCTTCATCCCCATCCTCCGTGATTATCAAGAGTACCACGATGCAAGCATGCTGCTGACGCAGAACACGCGTGCGCTGTGCCTTGTTTACAAGCAGAGGAATGCACAAACGCGTCATGGTACTCTCCATAATGGCGGAGGATGGTGACTTGGCGGGAAATAATTGTTGAATAAGTTGTTATTTTTGTTTTCTTTGTGCACAAAAAGTATTCTCATAGCTTTGTAAAACTACAGTTGAACCACTGATGTCACGTACTATTTGAAAGATGTTCTTGCTATGTTTCTGGGTCTGGGAACATTTCAGTTGCAGTGCTGTCTATGGGAGGGTCTGAGAGCTCTCGGATTTCATCAGAAATATCCAATATAATTTGTGTTCTGAAGATGAACGAAGGTCTTACCGGTTTGGAACGACATGAGAGAGAGTAATTAAAGTGTCATGAAATCCCCATGTTTTAGCACTGGTCTTTCTCACCTTAGATCTGAAAAAGACTCCAGAAATGGGCACGTAAAGCTGTGGAAAACTGGGAGTGAAGAGGGTAGGAAGAGGGGAGAAACCAACCAACAAAATACAGACCTACAACACACTCATCATACAGACAAATGAATATTACAATATGAGCAAAGAAAGAAAAAAAAACAAAAAAAAAACTATATATTGAAAAAATATAATGATTTTGAACTCTCAAGAAATCTTGTCAATAGAGACTACTAACAATCATCATGAATAAGTCAAATATGTTTTGATTAATTATTATTTGAAGTAAACAAATAAGCAGAGATATTGGTCTATATGAAAAATGAAGAATAACATTTAAAAGTTTTAATAATATAGTCTCAGAACAAATGACACACGTCACTTTAAAACAGAAAGAATAAAGGCATAGTTACTTTTTGTTTACTCTTCTTTGAATTTTCGGTCTATTTGATTGTTTGTTATGTATCACAATAATATTAGCGTAGATGCCATTCTTCTTACGATGTAACGAGTACATCGTGTGTTATGAGGAGTGTTCCCGGTTCCAGTTGATCTAATTAATGCAGCCTAACAATCCTTTAACGGATTTGAATAATAGAAGTGTATTAGTGTGTTATGTGTAAGCCAGGTTAAAGAAATGTGACTTTAATCTAGACTTAAACTGACACAGTGTGTCTGCCTCCCGAACAGTGTTAGGTAGATTGTTCCAGAGTTTGGGCGCTAAATAGGAAAAGGATCTGCCGCCCGCAGTTGATTTTGATCATTGGATCATAAGAGTTCATTCTCATGAATAATACTGATAAAAGTCCAGAAAACTGATGACATAGACGCGTACTCTCCAGCCAATCACCACTGCAGATTAACACATATATGTCACTTTTCGTGACATTGGTTCAACTTTGCTCTTTGAGTCGTAAGAACGAAATGGCTCCAAAAAAAAAAGAAAAAAAAAAAAACTTTCTCTTAATAACACATAATGTGTGCTATTGTTGTTTTCACTGATGTGCAACCTGTACATATATGTTAGCATCTCAAAAAATGAGTTTTAAGGTTTCATGACCCTTTGTTTATTTTTGGGTGAACGATCCCTTTAACAAACGGAGAGTTTGGAGAGGCTGTTCACTGCAGAGCCACACTCCAACTCTACCCATGACCAGCACTAAACACAACTCCACCATTATTAACATAGTTAATATCACATAAATAATACGGGTGTGTGTGTGTGTGTGTGTGTGTGTTTTACACAGACAAAATGTTTTAAAAAATGTAAGTGTAAGTTTTTTTTTTTTTCCTGAAAAATGTTAACAGTTATTCACAAAATGGAGAAACAATATTTGATCAATAATAAATAAGCTTTAATAGATATCCACACAGCACCCACAGGGTACAACATCTGTCAATGTAACATCATAAAAATAAAACCAACAATAATAAATATTTAAAAGTCATATATTAAATAAATACTTTAAATAATTACAATTAAAACAACAGTTATTCCAAAGTTCAACTCAAACTTAGCAAGGACAACCCATTCAAATGTTTTACACAACCAGTGAGCATTACAAAAATACATTTCCACACAGAAAATATGAAATCCAGACAGCACTGGTTGGTTGGGTCACCACTGGTCAGCTAGTTTGATGCAGCAATGTGGCGCAGACTGCGGAAGACGTCCTGAGTAAAGCTGCGCAGCTGCTGAAGAGAGAGATGGATGGCCACTTGGACTTGATAATCACCGCTGAGCCGCGGAGAGAGCGCTGTGAACACTGCCTTCTGGGATACTGTGCTGGGAATCTGGGCCAGCTGCTGCATCTGAGCAAGAACAGAGGACAGCATTAGACTATTCTTCTGTTGGAGGTCATACTTCTGTTAGGGATGTTAAAGGGTCTAATACCTGGTGGACCTGAGCAGACAGGTCTCTGATATCAGCGAGCAGGAGGGTCAGCTCTTCTGTGGAGCTCAAGCGCTCTCTGATGTCCTGCAGAAGTTCATGGTGCAGTTCCAAACCGGCCACAATACGGCTTAAACTCACATCCTGGTCAAAACACAAACAGTCGCAAATATTTCAAGCCTGTATGTAGGCGTGATGCCAGTGACCAAAACTTGACTTGAACACAAAGTCTGCAGGTTTGATTCTGGTGATGCATGAACTAGACACAGGTGTGCTGAACATATAACCTCAGTATGCTAGTGTGCTTCATGCTTTTAATGGCTTCATCTGTATCTTAATTTTTCTATGATAAATATGACCCTGCAGCACAAAAGCAGTCATAAGTAGCACAGGTATATTTGTAGCAATAGCCAACAATACATTGTATGGCTCAAAATGATCCATTTTTCTTTTATGTCAAAAATCATCAGGATATTAAGATCATGTTCCATGAAGATATTAATAAATTTCTTACCGTAAATATATCAACACTTAATTTTTGATTAGTAATATGCATTGCTAAGAACTTCATTTGGACAACTTTAAAGGTGATTTTCTCAATATTTAGATTTTTTTGCACCCTCAGATTCCAGATTTTCAAATAGTTGTATCTCAGACAAATATTGTCCTATCCTAACAAACCATACATCAATGGAAAGATTATTTATTACAGCTTTCAGATGATGTATACATCTTAATTTCAAAAAATTGACCCTTATGACTGGTTTTGTGCTCCAGGGTCAGATAGATTTACCATGCTTACACTTTACTAAGTGAGAGAGTATTTACCATGCTGAGGTCCTCTGACTTGAGCACTGGCGGAGCAGGGATGCCAAGATCACTTAATAAATACTCCAAGTGTTCTGCTTCGCTGGAGAGAGTCAAACCCTGCAAACAACACATTATTATTTCCATTATGACACTATACTAGCAGAAAAATAACTCCATAGACCGACTGTATTATGCCATCTGAACAAAACAAAAAGAGACTGTGTAATCACAACACGATCGATTTGATAAGAATTTATAGTTATAAGTGAATTAGTGAAGAATGGGTTAATTCTTCACTGACGCATGCTCCTAAGAGTTATGAGTGAAGAATGTGTTAGTTATTATCTATGCTATTATAGCGTTATATTAAGATATAACCAGCTGTCCTGTTCTAATGGGTTATTGCTGTAGTAAGTACCCAGCACGCACGCTCACCGTGGTTTTGACGCACGCCTGGTGCGCCGCGGGGATGTCGCTCAGGATCTTCTTGGTTAAACTCGTGGCGCGCTCCACAGCGCGCGTCAGCTCCTGCGTCTGGAGCGGCGCGGCACCCGCCAGCGTCACACAGCACTGCACTGCAAGAACTGAGCCGCCAGATAATAACGCGTCAGTGATTTATAACAAACGCGATTATAAACACTGCTCTAACAATCTGCAATACTAAACATTTACATTGTTTAACTGTATCTCAAATAGCTTTTAAATTATTATTCATAAAGTTTTCAAAGTCCATTTCTTAAATGAGCAAATTTATACTTACTGAGGTAAAACTTCATTGTGGTTCTAAGTGTATCGAATATTTTTCTGCATTGATTTACTGCATTCTAGTAGCCTTTTTAAACCCATTGGGATTGTTCAACTAGGGAAACTTTCATGAGCTGTCTCGTTATTGCGCTTAAATTCTAGTCTTATTACGTCTGCGCTGCATTGCGAAAAACCAATAAGGAAAGAGGGGAAAACGAAAAAGACACTCCTGTGCTTCCGGTTCTGGGGGGGGGGGGGGGGGGGGGGGGGGTACGCCCCAAAAAAGTGGAACTTATTTCTTCAACTTAGTTCTGATCTTGTGTGAATCAAAGCAAGTGATCATCAGCAAAATGCGCCTTATTTCTTTAGGGCGAATTTAATTAAATGGTCTTTCTGATCTTTAATATCACACAAGTCCGGATCTGACGGATCTCCCGGGAATTCTTCAGTTTCGTCACTGCAGGAACAGCAGAAAAAGCCCAGACCGCAACATTAACCGCTGCGTCACAGCAGCGGCACCCCTTCGCCTTTAACTACACACACCCACACACACACACACACACACACACATGCTTCACCGGGATAAACCTGTCAGAAATACATCACAGTGTCTTAAACAAGAGTGAAAAACACTCACTTCCGTCAGAAATATTCAAAGGCCGTTTGTTTGAGTTGTAGATGCGTCTGCTCTAAACACGCTGAACAGGAAGAGCCTGAGATAATCATGTGCTGATCTCTGTGAAATACAGCTGTTACACAACACAGGCTTCTGTTAGCACACTTTTAATGATATGACCAATTGCATTATTAATTACGATTAGGCCAATTTTACCTGTTTATTTCCATATTTGTAGAATATATTTTCCTTGAAATGATCAAATTTCTCCTAACAAATGCAAAACAATACTCCCAAATCAATTTACTAATTAAAATTTTGCCACATAAAGTGCTAACTGTAAAAAAAAAAAAAAAAAAAAAAAAAAAAAAATATTATAATATATATATATATATATATATATATATATATATATATATATATATATTTCTTCTTCATTTGCTTGCATTATCTTTGGATTACAGTTCCTCATGTTTATGTCCCCTGTTTAAATTAAATTTTTGCATCCTCAGTTCTGCTCTGAGTAATGCATAACCCTGGATGGGAGAAAAGTGATCTGATTCAGTCATATTGATTCATCACTGGAACTGATTTTTTAGTAAATAAGCTCAGATTTCAGATTACTGTACTGTAAAGTTAATTACAGATCTTTATTGAAAAGGGTTTAAACAATAAACAGCACAGTAATCTGTAATGTCTGTAATGTGAGACAGAAGGACAGCTGATGGTGTTTGAGGTCTGCTAGAGCAGGAGAGCTGGCAAACCTGCTTCATGACGAGGACATGCACTTAAATACTGATTATTACATTTCTCTTCGACAAATGTCCATGAAATTTGTTTCATTTATGTCTACGCAATCTATCTTTTTTTTTATGGAAATAAAAAGCAGTTGAATGTGAGAGGATAGATCTTTTCTTTCTTTCTTTCTGAAAATGAACTAAATGACCTGCAGAAAACAATAAGCAACCAACACATCAGTGCAGTAGTTCTTATTGTCTCTGTGTTATACAGCAGCAGCTGTAACTGGGAACAATATTTCAACCAGTAATTTTACTGTTCTTTTCATTTTTTTTTTTTTTCTCAGTTAATCACAAAGTTTGTATGCAACAATCTGAACATGCTATACCACTGGGGAAAAAAGAAGAGCTAAACCTGTGCTCATGTGGTCGAACACATTTTGGGCAACAAGTCTGAATATCTGCAATATTCTGAATACTGAAGAGCTGTAATTCAGTGATTGAAATGATTATGGCTATAGATGAGGTCTGCTGTACCTGATAAAGTTTCTGCTGCAGAACAGAGCTTTATGAAGAAAATTTAGCATTTCACTTGTAAAAGACCATCCATTAAACAAACAAACAAAACAAGTTAGTAGTTGTGGCTGATAACTATTATGAACTTGAACAAAATGAAATCTCATTTAAAGGAAGAGAGGTGTCCCATTTATTTTAAAATGGTAATCTTAACAGTAATTATGCTCTTTCATTCCATGTTATATAGAGACATATCAGACGTGTCCCCTAAATAAAGATGAAATTAAACACCTCATCTCATACAGCACTGATTCTTGAGAATGGGACAAAACGGTGCAAAATTGAAAAAATTAAACCTTGTACTCAGACAAGTCAAGTCAAGTCACCTTTATTTATATAGTTAATAAATAAAACAATACAGATTGTGTCAAAGCACTTAACAGTATCAAATTGGAGGATAGAGTGTCAGTAATGTATAATGTATAGACAAATGAAACTACATTTATATCTTATATGTACTAAGCTACTGAGCTACGCTTTGATTCAACCTCCCAGCTTTTCTCTTTTTTATCAAAATGTGTTTTTTACCTTGGACTGTGTAATTTAATTTTAATTTTATCTTTAACAGCATTCAAGATGTTTTTAACATTTCAAAACACATTCTCATGTTAGCAGACAGATTACACTTTCACATGTGACCAACAATTCCTCAACAAATATAAAACATCATAATAAAATATTATCAAAATATTCATCTGACAGAGATGACAAAAACCTGAATTTGTAGTAATTTTAACTATCAAATAACTTGAATCAATCAATTACTGTATTAAAACAAACACAACAAACAGTGAGTAGACTCTTAAAAATAAAAGTGCTTCACGATGCCATAGAAGAACCTTTTTGTCTAAATGGTTCCATAAAGAACCTTTAACATCTGAAGAACCTTTCTGTTTCACAAAAGGTTCTTTGTGACGAAAGAAGGTTCTTCAGATTATAAAAAGGTAAGAAAGAAATAGTTCTTTAAAGAAACTTTGACTGAATGGTTCTTTGTGGAACCAAAAATGGTTCTTCTAAGGCATCACTGTGAAGAACCTTTTGAAGCACCTTTATTTTTAAGAGTGTGTATTATTGTTTGTAAAGCTTTTTTTCACGATTCACATTGAAGTATTTTGATATATCATTGAAACACAAATGATCTATTTTCTCTCATCTCAGAACAGTGCTGTGCATCTGCTAACCTGGTAACTTTTAAAACAGTTAAATGAACAAATAAAACAATTAGTTGTTACCTCTATGCATTTACATTCATCTTAATATTCACATTTAAACACCTTAACAAATGATCCAAAAAATTATCAGAACACATATGATCAGAATACAAACTAACTGTATTATATATAGATGTTTTATCCAGTGTTTTGTGTTCCCTCAGCCTTATGTCCCTCGACTCTAACCCTGCTAGAAGTGATGACTATCAATCCACAAAAACAATACATGCTGTATATTTAGTATTTACACATTATTAGAAAAATCGAACACTGTTTTATATTTAATATAAAATTATAAAATTATATAAAAAATAACTTGAAAACCACAAACATATGATGAATTCACGTTGAATGTCAACTCCATCATTGGCCCGTCACCACCGTCAGACATCAACATAGTAAGACAGAAAATCTGACGGTGTTGACAAAAAGTGGGGACACAACTTTTAAACCTTATGAAACACGCATGTGTCACTGAAAAACAACCTTGCTTTGATATGAGATATTATGAAGTGTTGCTTTTGATAAAACAAACTCTTTTTCATCATTAAAAAAAAACAAACAAACAAACAAAAAAAAACATTTTTATTTATTTTATAGCATATGAATGATTGAACCCTTCTCTGTGGACTCACTGTTTTAGATGTTGTGGGAAGACAATAAATGTCATAGATTTGATATAATAATGATAAAATTAAATCGAAGGGGATATTTGTGTTAAATACATTCTATTATTAATCCCTCATAACACTTACAGCTGAAAATATTTTCATTTTTAAACCTATTAGCAGTTAAAATTGCTGGACATGCTTTGTCCTATGACTCAAGAATCAGTGACATACAGACTGATTTTCTTACATTCAGAGGTTTTATTCTCATAATAAATTATTCTCATAATCTAGATGTTTATATAGCCAGAGGCAACAGCGGCAAGGAACCAAAACTCCATCGGTGACAGAATGGAGAAAATAACCTTGGGAGAAACCAGGCTCAGTCAGGGGCCAGACGAACCAGCAGTTTAATTCCAGACTGCAGCACAGGTCAGATTGAGCAGAGGACTCATCTGGTTTCAAACAGAAAATACAGTTTAGAACAGAATAATGAATAAAGCTGAGATAAATCGTGTATTGATTTAGCACTGATTTAGTGGCTTGTATCAGTGTTGAATCCAGTCAGAACCCAAAGTGTTTCAAGCAGTTCAGTCCAGTTTGGTGAAGTTCAACAAGAACCGGTTCAAAAAAATGATTCGTTCATGAACTGCACATTACTGCAATTCATTGTGCAATGAGCATTATTAGCCTATTATAGAAAATCCACACAGATGATGACAGTGTTTAATCTTCTTCAAGGCATTAGTGGGGGTTGTGTTAAAGTACCTATTTGGATTAGAAAAAAAAAACTGTCCATTTATCTGTAAGAAATAGATTTGAATGGGCTCTTTTTGAAGGGGCAGCATGGGGTTTGTGGATTTCACACATGTACATCCAGCAGCTGGTGAATGACAGTGAGCCATCGACCTGCGGTTGAATCCAGCATCCCACCACACAGGACAAGCGGTCTGGAGAGCGGATGGGTGATCTTTTTAAAAATCAGGATGTCAAATCAGTAATAGATTCTTTGTGCTTGCTGTGAAGTAGTGTTTGGTTGCTCTAGACTGAGGAGAAATCTGTCCACTTCATCTTACAGAGATCACTAAACATTCATGTTCTGTTGAATCTTCATGACTTTACAACATAAAGGAGGGTGAACAAATCCAATACATAGCAAAACAAATAAAACGTAACACATTACAATAAGGTTGTTTAAATGACTCGTTTGATTGTAATTTCGGCATTCTTTTTTAACATAAAAATGTTATGATTAGTTTATGCAATATGAAAAGTTATAATTTCTTGAAAACTCCCTTTTGTTCATTCATGACACATATTAATGAATACAAGCTTATTTTAAAATTCTTACAAAACATATGTACGATGTAGGGCAATCTACATTTCTGCTGTTTGAATACAGTCAGTGATTTCTTTGTTGTTCTGAAGTTCAGTCACAACACAACACACACTACCAGCCCAAAGTATGGAATATTTAAGATTTTTGTTTGAATATTCTTATTGTTATGGCTGGGCCAGTTATATTTAATAGAAACCCACAACTCAACAAGCAAGCCATTCCCCGAACTGGAGACAACCCCAAAGACAGAACAAATGAGTCCGCTTTCAAACAAAGAAACTTCTTCCCTCCAAAATGACACCTTTTTCATTGGTCAAGCCAAACTCAGGTGGTGTGACCTTATCAGGAGTGAAAGGCACTCACATCAGTGACCACTCTTGGTCCGTTCTTCTGGTTGCTGTTCATGTGTGGATCACCAGAGACATCCAGTCTGACCACAACGCCGCAGGACCTCAAAGCTGCAACAAGCCACGCTGCAACTTTCCACCTGGGAGAAAACGCTCTCCTCTTCCCCATGTACGTTCGTTTAGACATGTTATTATGTGTTTGTGTTTAGTTAAGTAAAATGTTGTGCACAAACACAAGTGGATTCTGTGGTCACTTGCAAACCAAGTGCTTTTATCACTGTAAGAAAGTGATTTTCTGTGATTTGAAAAACTTAGATGAGATGTTTGAAAAAGAACTCTGATCAAAATTAGAGAACGCTTACAGATACCTACAAGTTATTGGTGTTAATCTGGCACCTGGTGCTAATTTTCTTAATTATATGACAAACCCTATTCCAGCATTCGTCTAATTTTCACTGAGATTGCAAGATGGCAGGCTGCTTTAAGGTGACTGAAACCCTGCAACAGCAATCTGTGATTTCTAGAATATTTCAGCTTTACAATGACACTAATTCATTCAAGCCCCCAAAAAAGGCTGGGGAACAATTGCACAAGACGACAGGATAATGCAGAGACTTTCAACGAGGAACCATTTCAACACTGCAGCTGGAATTGCTCTCCAGTTCAATGCTGAACAGGCTAAGGATCTGTCTCAGGATGTCTAAGAGAAGTTGGACTGAAAGCAGACTCTGCAGTGACTAAGTCTTTCATCAGCAAAGAGGATAAAAAGGCTATACTAACCTTCAGTGAGGAACATGTTGTGTGGAGAGAGTTGGACTGATCCAAAGTTCACTTTAGTGATGACAGCAAGTGTAAGTTATTTGGGTACGATGGAAATCATTTTGTTCGGCATTAAAATGGGGAAAGACTGAACCTTGAATGCGTAAAGAAGTCAGTGAAAGGTGGAGGAGGAAGTGTCATGGTTTGGGGGATGTTTTCTGCAGCGGGAGTTGGGCCTCTTACAGATACATGGCAGGGTGAATGCAAATGTTTATCAGAACCTCCTTCAGAAACAAAGTTCCTGCCCTGCAAGGATCTCCCAATCAGCCAGAAATTTTCAAGCAAGACAGTTCCCCATCACACAGCAAAATGGGTAAAGCAGTTGCTGGAAGCTGAAACATTAAAATAATGAAATGGCCAGCCCAGAGTCCTGATCTAAACCCGATTGAAAATCCTTGACGACAAAATTCACCGAATTGTGGAAGAGACTGGAAGAAGAGTGAACCAAGATCACAGTGTGAGAAACTAGTGATATCCTGCAGCTGCAGATGTGCTGAAGTCATTCAAAGCAAAGGCCTCTACACTTTCTATTTTTCACAGCTGTGACCCTCCACAATTTTAGTTGTGATCTTCCATGCTACACCGGTTACTGTTCTCTAATTTTGATCACTGTTTTCCACAAAATAAAGGTTTTTGTTGAAATACCTTGGCTATTTTGTCAAACATGTTAGTAGAAAAGTTTTATACCTATAATTTATTCCTTAAATTTTGAGCAATGAAGACAAACAATATTTCAGAAAAAATCAAGTATTCTGTAATTCATTCATTCATTTTGATTTCCACTGTTTATCTATAATGTAACAAACTAAAACCAAGTTATTCAATTTTGAGTGTTGTCAGTCCATGAAAGGAAACATGACTAAATAGTTGTAATGAAATGTTTTTTTTTTTTTTCCCCACTGACCTATCAGTGGTTTTCCCATAAAAATGTAATGCATTCCAAAATGATTATCTTCCACTATAAAAATGGTAACATGTAACTGGTCTAAACGGAACCCTTCTTTTGGAAGTGTTGTAACCCTTTTGTCAAAAGTTCAGTAAAATTAAATCATGCTTTTCACTTAAACATAGCTGACTCGCATTATCACACACATTATTTGCTCAAAAAAAAAAAAAAAAAAAAAAAGAAAAAAAAAAAGTGTACTCTGAAAAAATTTAACGTGCTTAATGTGCTTGGATAAAGTGGGCCGAGTTTCCCAACAGATCTGAAAAGCTGTTCTACATGTGAGGTTACAACGGATCGCAACTGTGTCTGAAGTATAATAACGATTAAAATGACTCTTAACATGGTTTAAAGGTACTGTGTATTTTTTTTTTTAAACTGAACTAAAACAAAAATACCATAACACACATGCAGATATTAAGGAGGTATTCTAGGTTCACACACTTGCTTCTCTGAAAAACAACACTACATCAGTTATTCTGCTGAGAAATATGTGTTCAGTGCCAGAATGTCTGTTTTTTTTTTGGTCTGTGTGACTCCGCCCACTGAGGGTAATGTGATTGGTTATTAAGGCACACCTGATACAACCTGACGTTAAGCTTTCCCCAATAGTAAATAATACAGACCTTCTCATCTCCCAATAGTAGGACTATCTCTGATCGAGTCTGAGGAGGAGGGGCAAGACAAATACTATTTAATGACTCTCTGGAATATTTTGGGTTTGGACCACAGTACCCAGTTCAACCGCTAGCTGTCAGGATTACAAACTGCACAATTAAACTTCTGAAAACAAAACAAAAAACCTCACAAAACTCCAACCGACAGATTCATCGCCCACGTTTGTTTTTTTTTTAAACCTAGGAAATCTAAATGAAAAACAACAGTGACAGACAGCTGTTATTCAGAACGAGTGGCTCATCCTCAGTTCTTCACACCTGGAGCACAGACGCAGTTCTTAACATTCATCTGTTCAACGCTTATATCAACCACACATTTAACTGAAGTCTTTCATTTTAATATAAGAAGAAAAATAAATGAGTAACAGACAAGCATTTCATACTGTACTGTCTGTTAACCACCTGACACTTTATATCCAGTCAATTCCACTCATTTCCAAACTATTCTCACGTTACATTTTGAATTTTGATCATTTGATAAAACAGACAATGCTTTTCAATTCAATTCAAAACTTTCTAACAAGACGCTATTGTGTTTGTTTGAGATTTATTTTGCAGCAAACCGCATTATTCCTATGAATGTATAAAACTGATGCATGCATTGGTGAAAAAACAACAAAACTGGAGAAATTCTGATGTTGTTTATAATGTTATATCACACAGTCTGTTCATTGATTATAATAAGAGCAAAGCTAAAGAATCCGGGAGGAACAGACAGGCAAAATTCAAAGAAGAGAGACTGAAATAACACACAAAAAAAAAGGATGTGAGACTGCAGACTCATGGGAAGCTATCATCATCATCTTCTGCCATCTCTTTGGCAAACTCCAGATCCTGCTGCTCTCGCTCTCTTCTCTCCTGTGAACACACACAGACAGTGGATGAGCTCCAGCAGACGCTCTGCGCGGCGTCAGACAGCGTGAGTGTGGCTCTTACCTCGGCAGACTCCAGGTCCTTGTTGTACGCCTTTGGTGGAAATCTCATGGCCTGCACAGAAACAGGTGAACAGCACTTAAATCACTCCCTGTGCCCTATTACCTTGTTTATCTAAACAGGGCTCTAGACAAAAAAAAAAAAAAATAGAGTAAGGAACCATTGGCTCCTATAAGAAAAAAAAAAAACTATTTTTTTTTTTTAGGTGCCACAGAATAAAAGTTTTATTTTATTATTATTATTTTTTTACATTTTAACATTTCAATCCTACTGTCATGTGTTTATGTCTCGTCTTTTCTTGACTTTATCAGCATTTTAGTCCATCTTGTAGATGACCTGGGAACCAGGGCCGGAGTGGGACTCATTTTCAGCTCTGGAGTTTCATGCCTTAGACCGGACCACTTTAGTTCTCGAATGACTATAGCTATTAAAAGAGTTTAATTAAAACCTCAGTATATAAGTCTGCAATAGTGCACTTTTCTCTATAGCCTCGTAATTCATTGTATTTTTCTAGAGCTTTCGTTTTGATGTAAAAATTTTAACTTCAGAAAAGGGACAATTGTAATTTTTTTTTTTGAAAGAAAATAAGGGACAGAATAAGAGACACTCAAAATATTTTTACTGTACCATAATGTATGTCTGCCTGCAGTAAAAAAGTTCCCAGAAAAAAACAAAAAACAAAAAAACAAACACTTGTTTTGCTTAACCTATTTATTTGCAATTATTCTAAAAATGAATTTTAATGTCATACAAAAAAATGTCATCGGCCTGAGTAAATTGTACCATTATAGAATTGTGACTGCACAAGTCACTGTGAAAGTATATACGATTATGAAATTTGAAAGCATACAACTGAACGTCTGAAACGTCAGTCAATAAAGCATTTTTTTTAAACAATACATTTTTTAACTAAAATTCTATTGCAATCATAGCCTATGAATAAATGAACATGCATATTTTTCAATTAAAGAAAACTTAGAGAGTGTGGGCTGTTTGCTGCTTGAATTTGTACTTTAATATTGAGGTCCAAGTTTAAGAATACTCTACAAGTTAATTTTTTTAAATGTGTTTTCTCTCTCTCTCTCTCTCTAACAGCATTAACATACAATAGTGAAAGACGTCTTCCCTCAGGTGGAGTGAATGTTTTCCTGCCTTGCTGGATGTTGGGCTCATGATCAATAAGTTGTTTGCATTCGCCCAAACTGATTTTGCCAAATAAAAAAGCGGACGGTGAAGGGTCCCGCTCGCTGTGGAGCAGCCGGCAGAGGATTCCGCTCGTCTCAAAGCCTTCCTCAAACGCCTACTTTCACAAATAACAATGACTTGTGCAAAAAGAATGATTAGTTATCAATTGAGAATTTGTTATTCATACGGTCTGGTGGTCTTACGGCGTATGCCTGCGAATACGGGACAGACTGCATTCCGTAGACAGACATGATGCTTCTTTGACGCCTTACGCCGGTTTTAAATAAGGAAAGATTCCGTATTATACGGAACGGCAACCCAATCATTAACCTGCAGGCTGCACTCTGTGAGTGGGGCTGCGAGAAAATTATAAATAAAAAAGAGTGGGGCTGCTATGAGTGCAGGAGACAGCATCTATATTTCAACCCCAGAGGCATCACAACACCGGCCCTCGCGGCCCGCCGGAATCCTCCCGGTGCTCCCGATCAGCCAATCCAGGCCTGCTGGGAACTAAGGTTCACTTAAAGTGGGAACTAAATGTCTTTTCCAACTTGAAATATACAGTCACAAAGAACTGTTCGTTACACAGAATCTGTACCAATATCATGACCATAAGCAGCACTTGTCCAGTGAGTGTAGTTTGGGCTCCTCAACGCATCCTATAAACGTTGTCATGTCTTTCACACATTCAGTCTGTCTTTCTTCATTAGTAAAATGCAATTTTGTAGGAGTTGAATCATGTAGACAACAGGTTAAGTAAAAGTATTCATATGCAATAGCGCATAAACACAGCAAAATGCTGTTCTTTATAGTTAATTTTCTAGCTGACCAATGAGCTTAAGGACACCGAATGGTTATTCTGAGCTAAATGTATTACAAGCTTTACACGTTTTCCGTCTGAAACACTGAATGAGCTTTTACATGAGACATTTCAGTAAGATTTACTGTAGGCTCTCTTATAAAATCCTACCTTTTGATGTTAATTCATGTTCATTATGTACTATAGTAGTAAAGAGAAAGATATAATGGGTTCACTTGGTGCTTGAACTGAGGCGCTAAGCGATCGCACCTGCTGCATTAATGAGCACCAAAACCGTATTTATTGTTTGAATTTCGTTATGAATTTGGCATAATTTTAAAGCTGATACTTTGTTTATTAAAAAGAAACAAAGCACAAAGCTTATTGCGATTACTGGACGGCAAGTGCGCTGGAAATAACATGAAGTTCACGCTTTAACAGAACACCGCATATAGACTAAGATTTTGATAAGAAGTCATATTAGTAATGATCATAAACGAGAATTGTTAACGATATTGCCAATATCCACACAGCTGACAGCTTTATCTGTTGTAGTTTGTTCAAGCTGTGTTTGTGCACTTTTACTTGCACGTCTCCATCATTTTGATCTCTCTTGTGCTGCTCAACTGACCTGCATTTAGACTGTTTGAAAGTCCTTTTTCCACTAAAACTTTTGATCATCTCAGTTTAATACGTGAACATAACAAAAGAGGTGATCGAAAAACAATCAGGAAAAAAGGCATTACATGCAAATTTTTAAAGTCATAATATGTAAATATATATAGTCGCCAGTGGCGGCCTCAGCAAAAACTTCACTCACAAATTAATATTTTTGGTCACAAATGCGAATGTTTTAGTCGCAGTCTGGAGCCCTGCTTAAAAGTGCTCTTTTCCTTGCTTTAAACCAGTGGTCTTCACTATTTTTTTCATGAGAGCCGCACCTATAGGACAAAGTCAATAGGAGAGCCATCCAGTCATAAATAGCATGCTGCTTATCAATCTGTCATCCCTGAACATACGATATGCAATGCAAAGGGGGTTATTTTTAAAAGTAATTTAAAGTTATTTATTTAAAGTTATTTTGCTTCTACATTAGCCCATTATAGCTATCTAACCAGCCAAGAGCACATTTGTCGTTAAGAGCTGGAAAGATTGCCAAAACCCCTGTTGAACAAACCAGCATATGTCGCTGTCGGGCGGAAACCTCGTATGCCCAAATTTTGTCAATTTCATATTTTTTCACAAATCTATGCTATTGGTCAGTCTGTTATTTTTACAAATTAATAACCAATCTAAAGTGTTGAAAATAGCTTGAGCGCAAATCTCTTAACTCCATTGGACACTTCAGCTGTCTGAGAATCCTCGTAACTCCGCCTCTTCTTCATGTCTCCTCAACAGACACGTGCCTCAAGCCCCTCCCCTTTATCAAAATTATTCAAAAGTGAACCTCTCAGACAAATGATATTGTAGTCAATAAAACAAAATGAATTTGAATTATAATTAACATGACAATGTGCACAAAACGGTAACTAATCACTCAAAAGTCTGAAAATTCCTGTTTATGTTTAGATATCTGTCAATCTGAGGCTGCTATGGGTTGCGTGTGTTTTGCTCGACTGACTGATATTCCACAGTCTGTTCAGAAACCATAGGCTCTGGAGTCATATATGGTTCTTTCAGTGAATAGATCGACGGGAAGGAAAGAAAATAAACCAAACAATATTTTAAACTTTTTTTCCCCATCAGTAATCAAAGTTAGTGTGTCGATTTAATAAAAAATCCATATATTATATAGTTTAGAGAATATTACATAATTCATCAATGCCCGTTTGTCATGTATAATACACCAACCAATCATGATCTGACACATTTCATTGGACAATAATGTGAATTGGAGCAGACATTTTCCGTTCTTATTCATAAATCGGTTGAAAATGACATGGGGCAGACAAGTTTATTTGTAGAGCGATCTGGATCTGCGGTTTGTCTCATATTATAAATCAAATCGCATCGCTGAGAAAATGGATGCTTGTGTATGAAGCACCGTTTACTATTTCATGAAACTATCATAATTAATGAAGCCCAAGTGCCACCTACAGGCCTATTATGTGAAGTGTAGGCTGGCGAAATGGTGACATGAAAGGATTTTATCATATTACCATTTTTGATAATTATGCAGCATTATGAAAGTGTCTTATGCTCATCAAACCTGCATTTATTTTATCAAAAATACAGAAAAACTGTAATATTGTGAAATATTATTACAATTTAAAAGAATGTTTATCTATTTTAATATACTTTAAAATATAATTTATTTCTGTGATCAAAGCTGAATTTTCAGCATCATTACTCCAGTCTTCAGTGCATGATCCTTCAGATATAATATGCTGATTTATTATAAATATTGGAAACAGTTGTGCTGCTTATTTATATATTTATTTATTTATTTTTGGAACCTTTTTTGGGGTTCATTGATAAATAAAAAAAATAAAAAGAACAGCATTTATTCAAAACCTCAAGCTTTTCAATGTATATTGTTACAAAATATATATTTTAAATAAATGCTGTGCTTTTTAAACTTTTTATTAATCAAAGAATCCTGAAAAAAGTATCACAGGTTTCCAATATTGATAATAAATCAGAACTGCATAAAATGTATTTTAAAGTATATTAAAAATTTGATCAAATAAATGCAGGCTTGATGACCATAAATGACTTCTTACAAAAATATAAAATAGTAATGTATCCAAACTTTTGACCTATATATATATATATATATATATATATATATATAAAATTTATTTGTTTATTTATTTTTTAAATTTATTTATTTATTTATTTTTACATTGCCCCTATTTTACATTTGAGCCCCTGCCCCTGAGGAACTCTCTGCTCGTCCCTGCTCCACAAGATTGAAAGTCGCAACGAATCCTCATCGAGCAACACGTCCTCTGAGGTAAATGAGTTTAGGAAGAAGTATGTAACCACAGTCGTTAGCTTTGGTTTACTATTGAAGCCTTGTCTCTTGTCAAAAGGCTGAACGCGACCGCAGACTTTGATGAACACTGCTGGCAGCAGCGGCGTCTGTGTCCGTACCATTCTTATCAAGGACAGCGTAATCTCGTATCTCCCTGCTCCCGAGTCATAAATCTCGTATCTCCGATTAAACATGATTTTGGGGAAATGTTGTCTTAATGTTGGTACACAACAGTATATGATAGCAATATAAGTTATAATACCAACTTTAACGATACAATGTTTAATAACTCAAAAAATATGCCGTTTTTTTCATTTCCTGATACTAGTCCATATCATGATTTGATTTAAGTGTAATGACCTACTTTTGATTTATTCATCCAAACTTTGACAAATTCCATGACATTCCGCGTTATACAGTTCTGTTTTTATGACTGGATTCATAAAGCCCTTATTATAATGGGTTATTTTGTCGCGTCCAGTGTAGAGACAGTGTTTTTTTAATGGGTTATGTTATAGCCCTGCTTGTTTTTAATGTTTTTATGAAATATCTTTATTGATCATATCATCATATTACTGCCGTGTGAGCCGCGCAATGAGTAACACTGCTTTAAACCCATGTGTTGACTGTGAAACGCAGTAGACTTTAATTATATGCATTCATTCTGTAATTAATTTCCATGTCAACTCATGTTCATTTTTTCCAGCTTATACTTATATGAACTTATATGCTTTACTACTTGAAGTAGTCCAGGCTCAGGTAACATGAACACACCAATTCATCAATGCAATTATTGGTTGAATCCCAGAAATCCTACCTTGACGGACATGTTGTGGATATCCAGACAGAAGGAGATGCGCTGGTGGAAGGCCAGCTGAGGCTCTCGAGTGCTGTAGATGTCCATGGTCTCTTTAGACTGGACGTAACCTTTCTCGTGGTTTATACTGGCCTCAATCACGCCGTCACGGATGGCCTGGACAGACAGAGACGGTCACATGCTTCACCTCATTCCTGATGAAAACCATCAGATGACTGTGAGCGAGCCTCACCTTGGCCACGATGAACTCTGCGTCTTCAGGACTGTCCAGCTGCAGCTTCTGCGCGATGTCAGCCAGAGAGATGCGCGAGTACGACAGGCTGATCATCCTCACCCCTGCGCGGGAAACACATCATCGTTAATCGGATATCATAATCGGATATCATAAATCATTATAAAGCTTGCAGTGAGATTCATTCATATGCACTGAAAAGCTTGTGAGTGAAATTAAACCATTCATATTCTAAACTGATTCTACAATCTATTCGCACATTTAAGATCCAGTTCTCACCTCTATTTATTTTTATTTCTATATTACTACTAAAAATCCTTTTCAACATCAGGGATTCAGACTAATACCGTGTCCTAACTACACGCGACAAGATTCCAGCGACAAGCAATTTGTGCATCCACACCACTGATCTATATAATTATATAATAATAATAAATAATAATTAGGGCTGTCAATCGATTAAAACACTTAATTGTGATTAACCGCATGATCGTCATGAGTTAACTCGTGATTAACTGCAACTTAATCGCACATTTTTATTTGTTCTAAATGTACCTTAAATTAATACTTTAAGTTTTTAATACTCTAATCAACATGGGTATGGATAAATATGGATGCTTTGTGCAAATGTATGTTTATTATTATTGAAACCATAGTCAATATAGAGCATGAAGAGTAGACGTGTTTCAAAGGTCACAGATGTTTTTCAAAGAACTTCTTCATGTCTATTAGACACATGAAAAAAGAAATACCAGGTTCCCATGACAACACTGTGCATCTCTATTTCTCCAACCACGGGTTAGGCCACGGGTCAAACAGAAAATGCGTGCTGCGTTAATCACGCGTTAATAAAATTAGTGCCGTTAAAATGAATTTGCGTTAACGCGTATAATAATATATAATATATAATTCTCTATTATAGATCAGTGGTCCACACCAGATGCGATGCGACAGAATCAATCAAATATCACAGCCAATCAGAGGCGTGTGTGGGCGGAGCCTCTCTGGAAGCACTCTGCACTCGCAATGAAATGGATAAATTTATAATTTAATTTATAAATATTAAACCTTTTCAACATTATTAAAAGTACACACCGAGTGACTGATAACGTCTCTTATGGAATACGCTTGTTAGATCGCAGTGAGTTCACAGTTGTAACGTACATCTTTGCTTTAATTTATTTTCAAGATCTGAGGTAAACTGTCTGTTGTTGCTTTAAGTATGGCTATAAATGCCACGCAATATGATATTCAAACTCACATTAGTCACGTTTAACTTTGATTGAAGCACATCATCTGTACCTGAGATATCACTGTCAGTAGTTTGTATGTTGTTGTTCCAGCTGTGACATCGCGGAAATAGAAACCGTTTCTAAATTAGAAATTTTAGGACAAAACCTCTGATGTCGCGTGCAGTTAGGACACGGTGTTAGATGAGATTAATTTCTATGTTTGGTGGCAGGACCAGTGAGAATTGTGGTCTGAGGCCAAAAAGAACAGAAACTAATAACAGTGCTTAATTTGGCCAGATAACACTGAAGTAACATCTGCAGAGTTCACACCTGTGTGTTATAGAGCTAAATTAAAACATTCTGAAATATTTAGTGTGACTGAGTTGAGACTCATCATCTCTTGGGATTTTGTGAGGGCAAACCAAGCCAGTGACTGAGTATTACAACAGAATAGAGTTATTTCATTATCCTAGAATACAAATTTGAAGACTGATTATACGTTTTCAAGGTAAGAGTCAGATTTATTAATTTATTTGGACTATACTATTAGTAAAATATTTTATTTCAGTAAATACTTTAACGGTCACATGCACTAGACTTTGTACATGCAAAACGTTTTCGCCCATGATAAGACGTCATACTCTTCAGCATGTTTTTTAAAAAGGTCAACAAATTCAACATATGACTAATCATAATTTATCCAAAGCTTCAAGTTTGTGTTCTTTTAATTCAGCTAGGAGGTCACACCGTGATCTTCTGCCGGTCGCACGTCTTTACGAGATACGAATACCAAACTTTCCAAAGTTGGGAAACTACTTCGCTTGAGTTTGTTTCCGGCCTCCAGCATTCACATCAACGCGGGGAAAAACAACAACAACGCAGTGTGACGCATCTTTACTCTCTCACACAAAACACAGACGGCACATTAGAATTCTGCAGAACAAGAGAGCGTCCGAGTCGAGTCTGTACTACCGCAGAAAGATTCAATCTGCTTTGTCAGTAAGATGTCATTATGAAGGAATGAAGGTTAAGATAAGCAGTACTCACCGGTTTTGATGACGTTGTGTCTCAGACGGATGATCAGCGTGTAGGTGCCGTCTGCCTGGAACTTCTCTCCAAACTGATCCAGCGCCTGGTTAAACTTGGCAAGATTTCCAGTTCTCACCGCTACACAGGGCAGAAACCACAGTTACTATGAAATACTGTTCTGAGGAAGGAGTTAAGAGTGTAACGTCATGATCCGCATTAACACACTATACTGAACTCAGAGGAAACAACATTAACACGAACTTATGTAAAACATGTAAAGTGTAGCTCCAACACGTTTCTAGCGAGTCTGAAGGCCTTGATTAGCAGCTTCAGGTGTGTTTAATTAGGGTTGGAGCTAAACTGTGCAGGACAGGACCTTCTCAAAATATAAAAAAAAAAATTATAATAAAGTAAAATAAGGTAGGCCCTATTTATGCTGTGTTCAAGTCCTCCTGGGATGTTCATACTTACGAGTTGAAGAGTCGTAATAACGATGCCAGGTGCGTTCAAGTCACTTTGATCGGAACAAGATGGCGATTTAACTTTTATACATAAAATACATCTCTACATCTACAAAATGATGAATAAAGAATGTGCATCGTGTTTTTGCTTTTTTCTGTTTTTATTCAGTTTATGAAGGTGATGTAAACTGAATCATTATATGTTCTATGATAATTATACAATATTTTGTATATGTAACATTTTTTTTTTACATTACAAATATTTTATTTGATTTATTTCAACAAATTTACCGTCAATACAGACATCTTTGGCTGCGTCCATTGCATCCGACACGTTTTCCCTCTGACGCCCCCAACTCAGGGCTTAAAGAAAATTCAGAGTTTCCCACTCATAACAACAACTTTGTGATGTTCACGTGCGTTCAACTCATAAATACGATCTATACGACATGACTTGAACGCACCATTACTCCAGCCGTCACTGACTGTCACTGAACTGAATCAACACGCAAACCACTGCAGAGGACACTAATGTCTTCAGCTGAGCTGCTTTAAAGCAGAAATGGATTTATCACAATCTGTTTTTCTCATCTACGATGCCCATGCTCTCGGGGTGTATGTGAGACCCCAGCAGGAGCACTGAGGTGTTTGTGGGCGGAGTTACCCTGGGTCAGCAGGAAGTAGGGCATGAGGGACCTCTTGAGAGACGGCTGGCGGAACTGCAGGCGGTCAGGGATCTCCCCCAGCAGCAGCTCCACCACGATCAGCAGCTTATGCACCTGACGGACACAGTGGACACTCAGACACAGCCCAACACCAGCGGCCCGGCACACACACAGCCACACTCACCGTCTGCTTGAAGCCCACGGCCGTGTGCTGAGGCGCTTTACGCAGGGCGTTCGTCAGAGTCCTCCTCGCCTCCGAATACTCCAGCTGGATGGCCTTGATCCGTCCTGACAATGTGCAGGGCACAGAAAATTACATATTGTGATAGCAAAGCACTGAGTATGAGTTGGGATACAGATTGTAAGTGTTAAATAAATGTATTCTAAACACAATCGCTTCGTAACAAAAGTTACTAGTTATATTACATCACTCCTGCAATTTGCATCGGTCCAGACCACGTGACACAGCTACAATACACCACACAATCAATCCCAAATCACAGCCAATCAGAAGAGCGCTCAACTGAAAACACTTTAATATTATACAAAAACACATTCAGGACGTGAGCAACGTCACAGAAACAAAACTGTGTCATCAGGACACGGAGTAATACAATACACATGATGAGATTAATATTATAACAACATTTATTATTAATATATATTTGACATTCCTGCCAAATTCAAGCACTTTCTTGCTGGAACCCACAGCACAGTTTAATAAAGGCCTCTCTATAACGCTATGATAATAAATACATACTAGCAACTATAATACTTGTAAAAGAAAAGGACTCAGGATTTTGTTTTGTTTTGTAATCAACATAACGTGTTGTTGATTGAGCTAAACTTGTACTGAATCCAGAATACTCCTTTAACGATTACTGTTGATGAAGTGCTAAAGCCTCTCTGTAAAGAGGAGCATCTGAGAGCACATGCTGCTGGCGCCAGGAGAAGATCATTTAATCATTAAATTACTATTGTTTTGCATTAAGAGTTGGGAAGCTTACAAAACTTACTTTTATTAACAACAGCAACGTGCAAAATATAATAATAATAATAATATTAAAATCTACGACACTGACTATCAACTTATGTGCGATTTAGTCACAAATTGAAGAAAGGTTAGTTTTTCATACTTCATGCTCAAAAAAAAAAAAAGTACAACTCTGACAAAATCTTATTTCTTGATGATTTGATATTTTATAATAGTGATTTTATAATTTCAAAATAATAAGGAAAACGTAGAAATGAATGACTAGTAAGCCAATAAGTGCTCCTCTGCTGCCTTCTACTGGTTATTATGGTGATTTGATGTATTTTTTGATTTTACATAACTGTTTGTTTAGCACAAAGTATATTTTGGTCATCCTATTAAAAATAACAGTCAAATTGGATCATTTTAGAGCTTTAAAGTGCTGGAAATAGTTGTGTGAAATACTTGTAAGCCATTGAAAAGTGCTTGAATTTCTCTCTCAAAAGGTTGTACAAACCCTGAAATGAATTGATTACATTCGACTCTTTCTGCCTCAACACTACGGTTACAGTTAGTATTAATACTTCTGGGTTTCTGACGTACGTCAGCGCTGCTTATAACACAGAATTCTGTGCAGAATTTGAATGCATCTCACAGCAATCTTTATTCATTCTGTGGTGAATTCAAACGCTTCTCACTGGATCTCGCAGCGCTGTGCAGTAACAGTGTCGCCAAATCAACTCTGGTTCCCGAGTAAAGCTGTTCTGAGCTCAGACCAGAATAAACAGTCTGCTTTACACAACTCAAATGATTAGCAGGATTTTCACACTTTTGTTTCTGCTTGGCGTTTGATGTTTCTCATATGCAACAGAAATAGAAGTGCATACAAGTTGAACAACGCGACCGCTCACAAAGTTTAGTCAAAATTTGTTCTCAGTCTGGAGCCACATGTAAGCTCATTTGAAGCCAGATGTGACAGAAGTAACATTAAACACCACAGCGACTGATTCTGTGACTCGTCTCGTCCAGTTCTCTTCACTCACCTGTGTAGTACAGATAGCGCGCCCACTCGTTGTTGTTGGCCAGCTCAGGGAAGACTGATTTGGACACCAGCTTCTCCGCCTGGTCGTACAGATTGTACTGCAGGTAGTTGCGCAGGAGCAGGTTGAGCAGCGTGGCCTGACCGTCGGCGTCGTGGCGTAGCGTAGCCGTCCTCAGGCGCGTGTGCAGGAAGCTGGGGTCGTGAGAGAGGAGAGTGAGCACCACAGCTCAGCCAAACCTACAGCGAACCGTCATGAGGAGATCACCTCACCTGCGCACCACATCCAGCTGGTTCAGGAACTCGTACACGCGCGAATGGTAGTAATAACACTTGGCAGCCACTAAGTCCAGAGCCCGGCGGTTCTGAGAGCCGATCTTCTGCAGCAGATCATCAGAGGCTTTCTGGGCCTGAGCAGGACAGAGGTTTTACAGGTGAAACACACTGTCTGGATAATCAGTTCATCTGTCAAGTGTTAACCAACACACACACTGAATGTTATTATCTGTATAAGAAACCGTGACTCGACTGTGCCTTCACGTGCTGGACTACAGTGAAATGAGCTGGATTTTATTTGATTAATATTTCCTTTTCCTTTCATGCATAGTTAAGAAAAACCTCTGCATTTTCATTGACCAGATGCGCTGTAAGCGGAGTCTGCTGACCTCGGTGTAGCGTTTGTTGTTGGTGAGGTAGACCACCATCAGCAGCTGCAGATAGGCCTCCACCTCCGGGATGAGCGGCGCGGCCGCAGCTTTTCCAGTGCGAGGCCTGAACGGCACGTCTCCTTCTCTCTCCACCGGCTGAAGCAGAAACACACGAGTTACTGTAACGCACTGGGGATTCGGTTTAGGGCTGCAACACACAGAGGAAGCGCATGATCTGCAATAAACTCAGGGCTCAACACTAAGACCCGGTTTCACAGACAACGCTTAGACTAAGCCAGGATTAGTCCATAGTTCAATTAGGACATTTAAGCAATTTTTATAAACGTGCTTAGAAAAAAACATTACTGGTGTGCATCTTGAGACCAAACAAAGGCACTGATATATTTTAAGATCAGTCAGTGCAAGTTTATTTCAGTTGAAACAGCCAAGACTTACATTTTAGTCTAGGACTAGGCTTCAGCCTTGTCTGTGAAACCGGGGTTACGTGTTCTTGAGACAGAAGACGCTGAAAACAGCACGAGCGTCACGTGTGCTTGAGTATGACTAACATCTGAAGGCTCTATATTAGTGATGCAAGGATGGTGGTTATATAAAAAACACATTCTGATTAACGACGGGTGGATGAGATTAATCATTAATGATGCAAATATTAACTACATTCTCTAAATATGAACATGTTTTAAATACATTTTTCGTGTGTGTGTTCGCCTGTTTTATGTTTGCTAACGAAATAAACCAATTAAAAGCCGTGTGTGGTGTGTTTTTTGTGTTCATGGTTAAGTGCTAGTCTAATTTCAACACGCAGTTTATACGAGACATTTACTATAGCGTTGGTCTTTAACATTAACATTAATTTGTGTGTAGCCTACATTACAAGCTGTCCTGGTTAAAGTGTAGCCTTAATGCAACTGGTCAAACAGGTGTTGTTTTGAGCAAATGAATTGCATTCCCGCTGAAAAACAAGCGTTCTAGCACTAAAATGTGGTCGGAACCAAAGTTTACAGGACTGCGTGAATCCTCTCAAGCGGAGGACTTCTACATTCCGATTGGTTGCTGCCGAACCGCATCATAGCTCATTACCATAAAGTTAACCTGACTTCAACTCTCCTCGACGCCCACACGCACCGCGCCGCTGGCTCACACTGAATAATAATAATAATATTAGAAGTTTTGGAATTTTTTAGGACAATGGCAGCAGCTCGAGCAACTGTGCTGTTTAACAACGGTCGCATTTGCTCGAAGATCATACTGTGCTTTTTTTGCCGTTTTAATACACAACAGAAATGGCAGCGTTTATCAGTTATCAGTTTATCATCTCTAACAAAAGGTTGCATTTAGTCACAGTCCACATCAGTGCATATCAGCGCTTTAATATTTACAGTCCATAGCACTCTATTTGATTTGCATGTACAGCCCAAATTCTGATTTCAACACCAGTGGGAAACTACAAACATGTATGCTGAGGGACAGAAAGGCGTGGGTTTGGTACCTCGTCCAGGAAGCCGAGCAGGAACTCTTTGCTGGCAGCGTTGGACGTGAAGTATCCGGACACAGCTTTATGCAGCACATTGGGATTGAGACGGCGGCTGGTGGAGGGCAGAGCTCGCAGGGCACGGAGAACGAAGCGCGGCTCCTTCCCCTGCACGGCCTTCTCGATCTGCTTCACGTGCTCCTTGATATCTGCATCAGACAGACACGTTCAAACCATCCACAGAGCTTTCCACACACCTCAGAGTTCACCAGTTAGACTGCTCTGATTATCACGCCGCACACACAATCTCTCACACAGTGAATGTGTGGTTCACTCCTTGCCAGCTAATATTCTATCAGTAAGATTTTCCAAAATGCACTGTCAGTCGATGATGGACATGATGGCACCCAACCTCGCCATACAGAACAAACATCTTCCTCCAAGACGTCTGGAGTTTGTAAGTGAACTCATTTTAAAGGGGTTATCAGATGCAAAATTCACTTTTACGTGGTGTTTGAGCATAAATGTGCACGTACACATCCACCCTATAATGATAAAAATCCACCCAGTGCTGTTTTTTGTAAATCCCCAAAAATCATAACCCTTTCTCAGATTCTTGGCTGTGTGATGTCACACAGGCCCCTCCCACGATTGTTGACTGACACTAGTGTTTAATCACAGATGAGTGAGCTGCAGACAGTCCTTCATTAGCCTTTTTCACACTTCTGTGTTTCTGGATTAATGCTTGCAGAGTAAAAGTTTTCCCGGATACAACAGAATGAATTTGAGATTCTAAGTCTTTTTATACAAATTAGATCCTATGAAAATGCTTGAACTGCCGGTACTTAGTTTACTCTACAAAGTGCAAACATTTCACAATTAACTGTTTGGTCAGCTCAGGTCATCACAAATACAAGTTTGTTTAATTCTAAACGGTGGAAGTGTTATAATTCAGTTAGTTTTGCTGTGCATTATGACTCTCCACGTGATTTTTTTCGCTATTATTATTATTATTATTATTAAAGTAATATTGTATTTTCTACTTGCTTTCCATTGCATTATTAACATAATGGCTTAAATGTACGTTGTATAACAGGGTTTCTGCAGGATTTTTAAGCTCAAATTTAAGACTTTTTAAGACCTTTTTTAAGACCTGCACAAATAAAATTAATACCACATGAGCGGGTAGCGCAATGTCTATAGTACCATATTAAACTGTAAAATGACTGTAAAAAGCATAATTTACAATTCAGATACAAGTTTTCACAAAAACAAAAAGTTTTGTAAAATGATAAACTTTACATTTCAGCCTTTACACCATTTTTAAGAAAATGGATAAGTCAAAAGTGTTAATAATATTGATTTCAACAATTATTATCAATAAATTATTATATAAATTAACATGAATTAGGGGTGTGCGAAATTGGCAAAAAATGATATCTCTATATTTTCTGGGATTTTATTGATAACGATAATTAGACGATATTTTGCTGAGTGTGTTATTGTGCTGGTATCTTAAAGATTACCATGGACAGCTGACTCCTGAATTTTTTTGATATTCTTCATATTCTGTGTGGTCAGTTCACAGCAGTGATAGAAATTAGTCTTTTCCAACAAGTTTTATGGGCATTTTTACCTTTAAGCCATTTTTTCTAAAAGTGTGCATAATCTTTTAAGTTAAATTCTTGCATTTGGGCTGTTACCAAGCAAATGAAATCAGTATCAACAAAATGTATCTTTGCAATGCATCTGAAGTGGCATTTAGATGTATTTACACACTCTTTAATGCAGCTCAGAGGGACATAGAATGCTAACCTGCACAGTTACAAATGCATAAATGATGCTTTGATATTTGAAACATAAAACGTTGAAAACTGATGTTTGAAATTATTTAAAAAATATGAATATACTTTAAATGTGAAATTAAAACGGCCAATAGGTGGCAGTAAGTCAGCGTTAATAAGTGAGTCATTGCAAGTGAACCGAATCATTTAAAGTTTGATTCATTCAGGAACGAAACACCGCATGTTGCTCAGAGACGCAAAACAGTGCTGTGGCTGTGTTTGGAATTATTTTTGTTGTAGAAATTGAGCAAAAACAGCCAATATGGTGTCTAAAACGTAAGTCTCTTAATATTAACTTCTTGTTTATTGAACTGTTGCATAAAATCAATATCACATTTGTAATCATGCTGATTTTTGGAGAAAAAAAATGGCACTTTGTGTGATATTAACTATATGAAATAATATAAATATAGGCTATAGATTTTCTGCCCCCATATCTTAAATTATGTGATCAGTCTAAATGTATTTTAATAGACTGAATCGCACGCACTCTAGTTTAATCTATGTTAACTGATTGATTCTCTGTCAGCAGGTGTCGCGTTTGGCTGAAATATAAGAGTTTTCCCGGTAAAGACAGAACACAAAGCAGCGCGGCACCGGACTTTGAACTTGCAGCGCTCATGTTTATTTAATCAAATCATCGCCTTTTGAAGTTTAATCCTCACATTCAGCCATATCTCAATTCTTGTCTTTCCGTTTACAAATTTAAGACCTCTTGAAATCATAATTAAGACTTTCTTGTACAATTTAAGACTTTTTAAGGCCTTAAATTTGATACAACTAAATTTAAGACTTTTTAAGACTCCGCGGAAACCCTGTATAATGTGCCCTGGGAAATAAATATTAAACAAGAGATGACTCGGATTCATGACTTTATTCCTGTTGTATCAGATTACGTTGAGTTTAATATTCTTCAACTTGACTCAGTTAGAACTGTTTAATGTATTCTTGGAAAGAATGTTGTCATTTTTAAGTCATTTATCACGATGTGGTGATTCGAGGGAAATGACTGAGTAAACTGAGATAATACGCTCAAATGTGGGCTATGTTGAGCGTATTCTCTCACGAGTGAGAAGCACATGAGTGACAAACAAATACAATGTTATTTCTTTGTAGATTATATAACAACAATTTGGAAAACAGACAAAACAGAAAAGGTAAGAAGCATTATTTGAGAAAAGGACATACTAATATAATAGACGCAGACCTGTAACAGAACTAACTTTACCCTGCGCTGACGTAATTTCAGATTTTTGTGAAAAAGGCCGGAGCAGATGTAGACAAGAATGGCTCCTGAGCGATTGAAGTGTTGTGTTGTTGGATGTAATAATGAACACAGCAGTCGTCATTTACTCCCGACATCTGAGCTGCTGAAGACACAGAGGATTACGTTTGTTTTTAAAAGGAATGCACAGATCCCAATCTACCTA